>JAKRSK010009715.1:0-357500 GCA_029891615.1 Natrix natrix natrix | reverse complement strand
GGTGTAAACAGAGGCATAGAATCGAAAGTATTAGTGCCGCTTTATAAAACCCTACTAAGACCACTCCTAGACTACTGCAATCAAGTTTGGTCACTGTACTGCAAAAAAGATGTTGAGACTTTGGAAAAAGTTCAGAGAAGAACAACGCAGATAGGTCTGAAGACTAAAACATATGAAGAATGGCTGCAAGATTTGGATTTGGCTAGTCTAAAGAAAAGAAGAATTAGGGGTGACATGATAGCAGCCTTCCAATATTTGAGGGGTTTCCACAAAGAAGAGGGAGTCAAACTATTCTCCAAGGCACCTGAGGGTAGAACAAGAAGCAATGGGTGGAAACTAATCAAGGAAAGAAGCAACTTAGAACTGAGGAGAAATTTCCTAACAGTGAGGACAATTAACCAGTGGAACACCTTGCCATCCCAAATCATGGATGCTCCATCCCTGGATGTTTTGCAGAAGAGTCTAGACAATCACTTATCTCAAATGGTATGGTTTCTCCTGCTTGAGCAGGGGCTGGACTTGAAGACCTCCAAGGTCCCTTCCAGCTCATTCATTCTATTCTAAGATTGTCTAAGTGACAATCCCGGGATGTGCAACCATCGTAAATGCCTGCCACTTGACAAGCACCCAAAATTTCAACACATGACGGCGAGGATGTTGCAACTGTCATAAGTGTGAAAAAGTCACTTTTTTTCAGTGCTGTCACAGCCATTAAATGAATGGTTGCAAGTCGAGGAGTACCCATAGGGAACTACAGTTTGATTTTTCTAGGCCACTGCTGTTCCCTCTGCCTGGCCTCGGCGCCTCGTCTTCCACGAGTCATGCATTTCCAACAGTAGCTAAGGTGCCATTCATTTGCCGGTGATTGTGATTGATTGAGTCCTCTCGCACGCTTTGTGAGCTCTCTGAATGCAAATCCGCTTCGTGCCAAAGCGAAGCAAGAAGCCCTCCAAACTGAGGTCCGATGAGGAAAGAATTTGAAGGCGCAAGCAGGGAGACGTGATGGATGGCGGGGAGGGAGAACCTGCAGACCAGGTAGCAGTAGCAAGCAATAGGACTTAGACTTATATTCACAGCGCTTTTACAGCCCTCTCTAAGGAGTTTACAGAGTCAGCAAATTGTTCCCAACAATTTTGGGTCCTCATCTGACCCACCTCCAAAGGATGGAAGGCTGAGTCAACCTTGAGCCTGGTGAGATTTGAACTGCCAAATTGCAGGCAGCAGGCAGTCAGCAGAAAGTAGCCTGCAGTACTGCACTGTAACCACTGCGCCACTGTAGGAAGACACATTCTAGTTATCAGAATTTCAGAGGTGAGATGATAGCAGTATTCCAGTATCTGAGAGGCTGCCATACATAAGAGGGGTCAACCTAGAAAATGAAGGAAGGAAGGAAGGAAGGAAGGAAGGAAGGAAGGAAGGAAGGAAGGAAGGAAGGAAGAGAAAGAATGAATAAATGAAAGAAAGAAACAAAGAGGCTGCCACAAAGAAAAGGGGTCAACCTAAATATGGAAGGAAGGATGGAAGGATTGAAGGAAGGAAGGAAGAAAGGAAGGAAGAAAGGAAGGAAGAAAGGAAGGAAGAGGCTGTCACAAAGAGAAGGGGTCAACTTAGAAAAGGAAGGAAGGATTGAAGGAAGGAAGAAAGAAAGAGAAAGAAAGAGGCTGCCACAAAGAAGAGGGGTCAACCTAGAAATGGAAGGATGGATGGAAGGAAGGAAGAAAGAAAGAAAGGCTGTCACAAAGAGAAGGGGTCAACCTAGAAAAAGAAGGAAGGATGGAAGGATTGAAGGAAGGAAGGAAGGAAGAAAGAAAGAGAAAGAAAGAAAGAGGCTGCCACAAAGAAGAGGGGTCAACCTAGAAATGGAAGGAAGGATTGAAAGATGGATGGATGGATGGATGGATGGATGGATGGATGGATGGATGGATGGAAGGAAGGAAGGGAAAGGCTGCCACCAAGAAGAGGGAGTTAAATTATTCTCCAAAGCACCAGAAGGCCAGACAAGAAACCAAGAATGGAAACGAATCAAGCAGAGAAGCAGCCTGGAATTAAGGAGAAACCTTGACGGTCTCAAAGTTGACTCATCCTTCCATCCTTCTGAGGTCGATAAAATGAGGACCCAGATGGTTTGGGTCAATATACTGACCGTATAAACTGCCCAGAGAGGGAGGTAAAGCACGAGGGGCCAGTATATAAACCTAGGTGCTACCGTTATCAATTTCAAGTAGATGACAGGGAGTCTCGACATACAACAGTTCATTTAGTGACCGTTCAAAGTTACAAGGACACGGAAAAAAGTGACTTACGACCATTTTTCACACAACCGTTTTTCATACTTACAACTTGCCTCCCCATGGTCGCATGATCAAAATTCTGATGCTTGACAACTGCAAGAGGATATCAACTGTTGGCTTCCAAGATTTTGAAAAAAAATAATAATTCCAGATGAAGTACATCTCCAAATCCCTGGATAAATTCTGCTGATGACCTGCTGAAGAACCCCATTGATTTACCACCATAACTGCGGGTTCCATTAGGGTCGTAAGTCGAGGACTCCCCATACCGCTAGAAGCAGCAGAGTTTCCCCCGTTCTATCCAGTTGAAGCCCTTCGGGCAAATTCAAGCTATAATATTTCTCCTCATCAAAAGTATCTCAGCTTCTGATGTTTCTACCAGTTAGATGAAAGGCACGGAGAACTGGGTAATTACGGCTGGTTGGTTCCGTGTCACCCTAACCTACCGACAATGTCACAGACAGAGTCACGGCATATACAGCTACGTCTAGCTTTTATTTCAAGGTTTGTTTGTAGGCAGAGATAAAGATAAAGAACTTTCTATCTGTTTTTCGAGACCCTCAAGACTGGAGTAAGTTGAGCTGAAAGGGCTGCTGATTATGGTGAGAAAATAATTGAAACAACCAAGTTGGAAGGGACCTTGGAGGTCTTCTAGTCCAACCCCCTGCTCAAGCAGGAGAGCCTTACAGAATAATAGGGTTGGAAGGGACCTTGGAGGTCTTCTAGTCCAACCCCCTGCTCAAGCAGGAGAGCCTTGACAGAATAATAGGGTTGGAAGGGACCTTGGAGGTCTTCTAGTCCAACCCCCTGCTCAAGCAGGAGAGCCTTACAGAATAATAGAGTTGGAAGGGACCTTGGAGGTCTTCTAGTCCAACCCCCTGCTCAAGCAGGAGAGCCTTACAGAATAATAGTTCATAAATACATCATAAATACAACTGTATTTATGACAGTTGCACTGTCCAGGATCATCATGTAATTGCCACTTGTAACCTTCCCAGCTCGTTGTCAAAATAAAATAAAATAAAATAATCAGAAACTTCTTTTTCTTTCTTTCTAAGTTTCTTTCTCTCACTTTTGTCTTTTCCTTCCTTTTATATTAAGTTTTGTTGGTTTGTAATCTTCTTTTAAAAACTTTGATTACAGGGAGAGTCACAGGATCTGTTTCCCAGCTGTTCTTGCTGGGAAGATGGTGCTGATAATATTCGGTCTGAATCTACCTCCCGGGGAACATAAATACATTATACTTGATTGTTTTTTGGGTCGACATCGTTCCACGGGCTAACTTCTCCTTTCTCTATTGCTCTTTTCTTAAACGTAATCAGTCCAAGGAGTAGGGAACCAGTAACTCTGTTCATTGTTCTACTAATCGGCCGTATTCCTCTTCAGTAAAGCTATTACAACTGCTCTGAATTCTTCTTAAAAGGGTCTAACAGAACAGAACAGAGTTGGAAGGGACCTTGGAGGTCTTCTAGTCCAACCCTCTACTCAAGCAGGAAACCCTATACCATTTGGTTGCCACTAGGGGACTAGAGACTAAAACATATGAAGAATGGTTGCAGGAACTGGGTATGTCTAGTTTAACAGAAAGAAGGACTAGGGGAGACATGATAGCAGTCTTCCAATATCTCAGGGGTTGCCACAAAGAAGAGGGAGTCAAGCTATTTTCCAAGGCACCTGAGGGCAGGACAAGAAGCAATGGGTGGAAACTAATCAAGGAGAGAAGCAACTTAGAACTGAGGAGAAATTAGAACAATTAATCAGTGGAACAGAAGTTGCCTCCAGAAGTTGTGAATGCCCCAACACTGGAAGTCTTTAAGAAGATGTTGGATAGCCATTTGTCTGAAATGGTATAGGGTTTCCTGCCTAGGCAGGGGGTTGGATTAGAAGACCTCCAAGGTCCCTTCCAACTCTGTTATTCTATATTCTAACTCTGTTATTCTGTTAAATGGCTCACTGGAGGAAAGCAAATTAAAGACCATCCTGGAGAGGCAGATCACACAATGCTTCACACAACAACATTGCGCAGTGAGAAAACCAGGGCAGCAGTTGCTCACCTTAACTTCAGTTATATATATATTGACAATGATCTGAGAGCGGTTACTAGCTTGCCTATGGCTAAGAAGGGGGGGTGTTTGTTCCCTTGAAGAACTAGGAGTCATTCCAATTATATATATGTATACTGCCAAGGTCTGAAATTAGCCATTCTACAGAATGAGCATTCTCCTCGGGGTGATTAACAGTTCTTGCAATCAGATCTGACCAATGCAGAATCAAGTAAACCTGCTATTTTTCATGATTTGCAAATTATACTTCTGTTGACACAGCTCGTCTTATTGGCATCCACATCTTGCTGCTGCTGACTCAGAGTCCCTTTGTAATGAACTGCTATTTCAATCAAACTCACAAATTGGTCAATCAAGGAGCCTAGAATTAGAGCCAATCTCTTGCTCGGTGTAGAAGTCCAACTGATCAAGGCCTTGCTGGAACCACTCAAGGAGAAGCTACCAATTCTGCAGGTTTTAGGCTGCACTGATAGAGGGATAGAATCAAGATCACGTGACGGGTGGGGCACCCCCTTTTATAATGCCGTGGTAAAGACCACACTTGGAATATTTGCATCCACTTTTGGTTGCCACGATGTAGAAAAGATGTGGAGACTCTAGAAAGAGGGCAGAGAAGAGCAACAAAGAGGATTAGGGGACTGGAGACTAAAACATATGAAGAACGGTTGCAGGAACTGTGTATGTCTAGTTTAATGAAAAGAAGAACTAGGGGTGACATGATAGCAATGTTTCAATATTTGAGGGGCTGCCACAAAGAAGAGGGAGTCAAGCTATTCTTCAAAGCACCTGAAATCAGGTCAAGAAGCAATGGATGGAAACTAATCAAGGAGAGAAGCAACTTGGAACTGAGGAGAAATTACCTGACAGAACAATTAACCAGTGGAACGATTTGCCTCCAGAAGTTGTGAACGCCCCATCACTGGAAGTCTTTAAGAAGAGGTTGGATAGCCATTTGTCTGGAACTGTATAGGGTTTCCTGCCTAAGCAGGGGGTTGGACTAGAAGACCTCCAAGGTCCCTTCCAACTCTGTTATTCTGTTCCATTCTTTGGTCCCCAGATGTAATGGTATGTGAAAATGACCTTGAGGGATGAGGAAAAGAGATGCTGCATAGGGAACAATCAGATAAGAGATGGGGTAGCCCAGAGCTGCATAACAGATAGAGAAAGAGACTCAGAAAAGATCCTTCTGACTGTAAAAAACGACAGTAGTAGATCTGGACTTTGAGAATTGCACGGTTCTTTTAATTCAGCTTTAAAGTAGAATTAGCTCATCTGATTATGTTTACCTGAAATATCAAACAAAAGCTTGCATTAGGAAAAATGTCCCAATGCAGCTCAGATCCATCTTCCTCTGCCTTAAGATCATTTTTCTCTGTCCTGAATTCCAGGCTATCAAAGGCAAAAATCTTGATCTCCTACACTGTACCTTTTAGATATTTGAAAAAATGATATTATTTCCATCTTAATTATCCTTTTTCAAAGGTAAACATATCCCGATTCCTTAGTTTTTGCTTGCAGGATGCAGCTTCCAGTCCTCTAATCATCTGTCGGTGCCTTTCCTGAAATTGAATCTTTCTTAAAATGTGGTTTGATTGTCCTTCTGAAAAATAATATTCTTAATGAGCATAAATTGCTAGCGGCAGAGGGAAGGATGAAACGAGGGAGAAGGGTGGGTGGGTGAGAAAGTTGTGATTAGATAACAGCTATTGTGGTGTGAGTCCCACCAATCTACCTGTCAAGATAAGGAATTCAAGAAGTATCTTTTGTTGAAGAGCAGTTCATTCTTAGGGCCATTTATAAAGAAGACAAAGAAACTTATCTTTAGCAGAAAAGATAATTATGCTGAAGTAAGTTATAAGCAGGCAGACCTTATAAAGCATTATGGATGAGCACAGGCACCGACTAAATTATTCAAGATTACTCTCTCTTGGATGATGGAAGAATGTGGATGGGTCCTTAGACATCACAATGGAAAGGACTGATTTTTTTTTTTTATAAAAAGGGAATTTATGTCATAGATAGTGAAACCCGAACTTGTAGCCACTAGTGGTGGCAGTGTCCATCAATTGGGGGAGAAAGGTCTATCAAATCCATGGGGATTTGGCTACCAGTGGCACTTCCTCTTGATGGACATTCATCACCTCATAAATCACAGAAAACTGTTGGATTCTGTTAATGGAAAATTCCAAGCTAACTTAAGGACATTTATCTTCACAGGAAATTAGAAAATATAAACAAGCATCTGTCTTCACTGGACTCTGAGATAAGAAGAAATTCAAGACTTTCCCCCCTCTCTAGACAGCAGAAAACATCAAAGGCTTAGAATATGGAATACAGAATAATAGAGATAGAGGGGACCTTAGAGGTCTTCTAGTCCAACCCCCTTAGACAGGAAACCCTACACCACTTCAGACAAATGGTTATCCAACATCTTCTTTAAAACGTCCAGTGTTGGAGCATTTACAACTTCTGGAGGTAAGTTGTTCCACTGATTGTTTTCACTATCAGGAAATTTCTCCTTAATCTAAGTTGCTTCTCTCCTTGATGAGTTTCCATCCATTGCTTCTTGTTCTACACTCAAGTGCTTTGGAGAATAGCTTGACTCCCTCTTCTTTGGGGCAACCCCAGAGATATTGGAAGACTGCTATCATGTCTCCCCTGGTCCTTCTTTTCATTAAACTAGACATACCCAATTCCTGCAACCGTTCTTCCTATGTTTTAGTCTCCAGTCCCCTAATCCTCTTTGTTGCTCTTCTCTGCACTCTTTCTAGAGTCTCCACATCTTTTCTACATCATGGCAACCAAAACTGGATACAGTATTCCAAGTGTGGCATTACCAAGACCTTATAAAGTGGCATTAAAACTTCACAAGGTGAAGTGCCAACAAAAGGTGCCAACAAAAGTGCGCATAGTCAAGGCTATGGCTTTCCCAGTTGCAATGGATGGCTGTGAAGGTTGGACCATAAGAAAGGCTGAGCACCAAAGAATGGAGGCCTTTGAACTCTGGTCCTTGATAAGAGTCCCTTGGACTGCAAGATGATCAAGCTGTTCAGTCCTAAAGGAGATCAATCCTGACTACTCTTTAGCAGGCCAGATCCTGAAGATGAAACTCAAATACTTTGGGCACCTAATGAGAAGGAAGGACTCACTGGAGAAGAGCCTCATGCTGGGCACAATTGAGGGCAAAAGAAGAAGGGGACGACAGAGAATGAGGTGGCTGGATGGAGTCACCAAAACAGTAGGTGTGAGTTTAAATGGACTCTAGAGGATGGAGAGGACAGGAAGGCCTGGAGGAATGTTGTCCATGGGGTCATGATGGGTCGGACATGACTTTGCAACTAACAACAACAACAAATTTAGGGTTGAGAGACTGGCTCACTGACACAGAGATGTCACACAACAGCTAACTACAAATTTGCACTGGACTTGTATGGTGGAAATAGTAGGCATGGATTCAGAGCCTAAGGATGGATGAGAACATGGGTCTTCCCACTGCTAGGTCAGCATCTCCACTTCTCCTCTTGGACCGAGACTCAGATGTTGTCCCCAAGTCCTCCAGGGATCTCCCATGGCTGCGGGAAAGACTGGCATCTGAGTTCCCTTGGTCCTTCTCCAGTCCTTCATCATTGCACCATGCTGGTTCTTATAATCAGGAAATGGATTTTTTAATTGACTTCCACATGGATGTTCCCTGGGGCAGATGGTTAATTAACACGGGGGAATTTGTAGAACGGTGGTGCGCCGTCTTTGCAGATCTTACGAGATCTTGAAGGGGGATACGTGAAGGAATTAAATCACCAGCCCAAAGTCATCCCAAACAACGCCATTCCTTGCATCTCAGTTACACCGGAGAGAGTTTGCAAGTATCCACTGAGGAAAAAGCCTATTAAAACAGAATCGTTGCTGGGACTTCAGAGTGTCAAGCGATCCAAAACATAATATTATGCAGAATGCATAATGTCCACCCAAATGTTATTTTTTTATCATTGGCCGAGAAGAGGAATGGGGACAACTGCAAGGGCTTGAAAAAAACAAGATGGCAGCTCCAGTCACATGATGAAAGCCACACATATAAAAAATGCAAATGAATTTTGTGTGGACCACCAAAATTTTCCCGCGGTTGTCCACGGACCATTGGCGACCGCTGTTGTAGATGCAGATTGTACAGTAGTCCTTGACTTATGACCAGTCATTTAACGCGATGGAATGTAGAGAGGCGAGATACCATGTGGAGGATGGAGACGGAGTCTCCCTAAGAGCTCCCGGCTTATAGCGCAGATATGAATAATAGAGTGCTCCGTCTGACAAGATTTTTATCTATAGGTGCGAAACAATAAAGAACTCCAGAAGTTTTTATTATGAAAGATTAAATAAAGAAAGAGATGTCGGAAGAGATGTCACTTTTGGTTTTTCGGTCGGCGAGGAGGATCAGAAGCAGCCGAAATCCCCCCTTTTCCAGGCTGCCTGCAAGTAGCTGTACACAAATGAATTCTGATTCAACAATGCCAGCTCACCCACCCAGCCACGATTCCCCAGGCTAATCAATATACAGCATCGCTGCAGTTTTGATCTCCATCAAAGCTTCTCTCCTTGGGTGTTGCGAAGCCGGGCAAGATCAAAATCCCCTCCAGATCAATAACAGGAACATTGTATTCCGACCCTCCTGCTTTTTGCTGCTGGAATGAGAGGGATGAGAAGATGATTAACGAAGAATCTAAAGACAACCGCACCCCTCAAGGATGCCCATAAGAAGAAGGGGGGGGAAATCACACGGGGGCTGTTTGTAGAATTTGGAAGGATGGTCCTTTGAAATGGCAAACCTGGGTTGGCGGCGCTACGTCACTTCTGAATGCACAATAGCGTTCACAGCAGTGGTGGGTTCCTCTCCCCGTCGCTACCGGTACGCTGCACATGGGCCGCATATCCTGGTCCTGCTCGGTCCACCGCCCCTGCGACACTCAGCTGCTTGTTGGAGGTCGTGTAGGGGCCACACGCTGTGCATCCATGCGCAATTAGCCCATTGCTTTAAAAACAGCTATGGAACGAGGGTCGGTGGGTGGGCCAAACAAGCCACCGTACTGGTACGATGGCCGCTGCTCCTGACTACTATAGGTACGCCCATACTGGGCCGTACCGGCTGAAACCCACCACTGGTGCGGGGAAAAGATCCCGGGGAGAATGGATGCTTCAGTGGCTAAGCCGCTGAGTTGTTAATCAGAAAGTTTGGCAGTCCCTAGAATCCCTAGGGCTGTGTAATGGAGTGAGCTCCTGTTACTTGTCCCAGATTCTGCCAACCTAGCAGTTCGAAAGCAGGTAAAAATGCAAGTAGAAAAATAGGAACCACCTTTGGTGGGAAGGTAACAGAGTTCCGTGCGCCTTCAGCGTTTAGTCATGCCGGCCACATGACCACGGAGATGTCTTTGGACAGCGCTGGCTCTTTGGCTTTGAAACGCAGATGAGCACCGCCCCCTAGAGTGGGGAACGACTAGCACTTATGTGTGAGGGGAACCTTTACCTTTATCTAATCTTGCAAACTAAGGAAACCATTTTTATTCTACGTACAGAACTTAAAATAAGATAAATTCTCTACCTCAAGGCTTTTTCACATTCAAAATTACCCATTGACCTAATTTTTATGGATGCGTTTCTCTTTTTAGTGGACGCTGCTGGTCATAGCAGGAAGGAGCTATTAAAACGAATGGGCCATTTATAGATCATACAGAGATATCAAAATATATTTGTCTGCAGCTTTGAAAAATAGAGGTAGCTATCCAGGTTGGTAACTTTCATTATGTTACCCAGCAGTTGTCTTCTTTCAAAAGATCCATTTGCTAAAATGTTGGGAAAGAAGAACCTTCATTTGTGACTCTCTAATGACAACATGTGACTGAACACAGGGCATGCTTCCTTCCTTCCTAATGCTGCTCCTCAGAGTGATCCCAAGCCAATTAGCATAGAAATGCTCATTTTTACAATCAGATGTTTGGCTGGGGAAACATTTAGACTTTGTTGCACGCACAAGATCTTCAAGAACTGAAAACCTGCAGGATTTCAAGACCTGAAGAACAGGAAAAAATGTTGAGAACTTTTCTTTTTATGAACAAAGCAGAAGATTGTTGCAATCAGGGTTAGCTCCACCATGAAGGTTGAGTAGGTGAATATGCTGGAGCAGCAGAGAAATGTAATACGTTGGAGCTCAATATGAGTTTAAAGACAGAACTTTGAAGTATCTACTTTAAATAGCCATAGCACTTAGACTTATACATTGCTTCACAATGTTTTACAGCCCCCTCTGAGTGATTTACAGAGTCAGCATATTGCCCCCCAACAATCTGGGTTCTCATTTTATCCATCTTGGAAGGATGGAAGGCTGAGTCAACCTTGAGCTGGTGAGAATCAAACTGCCGGCTGTCGGCAGAGTTAGCCTACAATACTGCATTTTAACCACTGTGCCACCAGACCCTTCCTTCAATCTTTCTTTCTTTCTTTCTTTCTTTCTTTCCTTCCTTCCTTCCTTCCTTCCTTCCTTCCTTCCTTCCTTCCTTCCTTCCTTCCTTCTTTCCTTCCCTCCCTCCCTCCCTCCTTCCTTCCCAAGCCATAGCACTTAGACTTATATACTGCTTTACAGCCCTCTGTAAGCAGTTTACAGAGTCGGTACATTGCTCCCAACAATCTAGCTCCTCATTTTACCCACCTCGGAAGGATGGAAGGCTGAGTCAACCTTGAGCCGGTCAGGATCAGGATCAGGATATGAACAATGGAGAAATTTCCTGACAGTTAGAACAATTAATCAATGGAACAACTTGCCTCCAGAAGTTGTGGATGCTCCTTCACTGGAGCTTTTCAAGAAAACCCCGGGCAGTCATTTGTCCAGAATGGTATAAGGATTCCTGCCTTGGGCAAGGGGTTGGATTAGATGACCTCCAAGGTCCCTTCCGGCCCTATGATTCTCACATCTAGAATATGGAAGAATAATACATTGAAACTCTGTTCCTAAACTAAAAGGTAGAAGATCTAGAACAAGGGTGTCAAACTCAAGGCCTGGGGTCCGGATTTGGCGCACATGGTGCTTAGATTTGGCCTGTGATACCCCTGCCAGCAAAAACTGAGCTCACGGGCGGCCCTCCTGAGCTCCGTTTTCACTGGCAGGGGCTTGCAAGAGGCCATTGCAGCTGAAAATGGAGCTTGGAGATCCTTTTTGCTGGCAGAGTGCTCCCCAACACGAATGATGTTGCACTGTCCATGACCCCCTGTTCCCCAAGCTCAAACACAGCCCTGATGTGGTCCGCCAGCGGCCAGCAGAGCTGGCAGCAGATTCGGACAGTGAGGAGGTTGGGGAGGAACCTGGGCCAGTCCTGGAGTCTGGGGAAGGCTCGGATGAGGGCTCTGTGTAGGAGGCAGAGAGAGGGACAGAGCCATCCGACAGTTATCAGCTGCCTTCAGAGTCAGACATCAGTGAGGCAGAAGAACAGCTGGAGTCTGTTCCCAGTGTGTGCATGTGCAGAGTTGCCAGATGAAGGGAACAGCTAAAGAACAGGGGTCGACTTGGGGGTAAGGCCACAGGTGGACAATGAATGGCCCCTCCCAGAGGAAATAAAAGAGGAGCGAAAGGGGAGTGGAGTTTGTAGGAGGCAATTAGTTTGCTTAATTGGATTGTGATTCTCTGAGATTCCTTGCCAAGTTTTGCATCGGGCAGCTCTCCAAGCCAGATAAGGTCTGTGACTGTAAATCCTCCCTTGAAAGTCTTTGCTGGATGTAAATGAGTAGAATTCACAGTCAATTAATAAAATGATCTAGAATCTCATGTTAGAAACCAATCGCTTCAAAGAATCGTGGAGGCAGACCGAGAAAGCTGGACGCGGTTTTATAGCTGTCTGGTGTGTCTTCCCTCAGATGTTTTCTAACCGTGATTTTCTCATCTTTCTCCGCACACTACATTTCCGATGAGTTCATTCAAAAGGGGAGGAAAAGCAGAGGCAATTTTCACCGGCAGCCTGTTACTTGAAGAGAGCTGAATGACAGAGGAGGCAAGCTTATGATTTGGATTTCACGCATGAATTATTGTTGACCAGCAGCTCGTTGTGTTAAATAATCAGAGCCAAGTAAAATCTGGAAGCAAAGTCACCCTTATTTGTGCGAACTGAGTAATCCGAGCCGGTGTAAAATATTTAATGCCAAATCAAAGCCGGCTGAGAGGCTCTTACACAGATCACGTCGGCTGCTTAAGAAGAGCCTGTTGCAACAATTCGGAATATTTGGAGCTTCTCTAAAGATTGCAAGGGATTACGATCGTATTTAAGAATATTTCAGAGGGTGGGCTTTGTATCTGCTGGATTTTATTCACAGTATATTTCTGGACTAGACAGCCTGGCACTCTCCATATGCATGTGGGAATGTGCAAACAATAGTTGATAATTAACCATGCAGGCCAGGGATTATGGAGTTGAATTCCAAGCCTTCCAGCTCTACTTTACCTTCCAGTAAAGTAGAATTTTAGCTGACAGTCTGGGTTTGAGACTCTTATGGTTTGCTGGCGGCATGCAGAGCTGGCAGTAGAGTCAAACAGTGAGGAGGTTGGGGAGAAACATGGGCCAGTCCTGGAGTCTGGGGAAGGATCTGATGAGGGCTCTGTGTCGGAGGCAGAGATGGGGCCAGTTATCAGCTGCCTTCAGAGTCAGACGTCAGTGAGGCAGACGAACAGCAGGAGCCTGTTCCCAGTGTGCGCATATGCAGAGCTGCCAGATGAAGGGAACAGCTAAAGAACAAGGGTCAACTTGGGAGTAAGGCCACAGAGGGATGATGAACGGCCCCTCCCAGAGGAAATAAAAGGAGCGAAGGGGAGTGGAGTTTGCAGGAGACCATTAGTTCGCTTCATTGGTTCATGACTCTCCAAGACTCCTTGCCAAGTTCTGCAGATCTCAGCCTTGCAGCTCTCCAAGCCAGATAAGGCTTGGGGAGCCTGTGACTGTAAATCCTCTGGGGAAGGCTTGGATGAGGGCTCTGCATCGGAGGCAGAGAGGGGGCCAGGGTCATCTGGGAGTTATGTGCTGCCTCCAGAGCCTCCGGAGTCTGACATCAGCGAGGAAGAGGAACAGGGGGAGTCTGTTCCCAGTGCATGCATACACAGAGCTGCTAGAAGGCAAGAACAATTATGACAAAACAGGCGACTCAGGAGTAAGGTTGGATTGGTCCCTCCCATAAGATATAAAGGAGGAGCAAAGGCGCTTTGCAGGAAGCAACTTTGTTCGTTCTGCTCAGTTTAAATTCTGAAACTCCGCTTTGACTCTGTGCTCCGTGTGGCCTTTAGGTCTTTGGCAATTAGGTCTATTGGCAGCGTTTCAAACTGCCTTGCACATCAACCGAATTTCTGCTTCCAAGTGTGGTCGTAAGTCAAGAACCCCCCCATACCTGGATGATATTCCAAGCATCATCTTTGCAGATTTGACAGACAGGGATGGAGAGGGAGGGGAGTGATGCTGTTTTGCATTCCACTCCATATACAGGGAACGGAATGCAAAACAAAAACAAAAAAATTTGCTTCCACAGCTCTGCACACAATCCAGCACATTGTGATTATGTGAGGCTGGCCTATTATTTTCCCTGTGTCTCTCATCACCATCTTTTGTAAATGAATCCCAGGGTAGCCTGTCACATTTCCCCCCTCCAACTATTGTGCCGGTATCTTGCACAATACCTGGTCTTTGGTTGCTTCTGGCCAGATGTTGATTATGAGGAATTTGGACTCAACTGCCTTTCTCATTTCTGCCATTCCTTGTGTTTGTTTATTTGTTGTCTTACTGTGAGCTGCAAAACGAGTCTCTGCTCAGCAACTGACTCATATTTATGACAGTTGCAATGTCCTGGGGTGTCTGTGTGTCATGTGATCTCCTTTGGTGACCTTCCGACAAGATGGGGAAGCCAGATTCACTTAACAACTGTACGACGAACTGAACAAATGCAGTGATTCACTTAACACAGGGGTGTCCAAACTTGGGAACTTTAAGACTTGTGGACTTCAACTCCCAGAATTCCCCAGCCAACTGGCTGGGGAATTCTGGGAGTTGAAGTCCACAAGTCTTAAAGTTCCCAAGTTTGGACACCCCTGACTTAACAGCTGTGGCAAGAAAGGTCGTAAAATGGGGCAAAATGCGCCTAGCAAATATCTTGCTCAGCCACAGATATGTTGGGCTCAAGTGTCATAAGTCGAGGATTATCTGCTCTTTCGGGAGTCATCTTGCAGGCCAACATTCAAAAGCATCAATGCCCTTTCTATCACGTTTCTTTTCTTTTTTTTAAAGTATTTTATTTTTTATTCTCTTACATACAATTATAGGTATACATTCAGGTTGTTATTCTTCTTCTTTACATTTGTCATTCTTATACACTTGTTATTCCATTTAAAAGGTTATAATATACAGTTTGGGTTGCTTTATTTACCATCCCATCTGCCTTTTTTGACACCACCTTATTTTCCCTTTCTTTTCTCCCTCCTTTCTCTACTTCCTTCCTTCCTCCTCTCCTTCCCCTTCCTTCTTCCCTTACCTCCCCCTACTACTACTCTTCCTCTTCCCCTTCCTACCCTCTCTCCTTCTCTTTCTCTCCCTTCCACCCTCCTCTCCTTACCTCTTCCTTCCCTCCTCTTCCTCTCATCTGCTCTCTCTCTCCCTTTCTTCTGCTGTTATAGGTGTCTCTTTCAAATCCCATTTCTATCATGCTTCTTGAAGAGGTAAGACAGAGAAAGAAATAACATTTAGTGAGCCCCTGAGTGCAATTCTACTATTTCCTCATCAATAGTCTGAAAGTAGCTTGCCATCGTTTCTTCCATGATGTTTCCAGAGATTTTACCTTTGTGGTACTCACTGCAATACCAGGGTTTTCTGGTGATTTCTCAGCCAGGAACAAATGAGGTCCCTGCTTAGCTGCTTAGCAGTTTTGAGGTTGGTCAAGGTCAACTCAATCCTATCATTCAGCTGGTCAAGTAAACTATTTATTTGTTAATCATTGGATGTATATTTTCCCTTTCCTTCAAGGCAGGATTTATGTTCTTCTTAAGTCCCTCTCAGTAGCCAAAAAACTCTAATCTGATGCACAAGCATAACTCACATGGACAGCACTTAGAATAAATGCAAAGAAATAAATTAGACCAGTTGGGATTTGACCAGCATCACAATGGTTTGGAATACGGTGCTGGCTGCAGTGATATCTGTCGCATTTTTAAAAAGCCTTTAGATCAGTGGCGAAATTCAATTTTTTTTTACTAACGGTTTAGTAATGGGAAACGATATTGCATAATCTCTATTCCCTCCCCATTCCAGGAGAAGGATACTGCAAAGTCTCCATTCCCTCTGCACTCCAGGGGAAGGAGACTGCAAAATATCCATTTCCTCCCCATTCCAGGGGAAGGATATTGCCAAATCTCCATTCCCTTCGCACTCCAGGGGAAGGAAACTGCAAAATCCCCATTCCCACCCACTCCTGGGGGAAGGAAACTGCAAAATCCCCATTTCCTCCCCACTCCAGGGGAAGGAAACTGCAAAATCACCATTCCCACCCACTCCTGGGGAAGGATATTTCAAAATCCCCATTCCTACCCCACTCCAGGGAAAGGATATTGCAAAATCCCCATTCCCTCCCCACTCCAGGGAAAGGATATTATAAAATCTCCATTCCCATCCCTCTCTGGGGCCAGCCAGAGGTGGTATTTGCCGGTTCTATGAACCATTCAAAATTTCTGCTACCGAGTCTCCAGAACTTGTCCGAACCGGCTGAATTTCAGCCCTGCTTTAGATTAATTCCTCTCTTCTTATATAGCCCGCATATTTATCAGGCTGTTTAAAAACTGTATATAGCCCCAGCAATTTCCTTCAATTGACCTGCTCCGAATTAGACCCGGGAACTCAATGAAGGAGATGCTCTTAAGACTTTGAACTGGTCTCTTTTGTCGCATTACCTGGGGCTTTGGTTCCCTCCAGCTAGAATGCGGCATGTTTACAGATGAATCAGAGGTCTCGCATCCAAGGTGCTAATTCTATCTCTAGCAAGGGATGTTTTCTAACTGCCGTGGCTTAAAGTTGATACGGGGAAAGAAATTACGCAGCCTCGGGTGGCGGCAGCGGGAGGCCGAGAGAGCAACCAGCTGCTTAGAATTCAGCACCACGGACAGCGCCGGGAAAGAGCGTGCGCCGCCGCTGAGCCGTGGCTGGCGCTTAGCTCCGCACGGCGCCTGCAGATCGCTTCGTAGGAGACACTGTAGTACATGAAGTCCTCTTCCAAAGGCGGCCGTGAGAGGGGAAGAGGACGTGCGGGGTTTGCCATGTTCACTCAGGCCCCAGCACACGGCGCTAGCTACGGTTAGGATCGGGATCGTCCCCAGCGATTGGCAGGAGCCACAGGCGGGGCAGGCGAGCTCAAGTACCCAGGATCAAAGGCATTTGCACGGTGACACATATGAGCCCTGCCCATAAACATAGACTATTGTTATTTCTGCTGGCATTGATATTATTGCAGTGTAATAGATTACGATCCATAGATAGATAGATAGATAGATAGATAGATAGATAGATAGATAGATAGATAGATAGATAGATAGATAGATAGATGATAGATAGATGATAGATAGATAGATAGATAGATAGATAGATAGATAGATGATAGATAGATGATAGATAGATAGATAGATAGATAGATGATAGATAGATAGATAGACAGACAGATAGATGATAGATAGATAGATAGATGATAGATGATAGATGATAGATGATAGATAGATAGATAGATAGATAGATAGATAGATAGATAGATGTTAGATAGATAGATAGATGATAGATAGATGATAGATAGATAGATAGATAGATAGATAGATAGATAGATAGATAGATAGATAGATAGATAGGGGGAGAGAGAGAGAGAGAGAGAGAGAGAGAGAGAGAGAGAGAGAGAGAGAGAGAGAGAGAGAGAGATGTCTCACTGGTTAGATAGCCAGTTATCTATCTATCTATCTATCTATCTATCTATCTATCTATCTATCTATCTATCTATCTATCTATCTATCTATCTATCTTCTACCTACCTACTACCCATCATCCATCCATCCATCCATCCATCCATCCATCCATCATCCATCATCTACCATCATCATCACATCATCATCCATCATCCATCATCTATCATCATCATCTATCATCTATCATCTATCATCTATCATCTATCATCTATCATCTATCACTTATCACTTATCACCTATCACCTATCACATACCTACCTACCTACCTACCTACCTACTTACCTACCCATCATCCATCCATCCATCCACTAATAAAGATGGTCTAAAACGTACCTATATATGTTTCTTTGTCTGTCTGTCTGTCTGTCTGTCTAGCTAATCTACCTATCTGCCTAGCTAGCTATATCTATCTGTTTGTCTGTCTGCAAGCAAGCAAGCCACCAAGGGGCCCCTTCTATCTATCTATCTATCTATCTATCTATCTATCTATCTATCTATCTATCTATCTATCATCTATCTATCTATCTATCTATCTATCTATCATCTATCTATCTATCTATCTATCTATCTATCTATCTATCTATCAGCTGACTAACTACATTGTTATCCCATGTTTATAAATGTATAAGTAACTCAAATCAGCAAACATACCTAATACTCCTTCCTCTACTATTTCCCCCGCCCTGTGAGGTGGATTGGGCTGAGAGCGACTGGTCCAAAGTGACCCAGCCAGCTCTCATGGCCGAGGTAGGACTAGAACTTACTGTTCTCCTGGTGATCGGCCCAAGATCACCCAGCCAGCTTTCATGCCTAAGGAGGGACTAGAACTCACTATCTCCTGGTGATCGTCCCCAAGTCACCCAACCAGCTTTCATGCCTAAGGAGGGACTAGAACTCACTATCTCCTGGTGATCATCCCCAAGTCACCCAGCCAGCTTTCATGCCTAAGGAGGGACTAGAACTCACTATCTCCTGGTGATCGTCCCCAAGTCACCCAACCAGCTTTCATGCCTAAGGAGGGACTAGAACTCACTATCTCCTGGTGATCATCCCCAAGTCACCCAGCCAGCTTTCATGCCTAAGGAGTCACCCCTTCCTGGTTTCCAAGCCAGCACCTTAAACACTACATTAAACTGGGGCCCCCAAACACACACACACACAGTTTTTAGCCTGATGCCTCAACCACCACGCCAAACCTCCCCGCAAATGGTTACCGATCTGTAATTTCTCTGTGACAGAAGCCGAAAGAAATCTGTACACAATGGAAGAGGAGCCGCTTCGAGGGGGCTTAATTGGAATGCCGTTTAAACAGCAATGAAATCAAGAGATTGTTTGTCTCCGAGGCCTACTGCTAGCTTTTGGAGTGCCTCTACTTCTGCGGATGCCAAAATCGGTCTCTCGGACCTGGAAAGAAAATTGGCCATGGCCGATGATGGGAAGAGAACAAGAGAGAGAGAGAGAGAAATGCTTTGTTTATTCATTCTGTTCCTCGACCGCTATAAAACAAACTCCCAGAAGTTCACAAGAGCCATCTCTAGCCTAGGAAGGATAAAACGCACAGTGGTAAAGAGATCAGAAGGTCACCTGGTAAAAGATTGGTACGGCCAACATTAAAAACATTGCATGGAAAATAATAATAATAATAATAACAAGGCCCTAATTCCAGCCTTAAATACCTCAACTATCTATCCCAGAAGGTCTACAGAAAAAGGTTCGAGGAGTGGTAAAGCCAGGAGTTATCACCGCTCATCTGCCAGCTCACCATCAAACATGCCCATAATAACAACGCCATCAGTCCAAATCAATTTATGGGCTGTTCATTTTACACAGTAAAAGCCATCTGGCTTCAAATAGGCTGAAAATGGGTTTTTATGGCTTGCTAAGAGAAAAGAGTGGGGACGCGGTAGCTCAGTGGCTAAGACACGAGCTTGTCGATCAGAAAGGTCGGCAATTTGGCAGTTCGAATCCCTAGCGCCGCATAACGGAGTGAGCTCCCGTGACTTTTCCCAGCTTCCGCCAACCCAGCCATTCGAAAGCATGTAAAAAAATGCAAGTAGAAAAACAGGAACCACCTTTGGTGGGAAGGGAACAGTGTTCTGTGCGCCTTCGGCGTTTAGTCATGCCGGCCACATGACCACGGTGACGTCTTCAGACAGAGCTGGGTCTTTGGCTTTGAAACAGAGATGAGCGCTGCCCCCTAGAGTTGGGAACAACTAGCACATATGTGCGAAGGGAACATTTACTTTTGCCTAAGAGAAAAAACCAGCTGTGAGCTCAAATCAAAGGCAGTAGGCTAGGATAAAGCTATCACCAAATGCCAATCATGGCCGTTAGATTGCTGAAACATAATGGCAAATGTTTCCTACTGATCCCAAATACTGCTCATTCTTGACTTATGACCACAACTGATTCCCAACATTTCTGTTGCTAAGTTAAGTGAGTTTTGCCCCATTTTATGACTTTGCTTGCCACCAAAGTGGTTGTGAATCATGGCAGTTTAAATTAGATACACAACTGTTAAATTAATCCGGTTTCCTTATTGACTTTTGTCAGAGTGTGCACAGCAGCCAGCAGAGCTGGTGACAGACTCGGACAGTGAGGAGTTGGGGAGGAAGATGGGCCAGTCCTGGAGTCTGGGGAAGGCTCTGATGAGGGCTCTGTGTCAAGGGCAGAGATGGGGCCAGGGCCGTAAGACAGTTATCAGCTGCCTTCGGAGTCAGACATCAGTGAGGCAGAAGAACATCTGGAGCCTGTTCCCGAGTGTGCGCATGTGCAGAGCTGGCAGGAGAAGAGAACAGCTAAGGAACAAGGGCCAACTCAGGAGTAAAGGCACAGGTGGACGGTGAATGACCCCTCCCATAGGGAATAAAGAGGAACGAAAGGGGAGTGGAGTTTGCAGGAGACCATTAGTTCGCTTAATTAGTGTGAAGATTTGTTCGTGACTCTCAGAGATTCCTTGCCAAGTATTTTCTGGGACAGTGTTGCGTTTGGAACAGTGGTGGGATTCAAACATTTTTAGTACCTATTCTGTGGGTGTGGCTTGGTGGGCATGGCATGGCTTGGTGGGCGTGGCTTGGTGGGCATAGCATGGCTTGGTGGGTGTGGCATGGGAAGGATACTGCAAAATCCCCGTTTCCTCCCAATCAGCTGGGACTCGGGAGGCAGAGAATAGATGCGAGCGGGACCAGTCAAAGGTGGTATTTACCAGTTCTCCAAACTGCTCACATTTCCACTACTGGTTCTCCAGAAATGGTCAGAACCTGCTGAATACCACCTCTGGTTTGGAAGATATTGGCCTGGCAGCTCTCCAAGCCTGATAAGGTCTGTGGTTGTAAATTCACCCTTGAAAGACTGTTTGCCGGGGACTTTGCTGGATGTGAATGAGAGGAATTCACATGAGCTTAATAAAAAAGCGGTTTTGTTGGGACAAGGCGTCTGCTTCGTGATTTGTTGAAGCCTAGGTCAGTAACAGTAACAGAGATAAGAACTTACGTTAAGTTTGTTGAGTTTTCTTCTTCCTTCGGGCACCTCTTAATCCCTTTGATTCATGATGCAATCATAGGTGGAGGAACATTCAATGTGTTATCTTAGATAAGTTGATTGACGTTGGCTTTTGGGATCGGTGGGTTTATTTATACCAGAAGAATAAAGTAGCTTGTTTTTGTGGGGTGCAGCTGGTGTTTTCTACCCTCCATCCTTCTCCTGCTTTAACATGCCTCTGATCCAGCTGTGAGGCTAGGCATCAAATGTAATTTTGATTGATCTGAGTTATTAGTTTCCTTGAGGTACAGGTGTTGCTAAGAGGGAGCTATACCTGATCTCCTGGCCTTCGACAGAAAACAAAAACCAAAAGAAAACCCCAATAAGAGGGGCCTTTCCATGGAGCCAGATGTGGGGCAGGAGTGAAGCAGCGTGGGAATTCAGAAACGCACTGATGAATTGTTTTTGCATAGAGTGATTGATTAGATCTAATCTGGCTTAAGAGAAGGGGAGTAACGGAGGAGGAGAAGGACCTCTTTGCTCTTATTGATAGCAGATCCTTTAAAAAAATGTTGCTGTGATAATGCCATAATGGCATACAAGGACTGAGTCACTCAACATGTGAGACAGGGGGCAGGGTGGAATTGAGAGCTGATAAATGCAATAGATAAATAGATAGACAGACAGACAGACAGAAAGACAGAAAGACAGACAGATAGATAGATATACAGATATAGATGATAGATAGATAGATAGATAGATAGATAGATAGATAGATAGATAGATAGATAGATAGATAGATAGATAGATAGATGATAGAGAGAGAGAGAGAGAGACAGACACACACACTAACAGGGAGAGATAGACAGAGAGTGAAACAGGACAGACAGACATAGAAAGATAGATAGATAGATAGATAGATAGATAGATAGATAGATAGATAGATAGACAGACAGACAGACAGACAGACAGACACACACACACACACACACACATACATACATACATACATACATACATACATAGACAGACAGACAGACAGACAGACAATAGATATACAGAGATAGATAGATAGATAGATAGATAGATAGATAGATAGATAGATAGATAGATAGATAGATAGATAGATAGATAGATAATGGATGGATGGATGGATGGATGGATGGATGGATGGATGGATGGATGGATGGATGATAGGTAGATAGATTGTATCTAGAGATAGATAGATAAATAGATAGATAGACAGACAGACAAACACAGACAGACAGACAGACACAGACAGACAGATAGATATACAGATTAGATAGATAGATAGATAGATAGATAGATAGATAGATAGATAGATAGATAGATAGATAGATAGATAGATGATAGATAGATAGATAGACAGATGAGAGAAAGATGATAGAGATATATAATAGATGAGATAGAGATGATAGAGATAGATAGATAGATAGATAGATAGATAGATAGATAGATAGATAGATAGATAGATAGATAGATAGATAGATAGTTTGAGTAGCAGATCATTTTGCCTTTGGAGATCTTAGCCATGGATGCTGGAGAAGTATCAGGAATTAAAGTCCAACACTGCCCAAATTAAACTTGGATAATGTCATTCTGGTTATTGTTGCCATTATTAGTATTTAACAGGATGAGAAAATCCAATTATTTTTCATATTACTTGTCTCCATTGAGGGAAATCTGAAGTGGGCCTTCGTTTTAGATTCAGCGAGTGTGCTGTCAACAATGGCTGGGATCCAGCCGGTTCTCACCAGTTCACCGAACCAGATGTGGCAAGGACAGGCTGGCCCTGCCCACTCCGCCCTGCCCTCCCAGGAGTCTCCATGCGGCCTCTTCATCATACAAGGGAAGTGCAGGGCCTGTATGGAGGTTCTGGGAGGCAAAAAATGGGCTGTTTCCATCCTCCAGAGGGCCTCCGAACCCAGGGAGAGGCCATTTTCACCCTCCTGGAGGTTCGGGGAAAGCCTCTGGAGCCTGGGGAGGGCAAAAATCCCCCCTCCCATCATGGTGCAGAAGGCTAAGTAGGCCACACCCACCATGGCCACACCCACCAGCAACCAGGCAGAGATCCGGCTGCTAACATTTTTCAATCCCACCCCTGGTGTCAACGCAATCGGCAGCTGATATTTAATATTTTCACCCAACAACCAAACAATCATTTCCTTCTTTCCTTATTCTTCTTCTAGCCATCACCCCAATTTTGCCTTTCTTCTCACCAACGAGATCCCCGTTGTTTAAACCGACTCTCGAACGAAGTGAACGCAAATGGGTCATTCATCCTCCAAGCACAATTAGGAACCTCCAAAGTTTCCCCCTCTTTTTTTGGGGGGGGGGTCACCATTCAATGAAGAGAGAACAGAGGCTTCTCCTCGACCGAGATATTTCACTTTTTCTCCCCTCCCAAGAGGGCCTGGCTCTATTCTTTGAGCTAGGGGGGGCCGTTGCAGAGAAAAGTGGAAATAAATCCAATATATTCTTCAATGTATGCTACCTCTTCCTGCAGAGAAGCACATGAATTGGTATAGTACCTACGTATAAAAGAGCCCGACCAGAGGAGGTATTTTTTAATATATATTTTTTGAGCCGGCAAATCAGAAATTGTATTCACGGAATAGCATGTCTCTTTCCTTCTCAGCATTCTTTCGATCCAAAGCACTGCATTTTTTTGAAAATGCCAAAAGATAGATGAATAAATCAATTTGAACACAAACACAGGCACGCACCCCCAACAAGAAAGGTGTTCTCTGAAATACTGTCAAGCCAAAGGAAGAACAGCGGGCAAAAGCGAGAGAATCTTGACTGAAATGAATTGCGGGAAGACTCAGGCCTCATGAAAAGAAAAACACCGTTTTTTAAACAAAGCTCGCCGCTTGCCCAGCTATTCCCCGAAGGATGGGTTGTGCCTAATTGTCCTTTGAGGGGGGTTAGCTCTCCTCTCTAACCGGATGATGCTAAGATGATCTTCTCCACCTTCTTTCAATGGAAGTCTTGCCATGTGCACTGCATTGTTGGGGTACAGAAGTGGCCTTTTTGTGATGGGCTGACGGCTGACGGCCCCTCCAGCAGCCGAATCGGAGGAGAAGGTGTGGGAGTGAAGGTCAGCATCAAGGCAACCTGAGAGCTCCGAGGGGAAAAAGGGATCTGGGAGAGAGAGAGAGAGAGAGAGAGAGAGAGAGAGAGAGAGAGAGAGAGAGAGAGAGAGAGAGGCGGAGCCTAGGCCGTCTGTCAGCCCTCAGATGGCGAGTCAACAGCCCCCAGGAAGGAAGAGGAGGAACAGCTGCAGTGGTGGGTTCCGGATCCCATTGCAACCATACCGGCATGAATGTGTGCAGCGCGCGCATGCATCTTACCATCCAGCGACACCTCTGTGAGTCTCTGCGACCCTCCAGCTGCTCGGCGGAGCGTCGCACAGGCGCTGTACGCACCATGCACGAGCGCAGAAGTGCTGAAGAGTTTAAAGACTTGTAAGGAGTGCGGGCAGGCGGGTGGGCCCTCTGGAGCACCGTACTGGAATGGTACCCGGTGCTCCGGGCAGGCTCCCTTACTCCCGTACCGGGGCGTACTGTCTGCAACCCACCACTGAACAGCTGGGTCCAGTGCCTGACACGCGGATGTGTAGAAGGCAGAGGAGAGGAGAGCAGTGGAAATCTATGGGCCGGTCCTTCAGGGAAGCATCCAGAAGGCGAAAAACAGCTGAAAATCAGCTGGCCAATGTGCACATGCTGACAGGGCAATACCTTGTGTGCCGTCAGAAATGGCTCCGGATACCACCTGTGGCACACGTGCCATAGGTTCGCCATCACAGTGCTATCCTTTATGCAGTGTTATGCTCTGCTCTGCTCTGCTCTGCTATGCTATGCTACGCTACCCTGTCCTACCCTATCCTATCCTACCCTACCCTACCATACGCTATGCTACTGTGCCCTACCCTATGCTACCCTTTGCTATGCTACGCTATGCTGCCCTACCCTACCCTATGCTACCCTACGCTACCCTGCTTAACCCTACGTTACCCTATGCTATGCTACCCTGCCCTACCCTACGCTACACTACCCTATGCTACCCTACCCTACCCTATGCTACCCTACCCTACCATATGCTATGATATGCTATGCTACTCTATCCTGTCCTACCCTACCCTACGCTACCCTACGCTACCCTGCTCTATCCTACGTTACCCTATGCTATGCTATGCTACTCTGCCCTAACCTATGCTACACTACCCTATGCTACCCTACCCTACCATATGCTATGCTATGCTGTCCCGCCCTCCCCTCCCCTATGCTACCCTACTCTACCCTACACTTTGCTACCCTACGCTACTCTGCCCTACCCTACCATACCTTACCCTCCTATCCTATCCTATATTACCCTATCCTACATCCCATCCCATTCCATTCCATCCTATCCTACATCCTATCCCATTCCATTCCATCCTATCCTACATCCTATCCTATCCTATGCGTTCCTATTCACTTTCTCTCTCTCTTATGTTTGGCATCCCTTTCTGGAGAGGAACCGCGGAAGAGGACAAGGGGCCAGGGTTGTGAAGTTTCCAAATGCATTTAATTGACCACTATGGGACGCAGACGGCTTGGCCTGGTGAGCTCTTGCCCTGATCCTGACTCCAGACTCTTCTGAGTCTACGCATTTCCCTCTTGGAACCCCAGGTGGGAAGGTGGGGCCAGAAGGCTAAGCCGAGGTGAGCGACCTTGTGACAATCAAGGGCATCTTCTCCCAAGGGTGGGAGGAGGCATCCTAGTGGGTTAATGACCAGGAGCATCTCCAGACTGAAAAACTGAACGCCTTCCCTTATCTTGTCCGTTCTGATACTGCTTTCTCTCCCTTTTTCCTTTCTCCAAATACTTTCTGTCTCCCCTTCCCTCCTTCTTCTTGCCCAGCAGAAAATAGAGACATCCTTCTTGGTAGATAATTTTAGAGAAGTTGGATTGAGGTGAAGGCTGAATGCAATTAAGCTGAAGGTTGCAGGCAGCTCCAGGGCTGTTTATCTTCCCAGGTAATGCTCCAGGTGACTTCAGGGACATCTCTATACAATTGGTTTCTTCTTCTTCCTCCCCCTCCTCCTCTTCCTCTTCCTCCCCCTCCTCCTCTTCTTCTTTTCTTCTCCTCCTCTTCCTCCTCTTCCTCCTCCTCCTTCTCTTCTTCTTCTTCTTCTTCTTCTTCTTCTTCTTCTTCTTCTTCTTCTTCTTCTTTTTCTTCTTCTTCTTCCTCCTCCTCCTCCTCTTCTTCTTCTTCCTCCTCCTCTTCCTCCTCCCCTCCCCCTCATCTTCCTCTCTTCTTCTTTTCTCCTCCTCCTCCTCCTCCTCCTCCTCCACTCTTCTTCTTTCTCTTCCTCCTCTACTCTTCCTCCTCCTCCTCCTCCTCCTCCTCCTCCACTCTTCTTCATCTCCTCCTCCTCCACTCTTCTTCATCCCTCCTCCTCCACTCTTTCTCCTCCTCCTCCTCTTCTTTTCTTCTCCTCCTCCTCATCCGCCTCTTGTGCTCATTCCAGTTTCAAACCCCATTCAGTTTTTGCTTTTTTTAAATCTACTGAAATCTGACATTGTACAACAGACCGGCCTAATGCCTGTTAGATACAGATAAATAGAGTTGGAAGGGACCTTGTAGGTCATCTAGTCCAATCCTCTGCCTAAGCAGAAGACCCTATACCATTTCTGACAGATGGCAGTCCAGTCTCTTCTTAAAAGCCTCCAGTGATGAAGCTCCTACAACTTCTGAAGACAACTTCTGTTCCATGGGTTGATTGTTCTCACTGTCAGAAAGTTCCTCCTTATTTCCAGATTGAATCTCTGCTTGCTCAGTTTCCATCCATTATTCCTCGCCTGGCCTTCAGGTGCTTTGGAAAATAGCTTGACTCCTCTCTGTGGCAGCCCCTCAAATATTGGAAGATGCTATCCTGTCTCCCCTTCTCTTCACTAAACTAGCCATGCCTAGTTCCTGCAAGGGTTCATTGTATGTTTTAGCCTCCAGTCCCCTAATCCTCTTGGTTGCTCTTCTCTGCACTCTTTCCAGAGTCTCAACATCTTTTTCATAGTGTGGTGACCAAAACTGGATGCAGTATTCTAGGTGTGGTCTTGCTAAGGCTTTATAGAGTGGTAATGCCTGTCTTAATTTTAAAGATGGCCTCATCTCTCTTGTGGCCATTTGCCTCCGAAATCATGCTTCTGCTGACGCTGCCTCCGTTCTCCTTATTCGGGGAGTAACTCTGCTCATTAATCTAAGTGAACAGTCATTTTTTTTCCTTCTCCCCCAAACCAAATTCATCTGTCAAAAGCTTCAGATCTTCTCATCCATCAAACACGCTTGTGTCCAACCTCTGGGTGTGCAATGTATGTAGACTTAAGTGTATATGCAGTCGGACAGACACATCTAAGGTTTTAAAGATTTTCAGCGGATAACTTTGATTTTATTTAAAAGTTAACATTCCACGGAGCTAGAATTGGGGAGCCCAGAATGCATGCCCAAAAGCTGGTCATTTCACCATTTTTTTGGCAGTCACGAGGGTGTGTAGCTGTGCAGAATTATAGCATCCAGCTATCCTGAATATCCGTTTGTTAGATTAGAGCCAATCTATCCTTTAGGAATTTGATGCAGGTGGAAAATTTGGCCTGCTAGCTAGTTTGATTAACTTGGTGTCTGCACTATATCCTGACTGCATCTCCCCAAATCTTAAATTGCATAACTGGTCAATGTGAATCAGTTAAACACACACACACACACACACACACACACGCCCATATACACAAACAACATTTTTACAACACGGTGGCCACTAAATATCATAAACCCCAGTTCCCAGAATTCCCTCAAATTCCTGCTAGTTATAACTTAACACAGTGTTTCTCAACAATGGCAACTTTAAAACGGAGGGACTTCAACTCCCAGAATTCCCCAGCCAGCATGCTTTAAGATGGGTGGACTTCAACTTCCAAAATTCCCCAGAAAGCATGCTTTAAGATGATGGACTCCATCTCCCAGAATTCCCCATCCAGAATTGCTTTGTGATGGGTGGACTTCAACTCCCAGAATTCCCCATCCTGCATGCTTTAAAGATGAGTGGACTTCAACTCCCAGAAATCCCCAGTCAGCAAGCTTTGAGATGGGTGGACTTCAACTCCCAGAATTCCCCATCCTGCATGCTTTAAGATGAGTGGACTTCAACTCCCAGAAATCCCCAGCTAGCAAGCTTTGAGATGGGTGGGTTTTAACTCCCAGAATTCCCCAGCCAGCAAGATTTAAAATGATGGACTCCAACTCCCAGAATTCCCCAGACCCAATTGCTTTAGGATGGGTGAACTGGGGAATTCTGGGAGTTGAAGTCCGTCCATCTGAAAACTGCTAAGATTGAGAAATGCTATACTAGCTATCCCGCTATCTGTGTGTGTATGCCCGAATCGGGGCTCTGGGTATATTTTACATTTCCTTTCAAGAACAAACACCGCATGTTTAGACATCTTTCCTCAAGTCCTTTTGATTCTTGGCAAGACGGCGAAGGAGACGATATGATTTATTTCTCAAAGAAAGAGCCAGAAAACTTAAGCTGTTTTTTCCTTTGTCCTTTGAGATGGCGATAAGATGACTCGCGCATTTGATTTGAATGGGACATTTATTCAGATAAGAATATATATATATATATATATATTTAAAAAAAGGCAAGAAAACTGCTGAAGATTTCATGGATCTTAGGCGAGAAAGGAGAACGGTTGAAGGTTATTAATCCGGAAATGCCTGGCGGCCCAAGATGGGTGAGAAATTACATATTCTGTCATTTTTACTTATTGAAGAGCAATTTCTTTGGCGTGTGCAAAAAAAAGCAAAAAAACAAAAAACCAGGAGCGAGGGGCACAAAAAGAATGGGACTCAGCTCGTAGCTCTTATTAGATTTCACAACCTTGCGATATTAAAATGCCAAGCTGGTGTAGGAGCAATTTTGTCTCAGTTTTATCGAGCAGATTGCTCTCTTTTTTTCTTTTTTTTAATTTTCATAGCACGGCTGCAGCATTATGCACCTGACCAAAAAAACCCCACAATAACATTAAAATCCTGGAGTTGCTGAGAATACCAACAGGATGCAAAACCAAAAATACAGATATAGACTGGGTGGAGACCAGGCTTAATAGTAGTGATGGCGAGAAGGATCTTGGAGTCTTAGTGGACAAGCAGCTAAATAGGAGCCAGCCGTGTGCAACGGCAGACAAAAAAGCCAACACAATCTTAAGTTGCATTAACAGAGGGATACAATCAAGAACAAGACTACTACCACTCTATAAAGCCCCAGTATGACCACACTTAGAATGCTGCATCCAGTTTTGGTCACCACACCATAAAAAATGATTTTGAGACCCTAGAAAGAGTTCAGAGAAGAGCAACCAGGATGATGAGAGGACTGGAGGCTAAAACATACGATGAACGGTTGCAGGAACTGGGCCTGGCTAGTCTAGGGAAAAGAAGGACCAGGGGAGACAGGATAGCAGCCTTCCAATATTTGAGGGGCTGCACAGAGAGGAGGGGGGGGTCAAGCTATTCTCCAAAGCACCCGAAGACCAGACAAGGAATAATGGATGGAAACTGACCAAGGAGAGATTCAACCTGGAAATAAAGAGAAATTTTCTGACAGTAAGAACAAACAACGGCTGGAAGAGAAGTTGCCTTCGGAGGTTGTGGGAGCTTCATCCCTGGAAGAGATTGGACTGCCATCTGTCAGAAATGGTGATAGGTCTCCTGCTTGGGCAGGGGGTTGGACTAGATGACCTACAAGGTCCCTTCCAACGCTGTTCATCTGTTCATCTGTTATCTCACATGATCAAAATTCAGACGCTTGGCAACGGATTCATGTTTATGATGGCCACAGTATCCCGGGGAGGTCACATGATTCCCGTGGTGTCCATCTGTCCAGCAATGTCAACAAGGAAGCCAGACTCACTTCACGATGGTGCTCCTAACTTCACAACTGCAAGGATTCAACTCAACCATCGGTGGCAAGTAAAGATGTAACACGGGACAAACTCGCTGAACAACTGTCTGACGTAGCAGCAGGAACGTTGGGCTCAATTGTGGTCCTTGGTTGAACCTGCATTTACAATACCATACAATACAATAGTAGAGTTGGAAGGGACCCTTGAGGTCTTCTAGTCCAACCCCCTACCTAGGCAGGAAACCCTATACCGTTTCAGACAAATGGCTATCCAACATCTTCTTAAAGACTTCCAGTGTTTAGACAAAGAAAAATAAGAAAAAATAAAACTAAAAGAAAACATAAAAAAAGATAATAATAATAATAAAATAATAATAATAATAATAATAATAATAATAGTAATAATAGTAATAATAGTAATAATAGTAATAATAGTAATAATAGTAATAATAGTAATAATAGTAATAATAATAATAATAATAAAGACTTCCAGTGTTGGGGCATTCACAACTTCTGGAGGCAACTTCTGTTCCACTGATTAATTGTTCTGTCAGGAAGTTTCTCCTCAGTTCTAAGTTGCTTCTCTCCTTGATTAGTTTCCACCCATTGCTTCTTGTTCTGCCTTCAGGTGCTTTGGAGAATAGTTTGACTCCTTCTTCTTTGTGGCAACCCCTGAGATATTGGAAGACTGCTATCATGTCTCCCCTAGTCCTTCTTTCTATTAAACGAGACATACCCAGTTCCTGCAACCGTTCTTCGTATGTTTTAGTCTCCAGTCCCCTAATCCTCTTTGTTGCTCTTCTCTGCACTCTTTCTAGAGTCCCCACATCTTTTCTACACCGTGGTGACCAAAACTGGATGCAAATATTCCAAGTGTGGCCTTACCAAGGCCTTATAAAGTGGTATTAACCCTTCACGTGATCTTGATTCTCTCCCTCTGTTGATGCAGCTTAGAACTGTGTTGGCTTTTTTGGCAGCTGCTGCACACGGCTGGCTCCTATTTAAATGGTTGTCCACTAGGACTCCAAGATCCCTCTCACAGTTACTACTATTGAGCAAGGTACCACCTATACTGTACCTGTGCATTCCGTTTTCCTTGCCTAAATGTAGAACCTTACTCTTTTCACCATTGAATTTCATTTTATTAGATAGTGCCCAATGTTCAAGTTTGTCAAGGTCCTTCTGTATCTTTAGCCTATCTTCTGGAGTGTTGGCTATTCCTGCCAGCTTGGTGTCATCTGCAAATTTGATGAGTTCCCCATTTATTCCCTCATCCAAATCATTGATGAAGATGTTGAAGAGTCCTGGGCCTAAAACAGAGCCTTGGGGTACTCCACTGCATACTTCCCTCCATGTAGATGCAGTTCCATTGAGGACTAGTACTATTTGTTTTCACATGAACTTTATTTGCTGTTGGGTTAAAGCACAAAGGTGTCCCAGGGGTGGATTCTGGGCAGCTTTACTGCTAGTTCGCTTATGCGCTGGGCGCACATGGGCAGTTTAATTAAAATGCATGCATGGAAATAAAAAACAAGATGGTGACAGCGGCGACTGGTTTGGGGGGCGTGGCAGACCTTGGTCGCAGCCGGTTCCAGCAACTCAGGCTGCCATCCCACTATCGGTCTGGCCAAGAGTAAGGTTCTACATTTAGGCAACAAAAACGGAATGCACAGGTACAGTATAGATGATATCTTGCTCAGTAGTAGTAACTGTGAAAGGGATCTTGGAGTCCTAGTGGACAACCATTTAAATAGGAGCCAGCCGTGTGCAGCAGCTGCCAAAAAAGCCAACACATTTCTAGGCTGCATCAACAGAGGGAGAGAATCAAGATCACGTGAAGGGTTAATACCACTTTATAATGCCTTGGTAAGGCCACACTTGGAATACTGCATTCAGTTCTGGTCGCCACGATGTAAAAAAGATGTGGAGACTCTAGAAAGAGTGCAGAGAAGAGCAACAAAGAGGATTAGGGGACTGGAGACTAAAACATATGAAGAACGGTTGCAGGAATTGGGTATATTTAGCTTAAGAGAAAGAAGGACTAGGGGAGACATGATAGCAGTCTTCCAATATCTCAGGGGTTGCTACAAAGAAGAGGGAGTCAAACTATTTTCCAAGGCACCTGAGGGTAGAACAAGAAGCAATGGGTGGAAACTAATCAAGGAGAGAAGCAACTTAGAACTGAGGAGAAATTTCCTGACGGTGAGAACAATTAACCAGTGGAACAGAAGTTGCCTCCAGAGGTTGTGGATGCCCCAACACTGGAAGTCTTTAAGAAGATGTTGGATAGCCATTTGTCTGAAAAGGTATAAGGTTTCCTGCAGGGGGTTGGACTAGAAGACCTCCAAGGTCCCTTCCAACTTTGTTATTCTATTCTATTCTATTCTATTCTACTTGGAATACTGCATTCAGTTTTGGTCGCTACAATGTAAAAAAGATGTGGAGACTCTAGAAAGAGTGCAGAGAAGAGCAACAAAGAGAATTAGGGGACTGGAGACTGAAACATATGAAGAACGGTTGCAGGAACTGGGTATGTCTAAGTTTAATTGAAAGCAGGACCAGGGGAGACAGGATAGCAGAGTTCCAATATCTCAGGGGTTGCCACAAAGAAGAGGGAGTCAAGCTATTCTCCAAGGCACCTGAGGGTAGAACAAGAAGCAATGGGTGGAAACTAATCAAGGAGAGAAACAACTTAGAACTGAGGAGAAACTTCCTGACAGTGAGAACAATTAATCAGTGGAACAGCTTGCCTCCAGAAGTTGTGAATGCCCCAACAGTGGAAGTCTTTAAAAAGATGTTGGATAGCCATTTGTCTGAAACAGTATACGGTTTCCTGCCTAGGCAGGGGATTGGACTAGAAGACCTCCAAGGTCCCTTCCAACTGTGTTATTCTATTCTATTCTATTCTATTCTATTCTATTCTATTCTACTTGGAATACTGCATTCAGTTTTGGTCACCACGATGTAAAAAAGATTCGGAGACTCTAGAAAGAGTGCAGAGAAGAGCAACAAAGAGAATTAGGGGACTGGAGACTGAAACATATGAAGAACGGTTGCAGGAACTGGGTATGTCTAAGTTTAATTGAAAGCAGGACCAGGGGAGACAGGATAGCAGTCTTCCAATATCTCAGGGGTTGCCACAAAGAAGAGGGAGTCAAGCTGTTCCCCAAAGCACCTGAGGGCAGGACAAGAAGCAATGGGTGGAAACTAATCAAGGAGAGAAGCAACATAGAACTGAGGAGAAATTTCCTGACAGTTAGAACAATTAATCAGTGGAACAGAAATTGCCTCCAGAAGTTGTGAATGCCCCAACACTGGAAGTCTTTAAGAAGATGCTGGATAGCCATTTGTCTGGAACGGTGTAGGGTTTCTTGCCTAGGCAGGGGTTTGGACTAGAAGACCTCCAAGGTCCCTTCCAACTCTGTTGTTGTATTGTATTGTATCTTCCCGGCATGCACATGTGCACAGGGCAGCTGTGTTTCTGGTACGCGTGCTCCTGTTCGCCAACATTGCCCTATGATAAAGAAATCTTTTCCTTACAGTTACATTTGCAAGAGACGTTTGAAACCCATTTATACATCGTTGACAATTTATCAGGCGTCAAGTACCAACAATACATCATTTTGTCAAAATCCTCTTTCAGGTTATAATTCAATGTACATTTCAGCCCTTTTCATCCAGAAATTTTCCCGTTGCTCAAGAATTATATTATAACCAAAGTTCCCCCCCCCCCCATTGAATCTTGCAGGGTTTGACATATTCATTTTCCAGGTTCAACTTCAACATTTTATAAACCTTGACAATAACGTGTTCATCGTTAGCACACAATACGGTTTCAAATTCATATTTTGTGAGAGAGTCAATTGTTCTGTAATGTGTTTTTTGATTACGGCCTCAAACCTCACATTAAAAAAAAAAAGGAGGGGACCCATTTAACACCAGAAAGACATGGATTGGGCATCAACTTATGCAGCCCTCAAATCTTTTTTCCCCAAATGACTCAGTCTCTATTACTGGGGGTTAATTTGCAATATAATCGGATTTCAGCTTTGCAGGTAGACTTTGGAAAAGCGATGACATCATCCTGCCAATCAAAAGCAGGTGAGTCCATTCCATTGTCTTCCCCGTAGCCACCTATGGTTGTGAAAGTTACAGAATAAGAGAGCTGGAAGGGACCTCGGAGGTCTTCTAGTCCAACCCCCTGTATTGGGACCCCTGCCAGGGGGCAGCATATAATCAGTTTTATGTTTTATATCCCAACTAGTAACATTTTCTGTTCAGCAGTGATGACATTACCTAGTTGGGTCTTGAAATGTCTGCAAGAAAACCACCAAACTCAAAGACTACCAAGGACCCCACAATCCTCCTCCTCTCCTCTTCTTCCTCCTCTCTCCACAAACCCCATTTCCTTCCAACACTGATGATGTTCCCTAGTTGGGTCATCAAACGTCTTCAAGAAAACAACGAAACTCTGGTTTCAGTATGGACAGTTACAGGCTAGATGGAAAAAAGACCAGAAAATTGGTATCATACAAAATGAGGATAATTTGATAAAACAAATTAGAGACCAGAGTCAAATGCATATAAAAAGGTTGTATAATACACTGATAGAAATAGACTCGGAAACAGAGTTCGTTAAAGATTGCATGATAAAATGGGCACAAAACTTTGAAGAACCAATATTGAAAAGATTGGGATAAGAAATGTAAAATTTACGCAAGCTCAAAACTTGAGAGAGAATTTTTATAAGATGTTCTATAGATGGCATTTAGATCCCAAAAAGTTAGCTTGTATGTATCCGAATTTACAATCTAAATGTTGGAGATGTGATTGTATTGACGCTATGTATTATCATGTATGGTGGACTTGTAAAAAAGTTAAAGCATTTTGGAAAAAAATATGGTGGGTTATTCAAAACATTCTTAAAAAGAGGATAAAGTTCACTCCCCAGCTGTTCTTGTTAGGTATAATTACAGATTGTACAGCTATAGAGACTAATTTGATTTTGAACTTAATAACGGCAGCAATAATAATAATAATAATAAATTTGGATTTATTAGCCGCTCCCTTTCCAAGTAGGACTCGGGGCGGCGTACAATGGAGCATATAACATAAAATACATAACAACACCAAACGTACATACATACACAACACATATACATATACACGGAGGAGGAAACAAATTACATCAATAGACAGTTAAAAATCTACTTTAAAATACCCCAATTGTAAAAACCCAATAAAATTAATATTTAAGAACAATTTAAAAACAGTTTGGAGGAATGGGAAAATTACGATTGCGATTGAGCCAGGCCGGATAATTGAAAGAGGTGGGTCTTCAGCTGTACACGGAAGGAGCGGAGATCGGAAGTAATCCTGATGTCACGGGGGAGGTCATTCCATAGGGCTGGGCCCATCACAGAGAAGGCTCTGCTCCTGGGTGTCGCCCCCCCGACACTGTTTGGCGGACGGCACCCGGAGAAGTCCCTCTCTGTGTGAGCGAATTGGTCGTAGGGATGTGTGGGGCAGGATGCGATCCTGCATATAACTAGGCCCTGTGCCATGGAGCGCTTTAAAGATCATAATCAAAACCTTGAAACGCACTCGGTAGACCACAGGCAGCCAGTGCAGCTCGCGCAGGAGAGGTGTTACAGGGGAGTATCTGGTCCTCCCCATAATCACCCGCGCGGCCGCGTTCTGGACCAACTGCAGTCTCCGAGTGCATCTCAAGGGAAGCCCCATGTAGAGAGCATTGCAGTAATCCAGGCGAGACGTCACTAGCGCATGGGTGACTGTGCGTAGGGCATCCCGGTCCAATAAGGGGCGCAATTGGCGCATCAGGCGAACCTGATGGAACGCCCCCCACCAACAAGATTGTTGGTGGCGCAGTACTGGAAGAAGGAAGAACTGCCTACTATTGAACTGCCTACTATTCAAGAATGGACGTTAAAAGTACTAAATTTAGCAGAGATGCCCAAAATCTCAGCATATTTGAAGGATTATTTGAAGGATTATTCAGATGAGAAATACAAGCTGGAATGGAAAAAATGGATTGACTATATTCAAAATAAATATCAGACTAAGAAATTCCAATTAACTTGTGAATGAACAAGGAATGTTACAATTTATCTAAAGTTAGTTTAATAAAAGGGGAGTTAAAGTACAAGAGGAGGTAGGATGCTATAGTTAGTTAGCTTATGTTAGTGTATGATTGTTAAATGTTTATACTCTGTACATTGCTCTGGGAGGTTGGGGGGGAGGGAGGATTGGAGAAGGGGTAGGGTTGGGGTGGAGGGAGGGAAGGGGAAGGGGAAATATTTGTAAAAATTATTAAATTCTTTAATAAAAAAAGAAAAAAAGAAAACAACGAAGCTCAGAGACCATCAAGAACCCCACAACCTCTCTCCCCCTTCTCCTCTTCCTTCACCTCCTCCTCCCCTCCTCCTCCTCTCCACAATCGCCATTCCCTTCCAATACTGATGATGTTCCCTAGTTGGGTCATGAAACGTCTGCAAGAAAACCACCAAACTCAGAGCACACCAAGAACCCCAAAATCCCTCCTTCCTCTTCCTCCTCCTCCCCCCTCCTCCTCTGCTCAAACCCCACTCCCTTCCAATACTGATAATGTTCCCTAGTTGGGTCATGAAACGTCTGCAAGAAATCAACAAAGCTCAGAGACCATCAAGAACCCCACAATCCCTCCCTCCTTCTCTTCCTCCTCTCCCTCCTCCTCCTCTCCACGAACCCCATTCTGTTCCAACACTGATGATGTTCCCTAGTTGGGTCATGAAACGTCTGCAAGAAAACCACCAAGCCCCCCAAGGACCCCTCATCTCAACCCTGAGGTACGAATATTCCCCTTTGACCTCCCTCCTGGCTTCCGATGAGTGCCTTTCTTTCGTGCCCATTGATTTCTACATCCCCACTGGTCACGGAGTTTCTTCTCGGCTTTGGCCATCCTTCATGCCGGCGAAGGCTTAATTATGGCATCTTGGCGCTGACAAGAGTTGTAAAACATCTCCCGCCTGGTCACCAACGACACCCTCGGATTTTAAATCTGTGAGAACGGCACGTCTGGAAGCCCATTATAACCAAATCAGGCTGTCATCAGCATATTTGCCCCGATGAAAAATAGCCTCAGAAAACAGCCCACAGGGGAGGTGAGACTCTCTCTCTCTCTCTCCCTGCTTAATCTTTTCTCAAGTAAACATCCTTTCAGCGATAATTTTAATAATCCTGAAATACGGGCTTCCCTTCTGTTGGGACGACAAGATTCCGAAAAGACAACTTAGAGCCGTGATGGCAAACCTATGGCACACATGTCACAGGTGGCACACGGAGCCATTTATCAGGGCACGCGAGGCGTTGCCCAGTCAGCTGGCCAGCGCACATGCGCTCACTGGCCAGCTGATTTCGGCCTTCATTTGGGGCCATTTTTCACCCTCTGGAGGCCTCTGGAGGCCTCTGGAGCGCGAACATTTGGGAACAGACTTCCAGTTTGCTCGTAGGGTCGTTTTTTGTCCTCCGGAGCCTTCAGGGAAGCCTCCTGAAGGCCCTGAAGGCTCCTCAGGGCTAAAACCGGCCCTACGAGCAAACCGGAAGTCTGTTCTTGAACTTCCGGTTTGCCTGTAGGACTGGTTTTCGCACTCCGGAGGCTTCAGGGAAGCTCCTGAAGCTTCCAGAGGGCCTTCGGGGGAGGTGGCAGGGAAGACTGTTTTCGCCCTCCCCAGGCTCCTATAAAGCCCCTGGAGCCTGGGGAGGGTGAAAAAAAGCATGTCAAAAATTGGGGGGGGGTGAGCACTGGTTCTGTGCATAGTATTATGGGTGTGGCACACCCGGGCACGATCCCCTGCACTCCCAAAAAAGGTTCACCATCACTCAGTTAGAGAGTACATTAGAGAAGTGGTATTCAGCCAGTTCGGATTGGTTCGGGTGGACCGGTAGTGGTGACCTTAGCCACGTTTTTTTTAAAGTTTTTATTTTATTTCGATAGAAACAATCCATCCTCCACACATCTAAGCAGTGTGTCATCTGGGTACAAATATTTTGTGCAAACAATGAAGATTTACAATCATATTCATTATTTAATCTGTTCTTCTGAGGTGGGTTTGCTACCGGTTCGCACCGGTTCGGGTGAAACAGTAGTGGAAATTGCGACTCGGTCGCTGAACCAGTAGGAACGGCAGGCTCGCCACACCTCCGAACCGGTTCCACACTTGCCACAGTATGTGGGTTTTTTTGGACATTTGTAATGTTCTGGGCATGCGCAGACCTATTTACAGGCAACTACGCACATGCGCTGAGCAAATTGCATGTGCATCGAAATGGGAGTAACGCTGGTAAAAATTGGCGAGGTGTTGCCCTGTCAGCTCCAGCATGCATCAGCCTTAATTTTCGGCCATTTTGTGCCCTCCAGAGGCTTCCCTGAAGCCTCCGGAAAGCGAAAAACAACCCACCGCGCAAACTGGAAGTTCGGGAACAGATTTCCAGTTTGTGCATTGGGCCATTTTTCTCCCTCTGGAGGCTTCTCCGGAGGGCGAAAAACAGACTTATCGGGTCCACCGGAAAACGGGCCATTTTCGGCCTCCGGAGGGGCAGGGGAGGCCGTTTTCACCCTCCCCAGGCTCCAAGAAAGCCACACACGCATCAAACCTTCTGATTTTGCAAAGCTCTCCTCTCATTTCACAGCCACCTACCTGGCCTGCTTTCTTCTCCTTTCTTCCAAGCTCCCCCAAACAACAGGAAGAGCGATTATCCAGAAAAAGTCCCATTATAAGGAGCCTCCAGTCAGTAATTAGAAAGCATATTGATTAAAACAGCAGCGAGAAAATGCTGGGGCCGCAAGATCTCGAGATGGAGACTCCGATATGGAACAGATGGGAGGCAGGGAGGGATGAGACATTATATAGGGAGTCCTCAACTTCTGGCCACGATTGAGCCCAAGATTTATGGCACTAGACGAGATATTTGTCAAGTGGTGTTTTTTTTGCCCCATTTCATGACTTTTACTCGCCGCCTTTGTTAAGTGAAGCACGGCAATTCTTAAATGAGTCACACGGTGGCTAAGGGAATCTGGTTTTCCCCGTGGACTTTGCTTGTTAGAAGGTCACAAAAGGGGACCGTCATAAATAGGAGTCAGTTGCCAAGCGTGCAAATTTTGATCACATGACCATGGGGATGCTGCAAGAGTTGTAAGTGTGAAAAATGGGGATGTCAGATCGATCAATCTATCTATTTTTTTTAACCTACCATCTCTCTCTCTCTCTCTCTCTCTCTTTCCTGCCTGCCCCCCCTCTCATCTATATCTCATCTATTATCTAACATTTATCTCTATCATCTATCTATTATCTAACATTTATCTATCATTTATCTATCATTTATCTATCTACCTCTCATCTATCTATCTATCTATCTATCTATCATCTACCTACCTACCTACCTACCTACCTACCTACCATCTATCTATCTATCTATCTATCTATCTCTATCTATCTATCTATCTATCTATCTATCTATCTATCTATCTATCTATCTATCTATCTATCTATATATATATATATATATATATATCATCTATCATTTATCTCTCTCATCTGTCTATCCATCTGTCTGTCTATCTATATCTCATCTATTATCTATCATTTATCTCTATTTCTATCATCTACCTATTATCTATCATTTATCTCTCTCTCTCTCTCCCTCCCTCCCCCCCCTCTCCTATCTATCTCGTTTCCTGCTCCTGAAAAAAACCATCATTCATTTCCATTTTCTACATGATTATCTGTCGAAATATTTCTGGCTTGGTGGATTCTCAACCTTTCATTATGTACTGCGGTGCAGGGAGCTCCACAGTCCATTGGGGAAAAAGGTGGAATATAAATGCCGTAATAAAGGTTTTAATTATGCAGCTCTGAAATGCCTCACTTTCAACCCCCCACCCTTCCCCCACCCCTTTGCTCATGAAATAAAATACGTTTTATGATGGGGAAGGCTCAGCATGCTGCAATGTTTCTGCTAGGTCTATAAAATGTGCAAAGTGCTTTGGAGGTAACTTTGCTAATTACGCTTCCCAGCTTAGATAAATGCATTTCCTGCTTTGAAAGCTGTCACTAATTCGACTAAGAAAGTTCACCCAGAGGAACCAAAGGAGAGATTGCTGGACTTACTGCGGTGGAATGCAGCCTGGTTTCCCAGGACGGAGGCGCTGCATTCCGGGGGAGGACGAGGCAACTCAACGTAGCTAGTCTGTGAGAGAGAATGAGAGTGAAGACAGCTCCTCCCTAATAGTTCCCAGGGTATATTGTAGATGCAGATCATACAGGTAGTCCTTGACTTACAACCAACCAAAGGAGAGATTGCTGGACTTACTGTGGTGAATGCAGCCTGGATTCCCAGGAGGGAGATACTGCATCCCAGAGGAAGCAACTCAGCCTAGATAGTCTGTGTGAGAGAATGAGAGTGAAGAAAGCTCCACCCTAACAGTTCCCAATGTATATTGTAGATGCAGATCATACAGGTAATTCTTGACTTACGACCAGTTATTTAATGAGATGGAACATAGTGAGAAGGTGGATTCCCAGGAGGGAGGGGCTGCATTTTGGAGGAGGAAGAGGCAACTCAACCTAGATAGTCTGTGTGAGAGAATGAGAGTGAAGACAGCTCCTCCCTAATAGTTCCCAGGGTATATTGTAGATGCAGATCATACAGGTAGTCCTTGACGTACAACCAACCAAAGGAGAGATTGCTGGATTTACTGTGGTGGAATGCAGCCTGGTTTCCCAGGACGGAGGCGCTGCATTCCGGGGGAGGACGAGGCAACTCAACGTAGATAGTCTGTGTGAGAGAATGAGAGTGAAGACAGCTTCTCCCTAATAGTTCCCAGGGTATATTGTAGATGCAGATCATACAGGTAGTCCTTGACGTACAACCAACCAAAGGAGAGATTGCTGGATTTACTGTGGTGGAATGCCGCCTGGATTCCCAGGAGGGAGGGGCTGCATTCCAGAGGATTAAGAGGCAACACAGCCCAGATATTATGCGTGAGAGAAAGAGGGTGAAGATGGCTCCTCCTTTATAGTTCCCAGAGGACAAGTAGTCCTTAACATACAACCATTTGTTTAGTGACCATTTAAAATTGCAACAGCACTGAAAAAAGTGACATGACCATTTTTCACATTTACAACCGTTGCAGCATCCCTGTGGTCATAACAATCAAACCTCAGGCAGCATTTATGACAGTTGCAGTGTCCCCCGGGGTCGTGCGGACAAGTTTTGTGACCTTCTGACCAGCAAAGTCAACATTTCCATTTTCTACATGATTATCTGTCGAAATATTTCTGGCTTGGTGGATTCTCAACCTTTCATTATGTACTGCGGTGCAGGGAGCTCCACAGTCCATTGGGGAAAAAGGTGGAATATAAATGCCGTAATAAAGGTTTTAATTATGCAGCTCTGAAATACCTCACTTTCAACCCCCCACCCTTCCCCCACCCCGTTGCTCATGAAATAAAATACGTTTTATGATGGGGAAGGCTCAGCATGCTGCAATGTTTCTGCTAGGTCTATAAAATGTGCAAAGTGCTTTGGAGGTAACTTTGCTAATTACGCTTCCCAGCTTAGATAAATGCATTTCCTGCTTTGAAAGCTGTCACTAATTCGACTACGAAACTTCACCCAGAGGAACCAAAGGAGAGAATGCTGGACTTACTGCGGTGGAATGCAGCCTGGTTTCCCAGGACGGAGGCGCTGCATTCCAGGGGAGGACGAGGCAACTCAACGTAGCTAGTCTGTGAGAGAGAATGAGAGTGAAGACAGCTCCTCCCTAATAGTTCCCAGGGTATATTGTAGATGCAGATCATACAGGTAGTCCTTGACTTACAACCAACCAAAGGAGAGATTGCTGGATTTACTGTGGTGGAATGCCGCCTGGATTCCCAGGAGGGAGGGGCTGCATTCCAGAGGATTAAGAGGCAACACAGCCCAGATATTATGCGTGAGAGAAAGAGGGTGAAGATGGCTCCTCCCTTATAGTTCCCAGAGGACAGGTAGTCCTCAACATACAACCATTTGTTTAGTGACCATTAAAAATTGCAACAGCACTGAAAAAAGTGACATGACCATTTTTCACATTTACAACCGTTGCAGCGTCCCTGTGGTCATACAATCAAACCTCCTGACCAGCAAAGTCAACAGGAAAGCCAGAATCCCCTTGATAACCGTGTTACTAACTTAACAACTGCAATGATTCACTTAGCGACAGTGGCAAGAAAGGTCATACAACGGGGCAAAGCTCACTTAACAAGGGTTAATTGTCCCAATCAGCAACGGACATGTGGGGCTCAATTTGTTTAGTAACTGTTCAATGTCGCAAAGGCCCTGAAAAATAACCCTTCCCCCCCTCCTCCCCAAATTTATGACCTTTGTGCTCAAAATTCAGATGCTTGGCAATTGACTCGTATTTATGACGGTCGCAGCATCCTGGGTGTGTGTGATGTGATTCCTCTTTTGCGACCTTCAGACCAGCAGGAAACCACATTCCTAACGTAGCAACCGCAGGGACTCCCTTCATCGTTGTGGGCAAGAGAGGTTGTAAAAATGGGGCAAAAATTCATTTCACTGTCTCGCTTAGCCACAGAAATATGGTGTTCCATTCAGAGGTAATACGCTGCCAGTTTGCACCGGTTCGGGCGAACTGGTAGTGGCGGTGTCACGAGGCTCCGCCCACCACCCACCACTGCTCGGTGGAGGCTGCTGCTCTTGGCTACTACCTCTACGGTCATACTGGGCCATACCGCCTGCAACCCACCACTGCATTGCTGGTTCCATTGTGGTCGTAAGTCAAGGACCGCCTTTGGATGCTTCCTTTGTAGATAGTAAGGAGCTTCCGTGGACATCCTGAGTTGCTTGACAATAAGATCAGTGGCGGTATTCTAACGATTTGGACCAATATGCCTGAGCCGGTAGCGAAATCGCGGATGGCCCCGCCCATCTGCCCTGGCACTATGGCATCCCATTTAGGCCCCCCTTTTGTTAGCCGAAAGCGCATGGATAGAAGGCTGAGTGCACCCGCTCCCATTTGCAAACCGGTAGGGAAGTTAAGTGAATACCACCCCTGAGTATGATGGATGACATATAAACTTAATACATAAATAATGCAGTATATAAGTGTGGAACGATAAAGAAATCTACTTACGAGAATCACTTGGAGACTTTGCTGGTTTTTAGAGTCCTGATACTTAACATACATCAAAAGGTTTCAGCCAGCCCATCACGATCTCAACACACACACAAAAGACCTTTAAAAAAAACCACTTTGCAATTGCTAATTGATAAGAGACTCGACTCGTAATGAGTCTTGCAGGTAAGCCCCCCCCTCCATCCACCCTCTTTCCCTCCTCCACTTCATCCCAGTTTAAACCCTATATCTGTTGACCCACTGCATACATCTGATGAGCTATAGTTCCCAAAATATTGGGTTTTTATAAATAAATAAACAAGCAAACAAGCAAAAATAATAATAATAATAAATAAAATAATAAATAATAAATGATAATAATAGATAATAATAATAATAATAATAATGATAAATTGATAATATGATAATAATGATAATTGATAATATAATAATAATGAATAAATAATGATAATTGATAATGATAATGATAATAGATATAGATAATGATAATTGATAATTGATAATTGATAAATGATAAATGATAAATGATAAATGATAAACAACAAGGAACAATAAACAATAAACAATGTAATAAATAATAAATAGTAAATAGTAAACAATAAACAATAAACAAGATATAGAATGGATGAATAATAATAAATAATAATAAATGGATAGAAGAATGAATGAATGAATAATAAATAATAATAATAAATGGATGGAAGAATGAATGAATGAATAATAATAAATGGGTGGAAGAATGAATGAATAATAATAAATAATAATAAATGGATGGAAGAATGAATGAATGAATAATAACAAATAATAATAAATGGATGGAAGAATGAATGAATGAATAATAATAATAAATGGATGGATGAATGGATGGATGAATTAATAAACAAACAAAGAAACAAATAAATATGTGTAGGTTTGAAGATCTGCTCCCAAACTGACTTGATTTCTGATGCTGTTTGGGCTAATACAGGGAACAGGTCGTCTTCGATGTTTTAAATTCTGGGAATTGAAGTCCGCCTGTCTCAAATCAGAAGTAGTATTCAGCCGTTTCGTATCGGTTCGCCTGAACCAGTAGTGGAAATCGCAAGTTTTTAATAGGCACGTTTTTGAGGCCGGGCGCATGCACGGATAGCGCATGTGTGAGCAAAGCACATGCGCAGAAGGCCGGTCGCAAGCGCAGAACCGGTGGTAACAAAATATGAAGCCCACCACTGTCTTAAATGTGTCTTAAAGTTGCCAAGGTTAGGAAACTCCCGTATAAATTAAATCTTGGAGATGGGAGGAGGTCATTTAAGCTCAGGAATTGAAACCAAACTGAACCTGGAACCCTCTCCCCTCCCTCTCAGATCTATCAATTTCTTCTTTCTCCTCGTTAAGCTCCAGGTGTTGAACAGGTTATTTGCAAAACAGATTTTCGGGTTTGTTTTTCATTATCTGATCATCTCCAGTGACAACAAAGGCCTCCATTATTTTGTTTGCGAAATGAATGCCTAAGAAAACAAAGCAGTTCATCTCCAGGGCAGCTAAACATACATATTTTTTCCTCCCTTTTTTAAAAAAAAAATGTGGTTCATTTGAATTAGTTGCTCTTATTCATTCCTCTGTAATCCGTACTTGGAAAATGGGGTGGGTGAGAGAGGATGGGAGAGGGAGGGAGGAAGGGAAAAGGAGGGAGGTAGAGAGAAAGGAGAGGGTGAGAAGGAAAGAGAGGGAGAGAAAGGGAGGGAGATAAAAGGGGGAGAAAAGGAGAGAGAAAGATGGAAGGAGAGACAGAGAGAGGAAGAGAGGGAAGAGAGGGAGAGAAGGAGGGAGGGAGAGACAGGGGGAAGGAAAGAAAGGAGGAAGAAGTGGGTGACCTTGGACTAGACCCTTTCTCTCAGTCCTGGAAAGGAGGAGGAGGAGGAAGAGGAAGAGGAAGAGGAGGACTATGGGGTCCCTCGTTTGCCTTGATTGCTTTCCTGCAGATGTTTCATTATACAGCTAGGTAACATCATCAGTGTTAGATGGGAGAGGGGTTTGCGAAGAGGACGAGGAGGAGAAGGAGAAAGAGGGGGAGGGGGGAGGAGAAGAAAGAAAAGGAGAAGAAAGAGGAAGAGAAGAAGAAAGAAAAGGAGGAGAAGAAAGAGGAGAAGGAGAAGGAAGAGGAGAAGGAGAAAGAAAAGGAGAAGGAGGAGAAGGAAGAGGAGGAGGAGGAGGAGGAGGAGGAGGAGGAGGAGGAGGAGGAGAGGAGGAGGAGGAGGAGGAGGAGGAGGAGACATCAAGGGCATACCAAGAAACACTGTCAAGAAAATTGCAGACTTGCTAAGAATCAAGACCAACTGCACAGAAAAAATTCATGCTTGCAAGCCTGGAAGTCCCCTTTTCAGGCCAGACCTCCTAGGACTAAACAATGAGAACGTTCTCACAATGCAATTAACCTAGTTACCGAAACATTAACCTATTTTCTGGGTTTGTGCAAGATGCCAAAGCCTAAACGAATTTCCTGAGCTGGGTAACCCTGGCATTTCCATTGGGAAGGTGGTTTTTATTTTTCATTTGTGGATCTACCAGTGGAAAAGGAAAGTTTTCCCATCTATCGCTCCACTTCTGGTGACTCCATGGACACAGCCAAGCAATTTTAACAGGATAACAGAGTTGGAAGGGACCTTGGAGGTCTTCCAGTCCAACTCCCTGCTCAAGCAGAAGATCTGATACCAGTGGTGGGATTTAAATAATTTAACAACCGGTTCTCTGGCTGGGTAGGTGTGTCCAGGTGGTCATGTGACTGGGAGGGTGTGGCCAACTCAACGTCAAAATGAAAATGGCCAAAAAACGGGTTGAAAAACAGGCGAGGGCAGCCAGTGGTGGGATTAGCCAGATCGCTGAACTGGGCAGAATTTTAACAACCGGTTTGTTCGGACCGGTCCAAACCGGCTGAATTCCACCTCTGACTAATACCGGTCAGGATGAGAGGCTATCTAATCTCTTCTTGAAAACCTCCAGTGATGGAGTACTCATAACTCATGTTCTACTGATTAATTGTCCTCACTGTCGGGCACTTTCTCGTTAGTTCTGAGTTGCTTCTCTCCTTGATTAGGTTTCCACCCGTTGCTTCTTGTCCTGCCTTCAGGAGCTTTGGAGAATAGCTTGGCTCCCTCTTCTTTGGGGCAGCTGTCCTTCAGAATAGCACAAAACTGATTTGACCTGCTTCTGCTTGGGATACTTTTTCAATTTCCCAATCACAGATGAAAAACCTTCTGAGGTTCTCTTCTCCACCGACCAACCTGGCCTGCTCTTCCTTAGTTTCCAGCAGAGACAAGGTCACACAAGAGAAGCCACCTGCTAAGTTTCATTTCAGCTTAAAATATCAATTTTCTTTGGAGCCGGGTTTGACTCCTGATGATTACATGGACAGGTTCATGTTATTTTTCTTGGCAACATTAAAAAAAAAAGAAGGTTTTGCACTGACTTTGTCCTATTATTGTTTATATCTCAGACCAGTTCTAGGATTTCATTTATTAGATTTGTCTTCCAGCTTTATTACTTTGGAAGTAACTCAAAGTGGCAAACATACACAATACACCTTCTTCCTCCTCTTTTTCCTCACAACAACCTTGTGAGGTGGGTAGGATTGGGAGAGAGGGACTGGCTCAAAGGCACCTGTGACTTTCATGCCTAAGGCAAGACTAGAACTCACTGTCTCCTATTGATTGGCCCAAAGTCACCCAGCCGGCTTTCAGGCCTAAGGAGGAACTAGAACTCACTGTCTCCTGGTGATTGGCCCAAAGTCACCCAGCCAGTTTTCATGCCTAAGGCGGGAGTAGAACTCACCATCTCCTAGTGACTGGCCCAAAGTCACCTAGCTGGCTTTCATGCCTAAGGTGGGACTAGAACTCACTGTCTCCTGGTGATTGGCCCAAAGTCACTCACCCAGCTTTCATAGCTAAGGCAGGACTAGAACTCATCATCTCCTGGTGATTGGCCATTATCCTAACTAGCTCTTTACAGTCTCATGGCCTTCTATGCTGCTCGTTGTATCAGCAGGCCTTGGGACTGTAGAAGGGTGACAAAATATTGAGTTAGCTTCTGTGTAATTAACAACTTCTATTCATCCAATATTTTTCAAAAAAAATCCTTTTCAGTTCTGTTTTTTTTTAAAAAAAAATTGTTTTAAATATTAATAACAGAGCTGATGTGGTTACTGGTTAAGCAGGCATCAGGCTAGGGACCAGGAGTCCGTGAGTTCTAGTCTGGCATGAAGCCCGCTGGGTGATCTTGGGCCAGCCACTTTTCTCATCCCTATGACCGAGTCACTAGCAAACCGCTTTTGAAAAACCTTGCCAAGAAAACTGCAGGGACCTCTCCAGGCAATCTCAGCATCACAAGCAACTGAATGGATGAAAAAAAAAACTAATAAGATCAACGTTAGTTGGTATATATACATTTTACTTTGTGGTATACTGCACAGAATCACTGGAGGAACCTTTATGAGGTAGGCAGTTTTATAAATAAACAAACGTAAATGCATTTAAAAATAAAACTTGGGTTTTTAAATTAAACAGATGTTGCATATCTATCATAAATACTGTAGATAGATAGATAGATAGATAGATAGATAGATAGATAGATAGATAGATAGATAGATAGAGAGAGAAAGATAGTGAGAGAAAAAGAGATGCAGTAGACAGATAATAGATGATAGATAAATACAATAGATGATAGCTAGATAGCTAGATAGATAACTAGATAGATAGATAGATAGATAGATAGAGACAGAAATAGGTGAGAGAGAGAGAGAGAGAGAGAGAGAGAGAGAGAGAGAGAGAGAGAGAGAGAGAGAGAGAAAGAGATGCAGTAGACAGATAATAGATGATAGATAAATACAATAGATGATAGCTAGATAGACAGATAGAAATAAATAAATAGGTGATAGATAGATAGATAGATAGATAGATAGATAGATAGATAGATAGATAGATAGATAGATGATAGATAGATAGATAGTCAGAAAGAAAGAAAGAAAGAAAGAAAGAAAGAAAGAAAGAAAGAAAGAAAGAAAGAAAGAAAGAAAGAAATAGGTGATAGATAGCTACAGTAGATAGATATGATCCATAGACAGATGGATGGTAGGTAGGTTGGTAGGTAGGTAGGTAGGTAGGTAGATGGATGGATGGATGGATGGATGGATAGACAGACAGACAGACAATATAGATAGGAGACAGAGAGGGAGAGAGAGAGGGAGAGAGGGAGGGGGGAGAGGGGGGAGAGAGAGAACCTATAAAGTACTTTCTAAAGGCATTCAGGGACTTGGAATATCAAGTCCCCTTATTCCTCTCTTTGCAATGTAGGTTTTTCACTCAATCACGCAGGATGACAAGTTTTCCTTAATCTTCATTTCCTTGACACATTTGTCGGCTGGAAATGCATCTGTCTGAAAGAATCAGATTCCATCTGTGGTTTTTCTCCCTCTTTATCATCAATGGCAGCTCTCCGATTAAGTGATCAGGAGGCACCTAATCATAGAAATACAGTAGACTCTACTGCAAAAGAATGTAGGAATAACTCTCTCCCTGGTGAACGTAGAGGCGCTTAGGGGCATTTGCTTGGTTTTTGTCTCTTCTCCCAAGAAAACTCAAGGACCTGTCAAGATGATGATCTTGCATCGCTGGACACCTGTAATGATAGAGGTAGAGGTGGAGATGATGAAGGTAGGGATGAGATGGGGATGAGAAGCAGTTTGGTGTAGTAGTTAAAGCATCAGGCTATCACACATTGTGAAACTGGGAGTTTTAGCCCTAATTTGGACATGATGCTGGCTGAGTGATCTTGGACCAGTCACACGCTCATGGTGGAAGAGGAGGAAAGGAGGAGGAGGAAGAAGCAAAAGCAGAAGCAGAAGCAGAAGAAGAAACAGAAACAGAAGCAGAAGAGGAGGAGGAGGAGGAGGAGGAGGAGGAGGAGGAGGAGGAGGAGGAGGAGGAGGAGGAGGAGGAGGAAGAAGAAGAAGAAGAAGAAGAAGAAGAGGAGGAGGAGGACAAAGAAGTGGAAGAAAAAAACAAAAAGAGGAGGCGGAGAAGGGAGGAAGAAGAAGAAAAGGAGGAGGAGGAGGAAGAAGGGGAGGAGGAGGAAGAAGAATAAGAAAAGGAGGAGGAGGAAGAAGAGGAAAGAAGGAGGAGGAGAAGGAGAAGAAGAAGAGGAGGAAGAGGAGGAGGAGGAGGAGGAGGAGGAGGAGAAGGAGAAAAAAGAGGATATTTTCTATTAAATATCCATGTATTGACTGCCAGTCTGAGCTTTTAGAAATGCAGACCTGCTAATCCATTCAGAGAGGCTGGGTGAGACAGAAACGCCAGATAAGCAACACAATTAGGCAAGCCAAAAGTTGACAAGATTAGCTCAGAAAAATACCTAGTATTTGCATTTCCCCTTTTGCCTATAGAGCCAGCTACATGACCCCTACATGACCTTCTAGAAATCAAGAAGGTATAACAAAACTCACCCACTCTCAACTCCATTTTGTCAGCTGTCCCAGAACAACATACATGTCCGTCAATAAACTTTCTTTCCAATCAGCTTCCATTTTGTTTCCGGCGCCTTTCTCCCAGATTGGAAGTGAACCAGATGGATTTTTTCTTCCAACACTCATGGTAAAACTATTAACATTTAAAGTGTCTTTCTTGCATTCTCAAGGAATACTTTCAGGTTTCTTGCAGGAAAGGGCTCAGAAAAAGTGAGCCCATCAGAAAATGAAACCTCAATGATCTATCCCAGTGATGGCGAACCTTTTTTGGCTCATGTGCCAAAAGCGGGGAGAGTGCAGGGAGGTCGTGCGCGGGCATGCCACACCCATAAAGCTATGCGCACAACCCCAGCGTGCATGCACACACACATTTTTGGTGTGCCTTTTTCACCCTCCCCAGGCTCCAGAGGCTTTATAGGAGTCTGGGGAGGGTGAAAACAGTTCGGGAACGGACTTCCAGTTTGCTCGTAGCGCCGGTTTTAGCCCTCCTGAACCTTCAGGGACCTTCTGGACGCTTCCCTGAAGGCCCCGGAGGGCAAAAAACGACCCTACGAGCAAACCGACCCAGTTTGTCTGTAGGGCCATTTTTCGTCCTCTGGAGCATTCAGGGGCCTTCGGGAGGCTTCCCTGAATGCTCCAGAGGGCTAAAACCGGCCCTACGAGCAAACTGGAAGTACATTTCCAAACGTCTGGTTTGCCCATAGGGCTGGTATTTTGCTCTTCAGGGAAGCCTCCAGAGGGGGAAAAATGGCCCCCAAAGAAGGCCGAAGTCAGCTGGCCAGCGTGTGCGTGCGTGCTGGTCAGCTGACAGGGCAATCCTAGTGTGCCCTGACAAAGGTTCGCCATCACGGATCTATCCCATCCTTCACTAAGTCGGCTAATAGAGACTTTTCCCAACTGCTGGCTAGGAATTTGGGGAATTGTAGTTTAAGGTATCCGAATTCAGGCCGAGTTGGGAAGTCATGTCATCTTGAAAACCCTGAGGTCAGTTACATTCAATGTAGTATTCAGTCGTTTTGGACCGGTTTACCCAAAGTAGTAGTGGCCTGCCCATCCACCTCGGCTCTGTGCCATCCTACCTAGGCACGTTTTTGAGGCCGGGCGCACGCGCGGAAGGCACGAGAATGTGAGCAAAGCACAGTGAGGAAGGCCAGGTGCATGCGCCTGTAAAGTGGTTGTGTGCGAAGAGACTGGGCGTGCGCGCAGCGAACCGGTGGTAACAAAATGTGAACCCAACCGTTGGTCAATCCAGTCACCTTGGTGGGTGCGGGTATAGTCCTGCTGTGGCCTTTGGCTCCGGGGGGCATTGCTAAATCATGCTCCAAGTAGGCCTATGGTTGCCTTAGCAACCTGTAGCTTAGAACTCTGAGCCCCCTCCTGCTTAACCCAATGGGGAAATTCTTTTCAGGTTGCTAGGCAACCTGAAAACGCCTCTCTTCATCCCATTTGGTTTCTGCAGTGGGTGATTCTTTTTTTTTTTTAAGTGTCTGCATGAATACCCGCCCTTACTTCCTGCAAAACATTTTCTGCATTTGTTCTATTGTGTGCAACATTTTCACTCCCCTTGGCTTAAAAAGGTGCAGTTTTACACAGAAGTTTTTCTAAGTCAAGTGTTTCCCAATGTCCATCACTTTAAGATGCCTGGACCTCCCAGAATTCTCAGTGTGGGCAGTTTTAATATGCCTGGACTTCAGTTCCCAGAATTCTCAGCAATGCCAACTATAAGACGTCTGGACTTCAGTTCCCAGGATTCTCAGAATTGTCACTTTTAATATGCCAGACTTCAGTTCCCAGAATCCCCAGGGTTCACAACTTTAATATTCCTGAACTTCAACGAAAACCAAAAGACCCAGCAGCCCCTGAAGAATGAACAGGAAACAACAATGGGTAGAAACTAATCAAGGAGAGAAGCAACCTAGAACCATGCGGCGCTAAGGACTCGAACCGCCAAACTGCCGACCTTTCTGATCGACCAGCCCAGCGTCCTAGCCACTGAGCTGCTGCGTCCCCCCTTCCTTTCCTGTACAATTTTCCAAAAAGCAAAAAAAAAAAAAAGCAACAGCTCTCTCTTTCACTTTCTACTATATCTTTTTTTATACATATATTTATATTTTTCCTTCTGCGCTTCTCCTAACCGTCGGTCTCCGGGGAGCTCAGCGCAGCTCTGCTAGGAACCTTCATTCCGAAGACGGCTCCTTCCCCCCCCACCCTCCCTGTTGTTTCTATTCCTCCAAAACCGTTATAAAACCTGTCAGTGGTTTTTATGAGAAATTCCAACACTGGTGACCCCCAGAGACTCATCCTGGGTCTCAACTGCAATTACCAGCATATGTTCCCCCATTGTCTCCAGTACGGTGGGCACCAGCTGCCGCTCAGCTGATGAACAGCCCTCCTTTTTTAAGGGGGGGGGGGAGAAAAAATGACTGAGCTGGTAGGAGATGGGAGCAGAATTTGTAAAGTATTTGCAGCGACGCCCCAAGAGTTTGCAAACATTGGTTGGGGACGGTAACTACGTCCTACTTCCCCCTGGGGAGATGAGGAGCCCATAGCCAGCATGATCCATGGGAGATACTTTAGCTGTCTGAATTAAAGAAAGCTTGTTTGTTGGTTTCAGTAAGGTGGTTGAGCCTCCAGGGTGAGCCCTCGGCTTGCAAATCCACTCTGGCTAAGGCTGTTCCTTTCTTCCTGCAAAAAAAAAGAAAAAAAAAAGAATATTTCCACAAGGACAAAAAGAAAGAGAAAAAAAAAAATGAGATTTGTTCGAAGTCCACTCCATGCATCTTTTTCTGCTCTGTTTCTTGTCTCTGGGGGAGGCTGCTTTCCATTTGGTTGTTAATTGGGGCTGTTAAAAGCTCCCCAGATCAACCGTTGGCACAGCGAAGGGACTGGCAACTGGGCTTCGGGGTGAGCTTTGGTGTGGTGGGCTAGGGCCTCAGCCTTCTGGAGAATCAACCCAACCGAGGGAGGGAAAAAAAGCTGCAGTCGATTTGATTTAACCTACGGTTCCAAAGGGGCTTAAATTGCACGAGAGCTTTTGCGTGGAATCTTCTCTTGGTTTTGGGGTCATAATAAAAGAGAAAGATACAAAGAAGAGGGAGTCAAGCTATTCTCCGAAGCACCTGAGGGCAGGACAAGAAGCAATGGGTGGAAACTAATCAAGGAGAGAAGCAACTGAGAACTGAGGAGAAATTTCCTGACAGTTAGAACAGTTAACCAGTGGAACAGCTTGCCTCCAGAAGTTGTGAATGCTCCAACACTGGAAGTCTTTAAGAAGATGTTGGATAGCCATTTGTCTGAAGTGGTGTAGGGTTTCCTGCCTAAGCAGGTGTTTGGACTAGAAGACTTCCAAGGTCCCTTCCAATTCTCTATTCTAGGAAGGAAGGAAGGAAGGAAGGAAGGAAGGAAGGAAGGAAGGAAGGAAGGAAGGAAGGAAGGAAGGAAGGAAGGAAGGAAAAAAAGAAAGAAAGAAAGAAAGAAAGAAAGAAAGAAAGAAAGAAAGAAAGAAAGAAAGAAAGAAAGAAAGAAAGAAAGGAGAGGGAGTCAAACTATTCTCCAAGGTACCCAAGGGCAGGACAAGAAGCAATGGGTGGAAATTAATCAAGGAGAGAAGCAACTTAGAACAGAGGAGAAATTTCCTGACAGTTAGAACAGTTAACCAGTGGAACAGCTTGCCTCCAGAAGTTGTGAATACCCCAACACTAGAAGTCTTTAAGAAGATGTTGGATAACCATTTGTCTGAAACGGTATAGGGTTTCCTGCCTAGGCAGGGGGTTGGACTAGAAGGCCTCCAAGGTCCCTTCCAATTCTCTATTCTATTCTAGGAAGGAAGGAAGGAAGGAAGGAAGGAAGGAAGGAAGGGAGGGAGGGAGGGAGGGAGGGAGGGAGGGAGGGAGGGAAGGAGGGAGGGAGGAAGGAAGGAAGGAAGGAAGGAAAGAAAGAGAAAGAAAGAAAGAAAGAAAGAAAGAAAGAAAGAAAGAAAGAAAGAAAGAAAGAAAGAAAGAAAGAAAGAAAGAAAGGAGAGGGAGTCAAACTATTCTCCAAGGTACCCAAGGGCAGGACAAGAAGCAATGGGTGGAAATTAATCAAGGAAAGAAGCAACTTAGAACAGAGGAGAAATTTCCTGACAGTTAGAACAATTAACCAGTGGAACTCCTTGCCTCCAGAAGTTATGAATGTCCCAACACTGGAAGTCTTTAAGTAGATGTTGGATAACCATTTGTTTGAAGTGGTGTAGGGTTTCCTGCCTAAGCAGGGGGTTGCAATAGAAGACTTCCAAGGTCCCTTCCAATTCTCTATTCTATTCGAGGAAGGAAGGAAGGAAGGAAGGAAGGAAGGAAGGAAGGAAGGAAGGAAGGAAGGAAGGAAAGAAAGAAAGAAAGAAAGAAAGAAAGAAAGAAAGAAAGAAAGAAAGAAAGAAAGAAAGAAAGAAAGAAGAGGGAGTCAAACTATTCTCCAAGGCACTTGAGGGCAGGACAAGAAGCAATGGGTGGAAATTAATCAAGGAAAGAAGCAACTTAGAACTGAGAAGAAACTTCCTGACAGTGAGAACAATTAATCAGTGGAACTCCTTGCCTCCAGAAGTTGTGAATGCCCCAACACTGGAAGTCTTTAAGAAGAGACTGGACAACCATTTATCTGAAACGGTATAGGGCCATGATGGCAAACCTATGGCATGCATGCCAGAGGTAGCATGCAGAGCCCTCTCTGCGTGCTTGTGCGCCCTTGCCAGCTTCTCTTCTGGTTTCCAGCATGGGCATGTGCGCCCGCCAGTTGGTATTCGTGCGCACCTGACCTCTGGAAATCCAAAGACTAGCTGAGAACCTAGCCTAACCTTTCTTGAACTCGGCTCTCCCTAACCCAGTTCCTTTCAGATACAGTATATTGGACTACAATCCCAATAGCTTTCTGGAACTTCTGAATGTTATAACTCTATGCATTTTTGAGGCCACTGAGTTCCATAAAACCTGATGTTTAGGTTTCAGCACATGCAAAGACCAGCTAACCAGTGCCCATGTGTGTGGGGAAACTTTTCAGCACTCGGCTGAAAAGGTATGCCATCACTGGCATTTAGGGTTTCCTGCCTGAGTAGGGGGGGGGTTGGACTAGAAGACCTCCAAGGTCCCTTCCAACTCTGTTATTCCGTTATTTCTGCTGTCAGCATAGCAAGGATAACTTGGGAATACTCTTTGGACCCAAAGAATTAAGGGGGCATTAAAACGTAGGGGGCCCCCAAGTGTGCTACAACTTCCTAAATGCAGAGTGGACAACCACTACTGACCTCCGCTCCTTCCGTAAGAAACTCAAGACCCACCTGTTCCAATTAGCTGGCCTAGCCCATCTATAGTTCTATTCTTATCCTCCTGGCAGTTATTTTTAATTATTTTAATTTTGGGGTAGATTTTAGGGGTTGATTTTAACGTTGTTCTTAATTTTATTTAACTGTACAGTTTGTATATTGCCTCCTCTATCTATATGTATATATGGTGTTTTTTATTCTGACTGTACACCGCCCCGAGTCCCTTTGGGGAGAGGGAGCGGTTTATAAATGTAAATAAAGTTAAAGTTAAAGTTAAAGCAAGAAAAATTACTAATTCCACTAATTCCCCTCCCCCCCCCTGCATTTCTCTTCACAATCTTTACACAGTGACAGGTCAAGTCCCTGTGGCGTCATTTTATGCCACTTGATATCTCCCTTAGTGACAAATAATTCTGTTCCTAGAAATCACAGTGAAGATTAGGGTAGCATTGCTTATCCAAGGTACAGGTGTTTCCTCAAATTACGACCGGTTGCTTAGCAACTGTTGGAAGTTGTGGTCTAACACCCGCTCCTCCCCCCAGATGATAATTATGACTAGGACTCAAAGCTCGGAGGGCCTTCCTCTCCTCACCTGGTGACGTGATCAAAATTCAGATGCTGGGCAAAGGACTCACAATAGGAGTTGTCCCCTTTTGCAACCTTCTGACAAGCAAAGCCAATGGGGAATCCAGGTTGACTACTGTTGTGGCCCGCCAGTGGCCAGCACAGCTGGCAGCAGATTCGGACAGTGAGGAGGTTGGGGAGGAACCTGGGCCAGTCCTGGAGTCTGGGGAAGGCTCTGATGAGGGCTCTGTGTCGGAGGCAGAGATTGGGCCAGGGCCGTCTGACAGTTCTTAGCTGCCTTCACAGTCAGACATCAGTGAGGCAGAAGAACAGCTGGAGCCTGTTCCCAGTGTGCGCATACGCAGAGTTGCGAGACGAAGGGAATGGCTAAAGAACAGGGGTCCACTTGAGAGTAAGGCCACAGGGGGACGATGAATGGCCCCTCCCAGAGGAAATAAAAGAGGAGCGAAAGGGGAGTGGAGTTTGCAGGAGGCAATTAGTTCGCTTAATTGGTTCGTGACTCTCCAAGACTCCTGGCCAAGTTCTGCAGATCTCGGCCTGGCAGCTCTCCAAGCCAGATAAGGCTTGGAGAGCCTGTGACTGTAAATCCTCCCTCAAAAGACTTTGCTGGGTGTGAATGAGCAGAATCCACAGTGAATTAATAAAAGGGTTTTTTGTCGGGGCCAGGAGTTGGCTTCAGGCTCTCGGGAAGCCTCGGTCAGAACAGCTATTAACTTAACAACGGCAGTGCTTCGCTTAACAACTGTGCCAAGCAAGGTCATAAAACCGGGCAACATTCACTCCACCAACGTCTCATTCAGGAAGGCGTTGCAAAGAAGCCCTGAGGAAGTTCTGAGGAAGGGTGGCCTTCACGCCATCTTCTAAAAGCCATCTCCAGCTCTTGTCTGCTCCTTGTCAGCAGCTCCCGCCGAGAAAGAAGACCTCACGAAACCCCAAAATTGGTTTCTGCAGCGCCGGCAATTCCCCACTTTTCCACTCAAATTAACCTCTCTTTTCACACCGCCTTCCCCGCAGGCCTCAAGACAGCGTCGCTCACTCCTGAAATGCAGACCTTCTCCTGGGTAGCAGTTGAAGCAATTTACTTATCAGCTGTACTCCGCCATCTATCTGACACACATCCCCACTCGGTTTATTTTATTTATTTTATTTTTTTATTTCCCGTCTCTCGGTCTGCAATCAAAAGTATAAGGGGGGGGGAATAAAAAGAATTCAGTGGAGCAGAAATCAGCGTGACCGACTGGAGTTTTGTAATTGTTGTTGCGTGCAGATGAAAATCAAGGGTCACCCTGGGAAAGTCAACGCGGAGAGTGAATTTAGGGTGGAGCGGTCCAGCCCTGCAGGTGGGAGATGGATGGAGACGGGTTTTTCCGTTGAGCGGTGATGTTTTGGGATGGCTTGGAAGGAGAGGGGAGGCATCCTGTTCTCCGAGGCATCTGAAGGCAGGACGAGAAGCCACGGATGGAGACTAATGAAGGAGGGAAGCAAGCTAGAACGAAGGAGACATTTCCTGACAGTGAGAACAGCTTGTCACCAGATGTTGTGGGTGCTCTGTCACTGGAGGCTTTTAAGAAAAGGCTGGGCAATCACCTGTCTGAAATGGTATGGGTTCTCCAGCTTGATCAAGGGGGTTGGACTAGATGACCTCCAAGGTCCCTTCCAGCTTATTCTATTCTATTCTGTTCTGTTTCATTCTAATTATTCTATTCTATTCTATTCTGTTCTGTTCTGTTCTGTTCTATTCTATTCTATTCTAATTATACTATTTTATTCTATTCTAATTATTCTATTCTATTCTATTCCATTCTGTTCTATTCTAATTATTTTATTCTGTTCTATTTTAATTATTCTATTCTATTCTATTCTGTTCTGTTCTATTCTATTCCAATTATATTATTTTATTCTATTCTAATTATTCTATTCTATTCTGTTCTGTTCTATTCTGTTCTATTTTATTCTATTCTATTTATTTTATTCTATTCTAATTATTCTATTCTATTTATTCCATTCTAATTATTCTATTCTATTTTGTTCTATTCTAATTATACTATTCTATTCTATTCTATTCTACTTATTCTATTCTATTCTGTTCTAATTATTCTATTCTATTCTATTCCTTTCTGTTCTATTTTATTCAGATTATATCATCCAGATTATTTATTTATTTATTTTGTATCCTGCCTTTATTATTTTTACAAATATCTGAAAGTGGCAAACTTATCCAACACACAATACAACACAATAGCAGAGTTGGAAGGGACCTCGGAGGTCTTCTAGTCCAACCCCCTGCCTAGGCAGGAAACACCTTCCTCCTATTTTCCCCACAATAACAACTCTGTGAGGTGGTTTGGGCTGAGACAGAAGGACTGGTCTAAAGTCACCCAGCTGGCTTTGATGCCTAAGGTGGGATTAGAACTCTCTGTCTCCTGGTGATTGGCTCAAAGTCACCCAGTTGGCTTTCAGACCTGAGGCAAAACTAGAACTCTCCGTCTCCTGGTGATTGGCTCAAAGTCACCCAGTTGGCTTTCAGACCTGAGGCAAAACTAGAACTCTCCGTCTCCTGGTGATTGGCTCAAAGTCACCCAGCTGGCTTTCAGGCCTGAGGCAAGACTAGAACTCTCCGTCTCCTGGTGATTGGCTCAAAGTCACCCAGCTGGCTTTCAGACCTGAGGCAAGACTAGAACTCTCTGTCTCCTGGTGATTGGCTCAAAGTCACCCAGCTGGCTTTGATGCCTAAGGTGGGATTAGAACTCTCCGTCTCCTGGTGATTGGCTCAAAGTCACCCAGTTGGCTTTCAGACCTGAGGCAAAACTAGAACTCTCCGTCTCCTGGTGATTGGCTCAAAGTCACCCAGCTGGCTTTCAGGCCTGAGGCAAGACTAGAACTCTCCGTCTCCTGGTGATTGGCTCAAAGTCACCCAGCTGGCTTTCAGGCCTGAGGCAAAACTAGAACTCTCCGTCTCCTGGTGATTGGCTCAAAGTCACCCAGCTGGCTTTCAGACCTGAGGCAAGACTAGAACTCCCTGTCTCCTGGTGATTGGCTCAAAGTCACCTAGCCAGCTTTCATGGCCTAAGGTGGAACTAGAACTCACCTTCTGCCTCAACCGCAGGGAACTGGCCTGCAGTTTCCTGGTGATTTCCCTTTGCTGGATCTTTCCTTATCAGGTAGCTTTTGCCAGAGGTTCGCCAACCTTCAAGTTCACATCCTTGCAGTAGGTTGCCAAACTATGAGTGTAGACCAGTGGTGGCTTCCTACCAGTTGGGACTGGTTCAGCCAAATCGGTCGTGGTATGGCAGCCTGGGTCGCTGGAACCGGTAGCAACCCAGGCCTGCCACATCCCTGACCCAGTTCCCTGCACTCTTCTGGTGTCGCCGGCATGTTTCTATGCATGCGTCAGTGGTGGGTTCCGGATCCTTTTGCAACCGGTATGGCGCAATGGGGCTGGGCGTCCATCACATGTTTATGCGCAGCACGCGCATGAGAACTTACCACCTGCGACACTCCGCGACCCCTCCCCAACGCTCCAGCTGCTTGGCGGATACAGGTAAGGAGGATGGGTGGGCGGGTGGGCCCTCCGGAGCACCGTACTGGAATGGTACCTGGTGCTCCCAGCAGGCACCGGTACACCCATACTGGGGCGTACCCGTCGTATCCCACCACTGGCATGTGCAGAAGAATTTTCAGTCAACAGCGCATGTGTGAGAGTGAAGTGAGCAGCGGGTGCGCAAAACGCCTTCTCAGCGAACCGGTAGTAAACTGGTTAGGAACTGGTGTAGACCAGTCTGATGATTCCATCAGAAACCATGCCGTCCATCGTATTATTATATACAGAACCGAGTCGAATCACATCTGCTGAATCTTTAGTTGGATTGGACTTCCTACGTCTCAGATTCTTTCCAAGAACATAAGATGTCAAAATGTATTAACGAAAGTCAGGAAGTCCTCAACTTACAACCGTTTGAAGTTAAAACGTCGCTGAAAAAACGTTCACCTATGACCTTCGCACCTATTCGCCCCCCTGGTCACACGATCAAATTTCGGAGGTTTGGCAACTGGCAAGTATTTATGATGGGTTGCATTGTTCCTGGGTCATGTGCTAATCTTCCCACCGGGCTTCTGTCATGAAAAGTCCTTGCGGGAAGCTGGATTCGCTTAATGACCACGTCATTCGCTTAACAATCACCGCGATTTGCTGAAGAGCCATAACAAAAGAATGCCATTCAACTGGGCATGACCTCTTAACCATCACCCTGCTTAATAACGGAAACTCCGCTCTCCATGGTGGTCATAAGTGAAGGACTGCCTGTGTATGAACAGATCCAAGCAGTGTGGGCTTTTGAAATTGACAGGTGGAAATACGGATACCTTATTATATTGTTAATAATTTATTATAGCTCTCGACTTCAAAAATAAATCCCACCTGGAACCTTTCGCCCATCCTTAAATTTTATGCATGGTTCACATCTTAATTCTGTAAACAGATGAAGCCTTGTGTGTGATGGTCAGATCAAAGAAGACAAATATGCTAAATATTGTTTGTATGGCTTTCGTTTTCTTTCTTTCCGGACAGATTTCTCTATCCATGTCAAGTGTGAAGGGCAGGGAAGAGGGGACCGAAGGGAAGAGAGGAGAATTAATTTAAAAATACAGATTCTCTTTCAATTTCGTATATAATCCATCCTTTAATCCCAGGGCTTTATCATCTCATTTTATTTCATGTATAGGCCAGCTCTTGATAGATTGAAATGAAACAAAAACATCTTCTTTTATATCAGGTATGTATAATAATCACATAAATACATACGTATTTAGAATTAGAAAAAAGGACCCCAAGAATATTGTTGAAGTCTCGAATGAGGAGACGGAGGCGAATATAACACAACTGTAGTTTATTGAACAGAACTGACAGGAACACAAAACTAGTCGTCTGACAGCTATTTATACCAGGAGCTGTCAGACGACGAACCAATAGGAACAAAGTATTTCTCCCGCCGGCTGGCCGGTGCGCCTGGGCCAATGAGAGGAGTCCTACTCTTGACTGCCCTCTGCTGGCCAGGCTCACCGGTACACAACACCCCTTTCCCCTGGATTGCGCAGGCGTAATCGTCTAGGTACGACGGACGCCTGCGCACGCGCTGAGAGCGTCTCAAGGAAGATGGCGCCTCGCCCAGGGGAGATGGAGTGTCGGCTCCGCTCTTGTGGCGAACAGGCCTGGCAGCGTCCTGGATGGGTCTTCCTCCCGGCAATGCACCGACGGCCAATGGTAAGTGAGCCAGCGCACCGGGAGGGGCGGTTGCGAGGTCGGAGCTAGTGGCGTGTGGACGGTCGAGCCGGCAGGCGGCGTCGTTAGGGCCTGGTTGCTTTTCTGCAGGTGTGTTGTGTTCAGGTCCCTCCGGTCGCCGACGCAACTGGCTTATATGCCGCCGCCAATGTCTGCCATCATCGAGGAGGACCCTGTAAGAACAGGGCCCCGTGATGTCAGTCACTCTGCCAGGTAGCCACTTTGGCTCGCCGGTGTAATTGCGAGCAAATATCCCCTCACCCACCAGAAAAGACCTGGGAGGGGGAGGAACGGCAGGGAAGGAAGGATGGTAGAGAGGGTGGAAACGGTCGAGGAGTGAACGAATACGGCGGCCAAGCAATAGCTCTGCAGGGCTTTTGCCCGTGGTGGGGCAAGGGGTGGAGTGCTGGGAGCGGAGGTAGGTGGAGATGCGGGATGGCCAGGGAAGGGTGGCCATACGGGCCAGGGCTTCTTTAGCGGAGCGAACCGCACGTTCGGCAAGGCCGTTGCCCGCAGGGTGGTAGGGGGCCACCGGGGCATGGCGGATGCCCAGGGAGGCAAGGTAGGACTGGAATTCGGTGGAGGAAAATTGGGGCCCGTTATCGGAAACGATAACGTCAGGAAGGCCATGGGTGTTAAATAGGGAATCCAAGATGCGGATAGTGGCCGAAGAGGTTGAGCTGGGCATGGGAAACAGCTCAACCCACTTCGACCAGGCATCCACCAGGAGGAAGAAGAGGCGGCCCTCAATGGGCCCCATGAAGTCGACGTGGAGTCGGCTCCATGGGCCCATAGGGAGTTCCCACTCCCTAGGTGGGGAAGAAGGTGGCGCGGAGCGCACCTGCTGGCAAGGGGTGCAACGTTGGACGTAGGCGGCGATGTCCGCATCCATGGACGGCCACCAGACATAGCCGCGGCCGAGGCTTTTCATCCGGACTATGCCAGGCTGACCGTCATGGAGGCGAGACAGGACAGCCGGCCGCAGGGAAGAGGGAACAACCACGCGGTTGCCCCACAGGAGGCAATCCTGCATGATGGATAGCTCCAGGCGGCGGCGGAAAAAGGGGGAGAGTTGGGGATCATTGGAGGCTGCAGACCAGCCCCGAGTGACAGCGGTCATGGCACGGTGCAGGATGGGGTCAGTTCGGGAGGCCTGAGCGATGTCCAAAACGGACATCGGTAGGGAGAGGTCAGCCAGGAGGTTAATAGAGTGGACAGGGGCAGGATCAGTGACAGGAAGAGGCAGAGGGCAGCGGCTCAACGCGTCAGCGTGAGCGATGTGGCCGCCAGGCCTGTAGGACAATGTGTAGGAATAGGACGATAGGAATTCAGCCCAACGGGACATGCGGGGGGAAAGAATGGGGGGCGTGGGACGGTCCCCTGCAATAATGCCTAGGAGGGGCTTGTGATCGGTGATCAGAGAGAAGGGGCGGCCATACAAGTAGTAATGAAAACGTTTTACTCCCGCAACGGCAGCAAGAGCCTCCTTATCCAGCTGGCTGTAATTTCGCTCAGTCCTGGATAAGGTGCGGGAGTAAAAGGCTATGGGCGCTTCAGAGCCATCCGGGTAAGAATGGCTAAGAACAGCCCCGACCCCAAAGGGGGAAGCGTCGCAGGCCAGGGTTAGAGGTAAGCGCTCGTCATACTGGGCGAGGACTGGCGGGGCAGTGAGCGAGCGCTTGACAGCCGCGAGCGCATGCGCCTCGCGGCTGGTCCAGACCCATGGAGAGGAAGAGTCCAGCAAACGGTGAAGGGGTTCGGCCAGGGAAGCTTTGTGGGGAATAAAGGAGGAGTAAAAATTTAGGAGGCCAAGGAAGGCTTGGAGCTCCACCTTGTTGGAAGGAGTGGGGGCGGAGAGAATGGCTTCGACCTTGGATGGGTCGGGGTGGATGCCGTTGGCATCGATCAGGAAACCGAGGAAAGTGACAGAGGGGACGCCGAGCTGGCATTTGGAGGGTTTGAGGTGCAGGCCGGCGGCCCGAAACTGTTGCAGGACCAGGCGCAGGGTTTTGATGAGTTCTAATTGGTTGGGGGCGGCAATTAGAACATCATCAAAATAGGGCGTGACCCTGGGGATGCCATGGAGCAAGCGCTCCATGAGTCCCTGGAAAATGCCGGGGGCCACGCTCACGCCAAACTGAAGGCGGCGGCATTTGAATGCGCCGCGGTGAGTTACGATGGTCTGCGCAAGCGCGGTGGATTCGTCGACAGGCAGCTGCTGGTACGCCTGCGCGAGGTCCAGCTTTGCAAAGACGCGACCCTGGCCCAGAGTGTGCAGGACGTGCTGCACAACTGGCACAGGGTAGGGGTGTGATTGGAGGGCCTTGTTAAGAGTGGATTTGAAGTCCGCGCAGATCCTAATAGATCCGTCGGACTTCAAAGGCACGACTATGGGGGTCTCCCAGAGGGAGAAATCAACGGGTTCTAAAATGCCCTGGCTAATTAATTTGTCTAGTTTGGCGTCGACTTTTGCTTTTAAAGCAAATGGAAGCCGGCGGGCCTTCAGGCGGATTGGAGGAACCGAGGGGTCGAGGTTGAGGGAGATAGGAGAGCCAGTATAGCAGCCTAAAGAAGGGGAAAATACATCGGAGAATTCGGAAAGGAGGGAGGAGATAGAGGGCGGGGAAACAGGAGGGAGGGGTGAAAGAGAGTTAACCCCAGCAATAGAAAGGCCGAGGGCCTTAAACCAGTCCAGTCCTAGAAGGGAGGCGAGGGGTTTTTTTACAATTAGTAAGGGAAGCTTTGCCTTGCGAGAGCCGAAAGAGACGTGAAAGGGTCGGCAGCCCATGAGGTCTATGACATTTCCCTGATAGTCGCGCAAGCGGCAGTCAGGGGGTTGTAAATGGTGAGGTTTGACCCAGGGCAGTAAGGAGCTAAGGGTGGCCCATGACATTACGGATCGGGCCGACCCTGTGTCCACCTCCATAGGGCAGGGAACCCCCTCAATGGCGATCTGGAGGTGCAGCTTACCTCGGCCCTCCAAAGTTGAGGAGGCCGAGTCTACAAGCCATTCAGGGTAAGCTTCAGCTGGGTCCCCCACAGAGAGGGAATGCTGACGGCGGGAAGCCATAGAAGGTGGCTGACGGGGCGGAGGAGGCGGAGGTAGAGGGCTGCGGCGGTCCTGTTGGCCGGAACGGCAAACTGCAGCGAGTTGGCCCTTCCTGCCGCATTGGTGGCAGAGGGCTTGCCGGAACCTGCATTGGGAGCGTTGGTGGCGGCCGCCACAACTGAGGCACTGGCGTCCATCTCGGGTGGAGAGGGTTTGAAGGCGGTCGGCGGTTTGGTCTACCTCAGCGCGGAACATTGAAGCGGTCGAGGGAGCGTAGGCAGAAGAAGGTGCCGCGTAGGGAGCGGGCGGCAAGTAAGCGGCATGCGGGTGCTGGCTGAGGTGGCTGAAATCCGGTGTGGATTGATCAGCCATCTCATAAGCCCTGGCATCATCAACCGCTATCTTCAATGTTAACTCAGGTCTAGCTAGGATGCGGCGGTGGAGTTTAATGTCTCTGAGCCCATAGATAAATTGCTCTAGCAGCGCGTCTTCCAAGTCACTGAATTCACAGAGACTTGCCTCAGCGCGGAGAGCGGCCACGTACTGGGCGATGGTTTGGCCCTCTTTTTGAATACACCGGCGGAAATATTGCCGCCGGGCGAAACGAGACGGGGCGGGCTCGTAGTGTTGCTTCAGGCGAGCCAGGAGTTCGTCCCAGGGCAGCGAGTTAGCCGGATCGGGAGCAGCGAGAGCCCTCGCGGTGGCGAACATCTCCCTCCCACAGTAATTCAAGAAGATGCCGCGCTTTCGTTCCTGGGAGAGGCTGACGAGATCGTGGGCTATGAGGAAGCAGTCGAACCTCTCGAGAAAAGCTTCCCAAGCCTCAGCCTCTGGCCGGAACGGCGAAAAGGCAGCGTTAGAAGCCATTGGAGGCACGGTGTAGGGATCCACGTCGCCCGTCCTCGTCGCCAGTGTTGAAGTCTCGAATGAGGAGACGGAGGCGAATATAACACAACTGTAGTTTATTGAACAGAACTGACAGGAACACAAAACTAGTCGTCTGACAGCTATTTATACCAGGAGCTGTCAGATGACGAACCAATAGGAACAAAGTATTTCTCCCGCCGGCTGGCCGGTGCGCCTGGGCCAATGAGAGGAGTCCTACTCTTGACTGCCCTCTGCTGGCCAGGCTCACCGGTACACAACAAATATCAGCAATTTCAAACCGTAAACGAAAGGAAGGATCAAGATCACCCTTTGAATATCTCCTCGTTCGCAATGAACTTTCCTGCACAAAGAAAAAAGTGTGCACATTTGGGTTTTTTTTCCTCAGACACACATAGGCACTCAAATACATGCACAACCACCTTAAAAACAGGCAAACATTTTTGAAATGTCAGCATGGAGGGACTCCATTATCGGCTTGTGGTTATATGCAGTCTTGGAAGCATCAGGAATGCGCTCAGCTGCTATGTGAGTTTAAGTTGTCTTTAATGTGATTTGTTTTTAACTCTGTTTTTTTATTTTGTTTTTAACTGTTAGCTGGCCAGAGTCATGCATAGAAGACATAACAATTAGGCCATAACAATTAGGCAAACAAGCAACTCTCTCTCTATAAAAATGGCTCTGTGTGTCTGTGTCTGTATGTATGTATGTTCCAGCATAACCCTAGAATGCCTCGAACAACTTCAACCAAATGTGGTACATAGATAACTTACTCTCTGGAAACAAATACTGTGGGTGTAAGAAACTACTAACACCCCTCGGTGTGTGTGTATGTTCTGTTACGATACAGCCTGTTGTGCCTTAAAATGGCTTCTACTGTACTGCCATAAATTGGCTTCTACTGTATAGCGCAGTGGAGTTGCCATGGTAATGGCTTCACAGTACTCCACAAGGGGGCTCCCTCTGGAGGGAGGGGGGAAATCCAAAATTAGGAATTACATTTGGTCTGGACATTTTCCCCCTATAAATAAATACCCAGGCAATGCCAGGTTTTCAGTGCTAGTAAATAATCCTAGTAAATAGGTTTTTCTCTGGAATCAAAAACAGTGCAATTCTTATTCGAGTGCTTTTCATCTTTAGTCGATACAGACAGCCCTTGACTTACTATCATTTGTTTAGCAATTGTTAGAAATTACAACAGCACTGAAAAAAAGTGACTTGCGACGGTTCCTCACTCTTACAACCATCTCAGCATCCTCAATGTCTCATGATCAAAATTCAGGTTGCTTAGCAACCAGCATGTATTTCTGGTGGTCTCGGTGGGATCATGTGATCACAATTTACAACCCTTCCAGCTGTTTTCCGACAAGTAAAGTCAATGACGGAAGCTGGGTTTACTTAACGACCTTATGATTCACTTAATAGCTGCCGTGATTTGCTGTCAGGGTTCCAAATAGCATCCAAAATTAAATCAGAATCCAAGGCAAAGGATTGCTCAAAGTTCCAATTTATTAAGAGAGCCATGTTGGCACATCTGGAAAAACCTGAATCTGAAAGCTTCCCGGTCTTCCCCATCTGGTTGAAAGTTCAAGATCTTGCCCCCCACACCCACAAGTCCATCACATGGTCCAATCTTCCACTGCCATGCTGGCAGTCCCACCCATCCAGTTCTGGTCAGGTGCAGAGATGCAGAGACAAAGGATGACCTTGGCTTTCTAGAAAGAATCTTGTTATGGCTACATATCGTCTAACTCTGTACAATCCCCCCACCCATTTTCCCACAATAGAAATGGCATAGTAGAATAATAGAAAAGTGGCAGGCCAAAGATCCAAAGGAAAAGATGGCTGCAGGCCTGACATTTGCTTAGCAACCATGGGAATAAAGGTAAAATTGAGTGTGACTCGCTTAGCAACTACCTTGCTTACCAATGGGGATTGTGGCCTCGATTGCAGTCTTAAGTCAAGGAATCATGGGCAGGGGGTGGACTAGATGACCTACAAGGTCCCTTCCAACTCAAGGAGAGAACCAACCCAAAACTAAGGAGAAATTTCCTGACAGTGAGAACAATTACTCAGTGGGAGGACTTGCCTCTAGAAGTTGTGAATGCTCCAACACTGGAGATTTTTAAGAAGAGACTGGACAGTCACTTGTCTGAAATGGTATAGGGTCTCCTGTTTCATGAAGGGGTTGGGCTAGAAGACCTCCAAGGTCCCTTCCAACTCTTGTTATTCTCTTGCTACCTGTAGCCGTACTGTATAAATACCACGGCATTGAAATAATTGAATGTATCACTTATGACTTAGAATAATTTAATAACACAAATAAGATTGAAATGTGTGCAACCTATTTAGCTATCTCACTGAGTTCTGATGTGTAGATTTAAGTGAACGCAAGGTTCTTTTTCCTTCCCTCCAGCTCAAATCCAGAGGAAAGAATTATGATAGAAAGTATGTCTCGTGTTAGCATCAAGTTCACACATCACACTCACTCTGGCGATCCCTGGGTTCACAACTGCTTAAGAATGATACTGAGTTTGCTTCCTAGTTGATAAGGGGACATTAAAGATAGTTTAGTGGTCCAAAAGAGATTGGAGAACCAAATAGAATGGTTGCAGGAACTAGTTATGTCTAGTTGAATGAAAAGAAGGACTAGGGGAGACATGATAGCAGTCTTCCAATATCTCAGGGGTTGCCACAAAGAAGAGGGAGTCAAGCTATTCTCCAAATCACCTGAGGGTAGGACAAGAAGCAATGGGTGGAAACTAATCAAGGAGAGAAGCAACCTAGAATGAAGGAGAAATTTCCTGACAGTAAAAACAATTAACCAGTGGAATAACTTGCCTCCAGAAGTTGTGAATGCCCCAACACTGGAAGTTTTTTTAAAGAAGAGAATGGGCAACCATATTTCCGGAATGATATAGGATCTCCTGCTTGAGCAAGGGGTTAGACTAGAAGACCTCCAAGGTCCCTTCCAACTCTGCTCTTCTCTTAATACTGGAATTATGTTAGCCCAACCCAGTGATCTCCATCTGGTTTGGACTTCAATTTCTCTTGGAGACCCCAAGCTGGAAAAAAGTGAACTTAATTATCCTTTCACTGACATGAGAGAGGGAGAAAATAGGCAGCACATTTGAGCTTCTGAGTCACCAATGAACCTGACAGATGTTAAGGAAAACTAGAATTTCAATTAGCTAAGTGACAGTAATTTTAAAGGAATCAAAAGATTTCCTCCAAGCATTGATCTCCAGAGTAAACTCCGGAGTTTGAGATGGCCCAATGGGTGTCCATGGTTAGTGATGGATGCTGTGTGTTTTGAAAATTTATGAGCCTGTACTAGCTTTGAGAAGAGGGATCAATCAACCCGTTGTTATATGCCTTGATGTCCTCTTCCATTAATATCGGACGGGAAGTGAGCTTAAGTGGCCATTAATTGACTTTTCACTCCAGAAACGATCCTGTGAACCTCATAGAAGTCAATTAGCGGTGGTGAAGAGGGACATTTTAGAGGAAGTGAATATGATGGAGTCATTTGTGATGACTATTGAAGATCTCCTGATCTGAATTCTTTTTTGTTTGTTGGTTAGTTTGCCAAAGAGGAAAGGCTGCCTCAGTTTCCCTTATTGTAATTCCTATTCTGGCAAGTTGCGTTACAAGCCTGTCTTGTCATTTGGCTAGTGAGGACAGAATAACAAAGAATAGGAGAAGGAGAATGTGCTGGATGTGTTAGATATTAGCATATATCGTGATAAGTCTTCCCTCTGGTCCGCTGCTACAGCGGGAAACAGGTATCGTTCTGATTGGTCGAGGGGCGTACCCGATCCCTATAAAAGGGGAACCCTCCGACCACAGAGCAAGCTGGATCACTACTACTACTAATAAATGAGCTGTTAAGTTACTTCGTGTCCGCAGTCTGTCTCTCGTTGCCCAGATCTAACATTGGTGACGAGGGTGGGATTGAGAGACAGATAGGATGAAGAACGCTACCTCCAGAATCTCCGGATTTGATCCAGCCCAGGAATTCGGCAGAAATTCCGGCAGCCATCTCAGATCACCGCAGCGCGGCAAATTCAAACAGAGAAGATGGCGATGCATGCTCCCCCCGCTCCTTTCGACCCAGCAAACGACGAATGGGAAGCTTTCATGATTCGTTTCGAGTGTTTCCTCGAAGCGAACGAATACACGGGAATCACCGATGCGAGGAAGAAAAACATCTTCCTCGGCTACTGCGGAAAGGAAGTCTTCAATACGGCCAGAGACCTCACCGCGCCTACTCCAATACAGGCAGTATCGTGGACGACGTTGCAACAGACCCTGAAAACTCATTACGCGCCAAAACCTTCCCGCCATGTCTGCCGCAAGGAATTCAACATGAGGACCCAGAAGGCGGGAGAATCCATCAATCAATATGTTGCAGCTTTACGAAAAGCAGCAACTCACTGCGAGTACAGGGATCTGGAAGAGCACATCTTAGAGCAGCTCATCTGTGGGTTAAGAGACATTTCTTTACAAAAGAAGCTGTTGGCAAACCCGAATTTAACCCTACAGACAGCGCTAAATGAAGCAAGAGCGTCAGAGTCAGCGGAGAAATCATCGGTGACCATACAACGAGGGGCCAGCATAAACCAGCCAGCACCAAGACAAACCAGAGTACACTACGAGGACACAAGCCCCGACTACGAGAATCCCGAGTTCGAGGACAGTCACCTGATGCAGAGCAGTCACTTGAGGCCTGGGGGGAGACCCGGATTCCGTTTGCCGCCCTGCGCAAGCTGCGGAGGGAATCACCCCAGGTCTACTTGTAGGTTCAGGAACGTTGTTTGTTCGCACTGCAACAAACTTGGGCACATCGCACGAGTGTGCCGGAGCGGAGTCCCTGCCTCACGGCAGCCACCCATGTACCGCCAACAGAAGCCCAACCCAGGGGCTTGGCGAAATCAAAAAGGGCGCCCAGAGAGAAATCCACAAGTGTTTACCCAGAGAGAAAATTTCCAAAGAGCTGAACGAGCGTATCCCCAGAGAGATTACTCACAAGGAGTTGAGCGAGCGTATCCCCAGAGAGAATACACACAAAGAGCTGAAAGAGCGTTCTATCAAGACGCTCAACGAGAGTATTTTCAGGATGTTGACGATGAGATAGAGTTGACCCAGAGAGATGAGTTGCGAACGTATCTCACCACAATACATCAGGTCCGCCCTAAGCGGCCCAAAAGGCTGAAAGTCACAGTCCTCTTGGAGGGCTCACCCTGCGAGCTAGAAGTTGACACAGGATCGACCCTGACGATCATTTCATGGGCATCCATGAAACAGGCTATCCCTAGCCTCAGAAAGAGCCAACTACGCGCTCCAGACGTCCTGCTACGAGACTACCAGGGGAACCAAGTCCCCATCGTGGGCCAAGGCACATTCCACATCCGTTTTAAGGACATCGAAGCCCAGCTGCCCGTGACCATCGCCAGCGCGCCATTGCAGAACCTTCTGGGGCTTGATTGGTTTGAAGCCCTGGGGTTAGAAGTCACCGGAATCAACACCGTGAGAAACAGCAGCGCTGAACAGATTTTTAAGGAGTTCGAGGATGTGTTCAGCCCCGGTCTTGGTAAGTATGTGGGTAAACCAATATCATTCCATTTAGACCCCAAAGTGGTGCCAATCCGACTTAAACCGAGAAGAGTGCCTTTTGCACTCCGCCCAAAAATAGATAAGGAGATTGATAAGTTAGTGGAACAAGGGATCCTTGAGCCGGTAGATCACGCACGCTGGGAAACACCTATCGTGACCCCAGTCAAACCAGACGGATCAGTCCGCATCTGCGCGGACTATAAATGCACAATTAATGTCGCGCTACAACAGAGCGCATATCCTGTGCCCGTAGTACAGCACTTATTGCACTCGTTGGGGCCGGGAAAGGTTTTTGCTAAGTTAGACATGGCACAAGCTTACCAGCAACTGCCAGTTGATAGCGCCACAGCGGAGGCCCAGACTATAGTGACGCATAGAGGAGCATTCAAATGCAACCGGCTACAATTCGGCGTGAGCATTGCCCCAGGATTGTTCCAGAGCGTCATGGAACGACTTTTGCAAGGGATACCGGGAGTCGTCCCATATTTTGACGACATCTTGGTGTCCGCTGCAAACGAGGGGGAATTAAATAAAAGAGTCAGATCTGTTTTGGCCAGAATCAGAGAAAAGGGTCTCCGCCTTAAAAAGGAAAAATGCCAAATTAACGTGCCTAGCGTAGAATTCCTGGGTTATAGAATCGATGGTCAGGGAATACACCCCACTTCAAAGAAAATCAAGGCGATCCAGGACGCCCCCACACCACGAAATCAGACCGAATTGCAGGCCTTCCTCGGATTACTTAATTTCTACAGCGTTTTTCTGAGACAGAAGGCGACCGTTGCTGAGCCACTACACCGTCTACTCCAGAGGAACGCACCATGGAAATGGGGACGATCCGAAGCTGCAGCTTTCGCCGGGGTAAAGCGCCTGCTCACCACTGACTCACTGCTTGTCCAATACAGCCAGACCCTACCGCTGGTATTGACCTGCGACGCATCACCCTTCGGAGTTGGAGCAGTCCTCAGCCACAGGATGCCCGACGGAAAAGAAGCACCCATCGCCTTCTACTCCAGAACTCTTTCATCGGCCGAAAGGAACTACAGCCAAATGGACAGGGAAGCGCTGGCTGCCGTAGCTGGAGTAAAACGTTTCCACGAATACCTCTACGGCCGCGATTTTGAACTAATCACAGATCACAAACCGCTGTTGGGACTTTTGGCGGGAAACCGCCCCACTCCGGTCTCCCTTTCTCCACGCATGACCAGGTGGACTGTTTTCCTGGCTGCGTACTCCTACAAGTTAATTCATCGACCGGGCTCCACTCTCGGGCACACAGATGCACTCAGCCGTTGCCCATTACCCGACATTCTGCCAGACCCCACTCCAGAAGTACCGGTATTGCTCATTGACTGTTTGGACTCTGGACCGGTTTCTTCATACGACGTTGCAAGGTTCTCCTCTAAGGACAGTTTAATAAAGCAAGTTCAAACTTGGGTTTGGAGGGGGTGGCCGAAGGGAAACGTGGGCCCAGAATTCAAAATGTTTTGGTCAAAACGGGATGAACTCTCAGTGTTACAGGGTTGTTTGTTGTGGGGGGATCGAGTTGTTATTCCGTATGTTTTACGTAGGAATGTATTAGATGCTTTACATGTGGGTCATCCGGGGATTGTCAGAATGAAGGCGTTAGCAAGAAGCTACGTGTGGTGGCCAAACATGGACAAAGAAATAGAGGAGTGGGTGGCCACTTGCGACCCCTGCCAGGAATCTAGACCAGCACCCCCGGAAGCGCCCGCCACAGAATGGGAGAAACCTAAAGCACCCTGGTCGCGAATACACATCGATTTCGCAGGGCCATTCCAAGGTCAGACTTTCCTTATAGTTGTGGATGCATACTCCAAATGGCTAGAAGTAGTCCTAATGACTTCAACCACGGCAGAGGCAGTCATTAAGGTTCTACGGCGACTTTTCGCTACTCATGGCCTGCCCGACCTCCTAGTCTCCGATAACGGGCCCCAATTCACGGCCATGCAATTTGAAACGTTTTTAGCAGGTCAGGGAATTCGGCACGCCCTCGTCGCACCATTCCATCCGGCATCAAATGGACAGGCGGAGAGAATGGTGCGATTCGCAAAAGAGGCCCTCGCTAGGATGGGTCCAGGTGATTGGCAAACACGCATTGACCATTACCTCCTAATTCAGCATATTACCCCAAGCGCAACGACGGGTAAGAGCCCCGCTGAACTACTCATGGGCCGCCGCCTACGGTCTCACCTGGACCGTCTTCACCCAAATTACTCTGCCACAGCGCCCCCAGACTCCACAAGCAAAATTCGGTCTTTTAGCATAGGGGATTCGGTATACGCCCACAACTATGCAGGGGGAACATTGTGGATGCCGGCAAGGGTCATTGGCATCACGGGTCCTCGATCGTATCTGTTGGAACTGGAAGATGGGCGGAACTGGAAAAGGCACATCGACCAACTGCGGGGTCGCCTAGCACACTCAGACCTTCGAAACGAAGGCGAGAGTTTCCTGCCTACAGAAAGTCAGCCACGCGAGAGCCCCATCACAGAAAACTACGACACCTGCGAACCAAGCTTGGAACAAGAAAACACGCACGAAGCAGAGCAAACCCCGAACAACGCAGCCGAGCAGACTCCAGAACGCCCTAGCAACGAAGGCACACAACCTCCCGAGCGTGAAACAGGGAAAGCACCCGATCCTGCAACCATTTCTAACCAACCCGAACTACGACGCTCCTCCCAAGCAAGACAAACACCCACATACCTAAAAGACTATGTTACCTACCGCAACGTTCCATCTAGGAGGGGAGGGGTGTTAGATATTAGCATATATCGTGATAAGTCTTCCCTCTGGTCCGCTGCTACAGCGGGAAACAGGTATCGTTCTGATTGGTCGAGGGGCGTACCCGATCCCTATAAAAGGGGAACCCTCCGACCACAGAGCAAGCTGGATCACTACTACTACTAATAAATGAGCTGTTAAGTTACTTCGTGTCCGCAGTCTGTCTCTCGTTGCCCAGATCTAACAGGATGTGTTCACTGCCTTCAGTTATTTGTAAAAATAACAAATTCATTTGTATGAATTTATTTGTATCCTACATTTATTATTTTGTAATAATTAATACTAAGATCATGGCATCCATCCCTCTCAATTCCTGGAAAATAGATGGGGAAGAAATAGAGGTAGTGATAGGTTTTACTTTCCTGGACTCCAAGATCAAAGCAGAAGGGGACTTTGCTCCTGGGGAGGAAAGCGATGGCAAATCTAGACAGCATCCTAAAAAGCAGAGGCATCCCCCTGCCAACAAAAGTTCGCATAGTCAAAGCTATGGTTTTCCTAGTTACAATGGATGGCTATGAAAGTTGGACCATAAGAATGGAGGCCTTTGAACTCTGGTGCTGGAGAAGACTCCTGCAAGGCCATCCAACCGGTCAGTCCTAGAGGAGATCAACCCTGACTGCTCTTTAGAAGGCCAGATCCTGAAGAGGAAACTCAAAGACTTTGGCCACCTAATGAGAAGGAAGGACTCCCTGGAGAAGAGCCTAATGCTGGGAACGATGGAGGGCAAAAGAAGAAGGGGATGACAGAGAATGAGGTGGCTGGATGGAGTCACCGAAGCAGCCGGCGTGAGCTTAAATGGACTCCAGAGGATGGTAGAGGACAGGATGGCCTGGAGGAACATTGTCCATGGGGACGCAATGGGTCAGACTCAACTTCACAACTAACAACAACAACATTACAAATTAATTAATTAGTTAAATAAACAGAATAATAGGAAGGGACCATGGAGGTCCTCTAGTCCCCCTGCTCAAGCATGAGACTTGATATCATTCTGGGCAAATGGCTCTCCAATCTCTTGACAAATGTCTCACTTAACAGCAGAAATTTTGGGATCAATTTTAGTCGTAACCTGCAGAACAAAGGAACAGGAGAAATAAAACTAAAAAAATTATAATCCTAAAAAATTACTGTCCCTAAACATCTATGTACATACACGTATACATATACACAGTTTAAACATGTAAAAATCACTGCTATATTCAAAATACACCTCATAATGCTGTACGCAAATAGAAAAGGGTAAAACAATGACCTGAAGATATTATTCTATTGTAAGATATCATGAAATTACTAAAGAGCAACATATCCTTTCATTTTCTGAGTAGCTGAAAATATTCCTCCCCCCCATGAATAAATCGCGTCTATCCCAAAGTCAACCTTAATATCTGAAATAATAACACGTTTCCCTCCAATTTCTCAGAATATATCCCTCCCATGCTTAGTACCACCATAATTCCTCAAAGACAGCAAAGATTCCAAAATGTGGGGATGTACCCCAGTATCACATTAACATCTATAAGAGTTAAGGATTTATCCGTGAATCTACTTTAGGTAAATTAAATGACGGTTACAAAAAGACAACCAATTATTCCTAAGAGCAGATTGCATAGGTCAACGATTCTTAAATCTCTTTTTCTTTTAACCTCTCCCATAAAGACCATCCGATGCCCCATCCTTTCAAATACACGATTTGGAGAATCCAATATGATTCAAGGAGTCAGCAATGCAATTTGGGGGTGAATCCGCTTTAATTTTAAATCCGATAATCCTATTTTAATGTTTTTAAGGACATGTAGCAGCTGATGGGGTATTATTGGAGATTCCAGGGCTTTGATCCCTGTTTGAGACAGCCCAGCGGTATTCCTCTTGAAAAAATATTCCTGAACTTTCCATGAAACTACATTTATGGGTTTAACTTTCTGTCATGGATTTCATCAAACAGGGAAATATTCTCAGGCGCCTTTGAAGCAACCAAATTATCTGGCCCACACTGAGCCATTGAAACACGCTTAAGTGGAAAATACTGCCTTTATTGTGAACGAGAGGAACCAAATTTAGTTTGCAGACGAGAAAAATCCTCAATTCTGATTTTACCTCCGCTATTATCACTTGCCGGCTTTCCCTCATTCTTTCCGATAAAACATTTTGCCACTTATTTTTTAAAGTAGAATTCTTTCAAATAATATACAGGTACCATAGTTCTTGACAGCCCCACCATGAGCCGAAAATGTATGTGGCTAGGTGAGAAATTTGATAATAAGGGAGTTTTGCCCCATTTTAGGACTTTTTCTTCGCCACGTTAATGAAGTGAACCAATGCCGTTGTTAGATTAGAAACATCGTTGTTAAGTGAACCTTGTTTCTGCATTGACTTTGCTTGTCAGAAGGTGGCAAAAGGGGATCACGTGACTGCAACCGTCGTAAATATGAACCAGTTGTCGAGCATCCGAATGTAAATCACATTCAAATAAATCACTTTATTTCAGGGTTCTTAACAATGGCAAATTTCATTTACAGGTAGTCAGCAATCTACAACCACAACTGCACCAAAGCTAAACAAGACGGTTGTTAAGTGAGTTTTGCCTCACTTTATGACCTCTCTTGCCAGCGTTCTTAAGTGAATAAACGCAATTGTTAAGCTGGTAACACGGTTGATCACATGTCTCTGGACACAGCATCCATCATAAATATGGATGCCAGATGGTCGAATTTCGATCACGTGACCTGACCATGGGGATGCTGCAACAGTCGTAAGAGTGGGAAACGGCCATAAGTCACTTTTTTCAGTGCTGTTGCAACTTCAAACGGTCGCTAAATGAATTGAGGGCTACCTATAGCATGGTGAGTGGCTCCTGACTGTAAATAAATAAAAAATAAGGGACTAGTGTGGAGTTGAACCTGGGTTTTCCCACTGTAAGTACACCTCACTACTCAGTGGCGGGATTCAAAATTTTTTACTACCGGTTCTGCGGGCGTGGCATGGCTTTGTGGGCGTGGCTTTGTGGGCATGGCAGGAGAAGGATACTGCAAAATTCCCATTCCCTCCCCACCCCACTAACCTGCTTTCCAGCTCTGTTCTCCTGTTCAGGGCAACAAAAGAAGATCAGCTGTGAGGCATCACAGCGGGGGCATGGCCAGCCTATTTGCCAGTTCTCTGAACTACTCAAAATTTCTGCTACCGGTTCTCCAGAATCTGTCAGAACTGGCTGAATACCACCTCTGCCACTAGCTCTTTGTTGACACATTGTGCTGCAAAAAATGTGACTCCTGAGCTACGGATTTTTTTGCACCCACCCATGACGCAACCGCTGTGAGTGTACATCACACTTGTGCAGGTCAGCAGATAAGCATGACACTTGCATTCTAGTATAGGGGGTTCGTTTTATGCTGGTTAGGGGTTGTGGTTCCTTGTTAGGAAACGAGCCCATTGGCAAGGAAAGGTTGGTCTCAATAAGGGAGAATATTTGTTGTTCCGGGTTGAAATGAGGGGTCCTTGGTGCTCTCTGAGCTTGGTGGTTTTCTGGCAGACATTTCATTACCCATTCTGATCGGGGCTTCTCAAGAGCCTGAAGCAAACTCCTTGTCCTGACAAAAAACCCTTTTATTAATTCACTGTGAATTGTACTCATTCACCTCCAACAAAGTCTTTCAAGGGAGGATTTACAGTCACAGACCTTATCTGGCTTGGAGAGCTGCCAGGCCGATCTCTGCAGAACTTGGCAAGGAGCCTCGGAGAGTCATGAACTAATTAAGCGAACTAATTGTCTCCTGCAAACTCCACTCCCCTTTCGCTCCTCTTTTATTTCCTCTGGGAGGGGCCATTCATCATCCACCTGTGGCCTTACCCCCAAGTTGACCCCTGTTCTTTAGCTGTTCCCTTTGTCTGGCAACTCTGCGCATGCGCACACTGGGAACAGGCTCCAGCTGTTCTTCTGCCTCACTGACTCCGAAGGCAGCTGAGAACTGGCATACGGCTCTGGCCCCCTCTCTGCCTCCGACACAGAGCCCTCATCAGAGCCTTCCCCAGACTCCAGGACTGGCCCAGGTTCCTCCCCAACCTCCTCACTGTCCGAATCTGCTGCTAGCTCTGCTGACCGCTGGCGGGCTGCAACGTTAACCAACTAAATAACATCATCAGTGCTAGTAGTAGAAACTAATGATTTTACCTACTTTAAATAACGAAATAAACCAACCAAGCTCAGAGAGCACCAAAGACCCCCTCAGACTTTTAATATTTAACGCAGATTCAGAAAAGGGTTAATTCATTTCCACCGAGTCAAGAATGCTTTGGGTGAACGCTGGGTCCGCGCAAATCTTTGAAAGATTGAGTTGAGCTTGGAAGAGTTCAGTATTGAATGGTTTATGGACACTTCTGCCATATGGTTAGTTTATCAGGAGAACTCATAAAGATTGATTAATTTTGTAAGCAGATTATGCACGTCGTCCCAATATTTCTCATTGGGCATGTTCCTTTCTTCCCCATACTAATTGTTCCTAAAGATATTGCGTCGTTCTGCTTAGCGTCTGTTTTTCCCAAAGACACTATTACTATTGTGTCTCTGTTGACGTTGTTTGGCACCGCGCTTAAAAGATGAGATTGTTATAACTATGGAGAATATTTTTTTCAAATTTGCCCCTTCCTTGCCTCCCGTGGCGCTGGTGGATTCATGGATTGGCTTTCGTCCTTAATACATTAATGTATCTGTCTACTCCTGGCAGAGTTTGAGACAGCTAAGTGCGAAATTAAAGCAATGGAATAATAGCTTCCAAAACAAAAGGTCAGGAAGAGGGGGGGGGGGGAAATGCAGAATTTAAAAAAAAAATCATGTATCAAGATATTAAATATTAGTAAAGTAATAATAAGGAAGCTTGTTCAGAATTTCCCATGCTAGCTACGTGTTAGCTTTCTGAACCTGGCTGCCAAATAAACTCTTCCTGTATCCTGAGAAATCTAAGCCTGTCATTTTCTGCAACATTTAGTTTAACTGAGAGTTAAGGCTGATATCCAAGGATCTTTTTGGCTGGATAACTGTGGTATGGGTTAAGAGCAGATGGCTGCAGAATCTAGAATTCTATAGCGTTCTGGAAGATTCTAGAATTCTAGACTCTAAAATCTTCCAGATGGCCCTTGAATCATCTGGATTTGGTGGTGGTGATGGTGGGTAGCTTCCCACAGTTACAGCAGCACTGGAAAAAGTGATGTACACACTGCATAAACAGCGGGATAGAATGAAGATCACGTTAATACCACTTTATAAGGCCTTGGTAAGGCCACACTTGGAATACTGCATTCAGTTCTGGTCGCCACGATGGAGAAAAGATGTGGAGACTCTAGAAAGAGTGCAGAGAAGAGCAACAAAGAGGATTAGGGGACTGGAGATTAAGACATATGAAGAACGGTTGCAGGAACTGGGCAAGTCTAGTTTGATGAAAAGAAGGACTAGGGGAGACATGATAGCATCTTCCAATATCTCAGGGGTTGCCACAAAGAAGAGGGAGTCAAGCTATTCTCCAAGGCACCTGACGGCAGGACAAGAAGCAATGGGTGGAAACTAATCAAGGAGAGAAGCAACTTAGAACTGAGGAGAAACTTCCTGACAGTTAGAACAATTAATCAGTGGAACAGAAGTTGCCTCCAGAAGTTGTGAATGCCCCAACACTGGAAGCCTTTAAGAAGATGTTGGATAGCCATTTGTCTGAAACGGTATAAGGTTTCCTGCCGAGGCTGGGAGGTTGGACTAGAAGATCTCCAAGGTCCCTTCCAACTCTGCTATTGTATTGTATTGTATTGAATGTCAGTCTGGATTTCTTCACCACCACGGAGGCCCCTGATGGCTCCCCATGAGGCAGTCACTGAGCTGAAGCTTCTGTCTTCTCCAGCAACCCATCGGAGTGACACAGACATCTCCAGGCACAGTGGCAGCAGGACACAAATTGTTCTTAATTCTCTCCGGGCATTTGCAGGGAGCTTGTCATGTCATTTCAGGTATCTATCTATATATTTTAAAGTTTCCTCTCTTTTTTTTTTTTTTTTTTGAAAACATAGGCAGAGGAAATAGCAATCATGTAATAGGGTATCTCAGAGCAGCTCAACACCATCGGGGTGTTACCGCAAGATGTCCAGCTGTCCAACCTCACAGAATCTCCCAGGTTTCTCTTCTTTGCACAGACAGTGCTCACACGTCATGAAGCCGTTCACCTGTGGCAAGTGCCACAAAAAAAAATACACCAAGATTGTTACCAGAGAGGATTCGGAGGCCTAGAACAATGGTCCCTAACCTTTCTGGCTTTGTGGACCAGTGGGGGCAGTGATGGGGAAAGAGTGATGTGATGACTTGTTTAACGACTGTCTCAACCTACAACCATAATGGGCAGGCTCCGTTACGGTCATAAGTCAAAGTGTCAGAATGCGCACAGCGCGACTACTATTTTTGAGACAATCCAGGCGCAAAATACAGTACACGGAGGTTTTGTCTTTCAAACAGTGGTTTATATGCAAGACTTATATGTACATACATACATGCATTAGGCCAGGGGTCCCCAAACGTGGCAACTTTTAGACTTGTGGACTTCAACTCCCAGAATTCTGTTGAAGTCCACAAGTTTTAAAGTTGCCAAGTTTGCTCTGCGTTAGGCAAATATCAGGCAATCAAACAATCTTCAACTCTATACGGGAAACCACAATGGAGATAGAACACGAGGAGAGAGATACACCCTCACATGGCCTCCCTTATATATACAGCTTCTTAAAGTGGCAGTAACCCTGCTGACTCATCCTCATGCCATCATCTCGGTTTACAGCCTTACGGCAATTGGTCAGCTATTAAATTGTCATTACCCTGACACAAAGACTACCTGTAGCTACTCACCGTTGAGTTGGCCAGCCTCCAGCTAAGTTATATGGAAAGACAATTATGTTGCAAGGGGAATAGAGTCTTCCAACCAAGATGTATATAGCCCATTCTTTTATTATTTCTTTTCCAAAGCCTTTCATTTGCATGATAGATTGCTGAATTAAATGTAGAACATGGAATGTTCTGTGAAGAACGGTTGGAGGAACTGGGTATGTCTAGTTTAATGAAAAGAAGGACTAGGGGAGACATGATAGCAGTCTTCCAATATCTCAGGGGTTGCCACAAAGAAAAGGGAGTCAAACTATTCTCCAAGGTACCTGAGGGTAGAACAAGAAGCAATGGGTGGAAACTAATCAAGGAGAGAAGCAACTTAGAACTGAGGAGAAATTTCCTGACAGTTAGAACAATTAATCAGTGGAACAGAAGTTGCCTCCAGAAGTTGTGAATGCCCCAACACTGGAAGTTTTTAAGAAGATGTTGGATAGCCATTTGTCTGAAATGGAATTGGGTTTCCTGCCTACGCAGGTGGTTGGACTAGAAGACCTCCAAGGTCCCTTCCAACTGTATTCTATTCTATTCTATTCTATTCTATTCTATTCTATTATCTATCTATCATCTATCTATCTATCTATCTATCTATCTATCTATCTATCTATCTATCTATCATCTATCTATCTAAATTAATTAATCAGAGGAACAGCTTGCCTCCAGAAGTTGTGAATGCCCCAACACTGGAAGTCTTTAAGAAGATGTTGGATAGCCATCTGTCTGAAACGGTATAGGGTTTCCTGCCTACACAGGTGGTTGGACTAGAAGACCTCCAAGGTCCCTTCCAACTCTATTCTATTCTATTCTATTCTATTATCTATCATCTATCATCTATCTATCTATCTATCTATCTATCTATCTATCTATCTATCTATCTATCTATCTATCTATCATCTAAATTAATTAATCAGAGGAACAGCTTGCCTGCAGAAGTTGTGAATGCCCCAACACTGGAAGTCTTTAAGAAGGTGTTGGATAGTCATTTGTCTGGAATGGTATAAGGTTTCCTGCCTAGGCAGGGGGTTGGAGTAGAAGACCTCCAAGGTCCCTTCCAACTCTGCTGTATTATTGTATAATGATATGGTTGGAAGGGACCTAGGAGGTCTTCTAGTCCAACCCCGTGCTCAAGCAGCAGACCTTAAATCATTCCGGACAAACGGCTGATGAGTCTCTTGTGGAAAACCTCCAATGATGAAGCACTGACAGTTTGACGACTTTGACAATTTTCAAGAAAGCTTTCATCCTTGGTTTTATGCCTTTTCTGTAGAGGGGAAGTGATTTCTTACATAGAGAGATAGCCTTGGACTTAACAACAGTTGGTTTATAGTAACACTCGTTACTATAGCACTGAAAAAAAGTGAGTTATGACCATTTTTCATACTTAGAACCGCCGTTCCATCCGCATGGTCATTCAGATATAGCAGGGGTGTCCAAACTTGGCAACTTTAAGACTTGTGGACTTCAACTCCTAGAATTCTGGGAGTTGAAGTCCACAAGTCTTAAAGTTGCCAAGTTTGGACACCCCTGAGATACAGAATACAGAATAACAGAGTTGGAAGGGACCTTGGAGGTCTTCTAGTCCAACCCCCTGCCTAGGCAGGAAACCCTACACCACTTTGGCTACGGACTCATATTTACAACGATTGCAGCATCCAGGAGTCCTACGATCCCGTTTTGCGACCTTCCCGACAAGCAAAGTCAAGGGGAAAGCCAGATTCACTTAACAACTGCCTTACTAACTTAAGTGCAATGATTCACTTAACAGCTGTGTCAAGAAAAGGCCATAAAACGGGGCAATATTCACTTAACAAGTGTCTCACTTAGCAACAGAAATGCCGGGCTCAGTTGTGTTTGTAAGTCAAGGACCAGTGGTGGGATTCAGCAAGTTCGCACCACTTTGGGAGAACTGGTTGTTAACTTTCCAAGCAGTTTGGTGAATTGGCTGTTGGAAGAAATCATTAGGGCAGAGAACCAGTTGTTAAATTATGTGAGTCCCACCACTGTCAAGAACTAACTGTAATACAACTCCCCCTCTTTTGTTAGTTCTCCCCATTAGCAGAGACTCATCTCCTTTAAGACGGAATTCCCTTTCATCCCATTGCAGGAAGAAAGTGCAGATTTTATTTTTATTTTATTTGGACAATCCTCCAGAGCGTAGCTGAAATGCTGTTAAGCGCCTAAAGCGCAGGCAGAATCTCATTCTTGGGACCGAGTTGGCCAGACTGTAATCTGAAATCTTCGTGATGAATTTGCAGGGCGTTTGAGAGAGGCAGATCATTCTCTGTGTATTCTTCTCCCAGGTAAGAGGAGGTGAATGAATCAATAAAATCGCAGCAGCTGCTGGTGAGCTGAAGTTCATAAAATGCCGGAGATTAATGTGTCTGCCTTTCTTGATCGCCTTCTTAGGAAGTAAACAAAACAGCCGCAACAAATGAGTCGAAGGAACTTCCTCCGTTTGGAGCAGGATGTGGAAAGAGAGAGAGAAAGAGAGAGAGAGAAAGAGAGAGAGAGAGAGAGAGAGAGAGAGAGAGAGAGAGAGAAAGCGCATGCGCGTGCGCGAGAGAGAGTCATGTTACTAACAACTGCAGTGGTTTCACTTAACAACGGTGGCAAGAAAGGTCATAAAATGGGGCAAGGTTTACTGTCTCCTTTAGCAAGAGAAATTTTGAGTTCAATTGTGGTCATAAGTCAAGGACTACCTATAGTATTGGGTGCTTTCCTTATTTTGACGCTGCAGATACAGTGATGTCATCGATTTTCTCCTCCTCTATCTATTTGCATCTCTCCTTGATTAGTTTTCACCTATTGCTCCCTGTCCTGTCTTCAGATGCTTTGGAGAATAAAGCCCACAGACCCTCAAGTACCTAATCAGACACAGTTCTAAGTCACAAAATGGAGGAGTCAGTTGATGGGAAATTGCCATGGGTTCAAATTGTGTTGGCTTGGAATCAGACCAGGGGAGTCCATGTCCATGGAAGCCATTCATGTTCCGTTGCCCTCTTATTTTAAATCCAAGTGCCTTAAGTAATTATTATATACTTCATTCATTAAACATGAAACTCAGCCAACTGAACATTCAAAAATGTTGACTGCTGCTAATGGTTGATACGGTTTGCTGCCAGCGTCCTAGGTATCAACCAAGGACCTTCTTAAAATATAAGACGTTCCGAGTAGCAAAGTTTTTTGCAGCTCTGCTGGTGTTATTGCAGGAAGCTGCAGTTTGTGGATGTATCTTGTAAAATTCTTGGACATGATGCCAAGTGCCCCAATGACAATGGATATTACTCTTACATGCTTCATCCATAGCTGTGTGGTTTCGATGGCCAGGTCGCGATATTTCATTATTTTTTCTAGTTCTTTTTCTTTGACTCTGGCCTCTCCAGGAACAGCGATATCAATAAACTGTACACTTCGGCCCTCGACAACCGTGATCTCTGGCGTGTTGTGCTCCAAATGACGATCCGTTTGTATTCGAAAGTCCCACAAGATCTTGACCTTCTCATTTTCGATAACTTTTTCCACTTTATGTTCCCATGACTTTTTGGATACAGGTAAATCATATTTTTTACATAATGACCAATGGATTAATTTAGCAACTCGGTCGTGTCTAGCTTTGTAATCAGTTTGTGCGATTTTGCTGCATTCACATATTAAATGTGAAACAGTTTCGACTTTGTTATTGCAAAGTCAGCAGTTTGGGTTGTCAGTGGATTTTTGTATCTTCGCTTTCATAATAATAATAATAATAATAATGTTGAATTTATTAGCCGCTCCCTTTCCAAGCAGGACTCGGGGCGGCGTACACTAGAAACATATAAAACATAACACATGTGTACAAACACATAAATATACATATATACAAAGACATACACGTACGGAGGAGGTAATAAATTACAACATTTAGACAATTAAAACCATTTGCATACCCCCATAATAAAACCCAATATACAATAAAAAATTTAAAATTTAAAAGACAGTCGGGAAAAAAACGGAAAAAAAAATTACGGTTGAGCCAGGCCAGATAGTTGGAAAAGGTGGGTCTTCAACTGTACACGGAAGGAGCGGAGATCGGAAATAATCCTGATGTCACGGGGGAGGTCATTCCACAGGGCTGGGCCCATCACAGAGAAGGCTCTGCTCCTGGGTGTCGCCCCCCGACACTGTTTGGAGGACGGCACCCGGAGAGAAGTCCCTCTCTGTGTGAGCGAATTGGTCGTAGGGATGTGTGGGGCAGGATACGATCCTGCATGTAACTAGGTCCTGAGCCATGAAGCGCTTTAAAGATCATAATCAAAACCTTGAAACGCACTCGGTAGACCACAGGAAGCCAGTGCAGCTCGCGCAGGAGAGGTGTTACAGGGGAGTATCTAGTCCTCCCCATAATCACCCGCGCGGCCGCATTCTGGACCAACTGTAGTCTCCGAGTGCATGGCCTTAGTTTGTAGTGCTTGTTCTTGAGCAGCCAGTATTAAACCTTCCGTTTCTTTCTTGATAGTTCCCATCTTAAGGCATGTCCATGTCAAGTTGTCATCACATTTCCCTTCAAACATTTTCCATTATTATTATTATTATTATTATTATTATTATTATTATTATTATTATTATTATTGTTATTATTATTGTTATTATTATTGTTATTATTATTAGATTGGCATCCCAAATGAACCAGATATTCCAAACACCTGATTTGCAAATCAAATTTATGGATACTTGGAAAGAAATGACTTGCTTCCTGTAGAACAGAAAGGATGCTGCAAAAATTCAAGAGGAACAAAGGACCAACTGCTCATTGACAAACTAATCCTAAAGAATTCAAAGAAAAGATGAACCAAGCTGTTCATGGCTTGGATAGACTATAAGAAAGTGTTTGATTCAGTTCCCCACAGCTGGATCAAGAAATGCCTGAAAATCTTCGGCATCAGCAGCAACATACAAAAATTCATAGAAACTTCAATGAACCTCTGGAAAACGAAGCTTCTCTCTAATGGAGAAGAACTGGGTGAAGATGAAATTAAACGAGGCATTTTCCAGGGTGATTCGTGTTAGATATTAACATACATCGGGATAAGTCTTCCCTCTGGTCCGCTCCTACAGCGGGAAACAGGTACTCCTCTGATTGGTCGAGGGGCGTGCCCCATCCCTATAAAAGGGGAACCCTCCGACCCCAGAGCAAGCTGGATCACTACTACTACTAATAAATGAGCTGTTAAGTTACTTCGCGTCCGTAGTCTGTCTCTCGTTGCCCAGATCTAACATTGGCGACGAAGGTGGGATTGAGAGACAGATAGGACGAAGAACGCTACCTCAAGAATCTCCGGATTTGATCCAGCCCAGGAATTCGGCAGAAATTCCGGCAGCCATCTCAGATCACCGCAGCGCGGCAAATTCAAACTGAGAAGATGGCGATGCATGCTCCCCCCGCTCCTTTCGACCCAGAAAACGACGAATGGGAAGCCTTCATGATTCGCTTTGAGTGCTTCCTCGAAGCAAATGAGTACACGGGGATCACCGATGCAAGGAAGAAAAACATCTTCCTCGGCTACTGCGGAAAGGAAGTCTTCAACACGGCCAGAGACCTCACCGCGCCTACTCCAATACAAGCAGTACCATGGGCGACGCTGAAACAGACTTTGCAAACACACTACGCGCCAAAACCTTCCCGCCATGTCAGCCGCAAAGAATTCAACATGCGGACTCAGAAGGCGGGAGAATCCATTAATCAATATGTTGCAGCTCTACGAAGAATAGCAGCCCACTGCGAATACAGGGATTTGGAAGAGCATATCTTAGAGCAATTCATCTGTGGGGTAAGAGACATTTCGTTGCAAAAGAAACTGTTAGCCAACCCGAATCTAACCCTACAATCAGCGTTGAACAAAGCAAGAGCGTCGGAATCAGCGGAGAAATCAGCAGTGACCATACAACGAAGGGTCAGCGAAACCCAGCCAGCACCGAGACAAACCAGAGTCCACTACGAAGACGCAAGCCCCGACTACGAGGATCCCGAGTTCGAGGACAGTCACCTGATGCAGAGCAGTCACTGGAGGCCTGGGGGGAAGCCCGGATCCCGCTTGCCGCCCTGCGCAAGCTGCGGAGGGAATCACCCCAGGTCTACTTGCAGGTTCAGGAACGTTGTTTGTTCGCACTGCAACAAACTGGGGCACATCGCACGAGTGTGCCGGAGCGGAGTCCCTGCCTCACGGCAGCCACCCATGTACCGCCAACAGAAGCCCAACCCAGGGGCTTGGCGAAATCAAAAAGGGCGCCCAGAGAGAAATCCACAAGTGTTTACCCAGAGAGAAAATTCCCAAAGAGCTGAACGAGCGTATTCCCAGAGAGATTACTCACAAGGAAGTGAGCGAGCGTATCCCCAGAGAGAATTCACACAGAGAGCTGAAAGAGCGTTCTACCAAGACGCTCAACGAGAGTATTTTCAGGATGTTGACGATGAGATAGAGTTGACCCAGAGAGAGGAGTTGCGAACGTATCTCACCACGATACATCAGGTCCGCCCTAAGCGGCCTAAAAGGCTGAAAGTCACAGTCCTCTTGGAGGGCTCACCCTGCGAGCTAGAAGTTGACACAGGTTCAACCCTGACGATCATTTCATGGGCATCCATGAAACAGGCTATCCCTAGCCTCCGAAAGAGCCAACTGCGTGCTCCAGACGTCCTGCTACGAGACTACCAGGGGAACCAAGTCCCCATCGTGGGCCAAGGCACATTCCTCATCCGTTTCAAGGACATCGAAGCCCAGCTGCCCGTGACCATCGCCAGCGCGCCGTTGCAGAACCTCCTGGGGCTTGATTGGTTTGAAGCCCTGGGATTAGAAGTCACCGGAATCAACGCCGTGAGAAACAGCAGCGCTGCAAAGATCTTTAAGGAGTTCGAGGATGTGTTCAGCCCCGGTCTTGGTAAGTATGTGGGTAAACCAATATCGTTCAATTTAGACCCCAATGTGGCGCCAATCCGACTTAAACCGAGACGAGTGCCTTTTGCACTCCGCCCAAAAATAGATAAGGAGATAGATAAATTAGTAGAACAAGGAATCCTTGAGCCGGTAGATCACGCGCGTTGGGAGACACCTATCGTGACCCCAGTTAAGCCAGACGGATCAGTCCGCATCTGCGCCGACTATAAATGCACAATTAATGTCGCGCTACAACAGAGCGCATATCCTGTGCCCGTAGTACAGCACCTATTGCACTCATTGGGGCCGGGAAAGGTTTTCGCTAAGTTAGACATGGCACAAGCTTACCAGCAACTGCCAGTTGATAGCGCCACAGCGGAGGCCCAGACTATAGTGACGCACAGAGGAGCGTTTAAATGCAACCGGCTACAATTCGGCGTAAGTATTGCTCCAGGATTGTTCCAGAGCGTCATGGAACGACTGTTGCAAGGGATACCGGGAGTCGTCCCATATTTTGACGACATCTTGGTGTCCGCTGCAAACGAGGAGCAACTAAACAAAAGAGTCAGATCTGTTTTGGCCAGAATCAGAGAAAAGGGCCTCCGCCTTAAAAAAGAAAAATGCCAAATTAACGTGCCTAGCGTAGAATTCCTGGGTTATAGAATTGATGGTCAGGGAATTCACCCCACTGCAAAGAAAATTAAGGCGATCCAGGACGCCCCCACACCACGAAATCAAACCGAGTTGCAGGCCTTCCTCGGACTACTTAATTTCTACAGCGTTTTTCTGAGGCAGAAGGCGACCGTTGCTGAGCCACTACACCGTCTACTCCAGAGGAACGCACCATGGAGATGGGGACGAGCCGAAGCCGCAGCATTCGCCGAGGTAAAGCGCCTGCTCACCACTGACTCACTACTTGTGCAATACAGTCAGACCCTACCGCTGGTATTGACCTGCGACGCATCGCCTTTTGGGGTTGGAGCAGTCCTCAGCCACAGGATGCCCGACGGAAAAGAAGCACCCATTGCTTTCTACTCCAGAACTCTTTCATCGGCCGAAAGGAACTACAGCCAAATGGACAGAGAAGCGCTGGCTGCCGTAGCAGGTGTGAAACGTTTCCATGAATACCTCTACGGCCGCGATTTTGAACTCATCACAGATCACAAACCGCTGTTAGGACTTTTGGCGGGAAACCGCCCCACTCCGGTCTCCCTTTCTCCACGCATGACCAGGTGGACTGTTTTCCTGGCTGCGTACTCCTACAAGTTAATTCATCGACCGGGCTCCACTCTAGGACACGCAGACGCGCTCAGCCGTTGCCCATTACCAGACATTTTGCCAGACCCCACTCCAGAAGTACCGGTATTGCTCATTGACTGTTTGGATTCGGGACCGGTTTCTTCCTACGATGTTGCAAGGTTCTCCTCTAAAGACAATTTAATAAAGCAAGTGCAAACTTGGGTATGGAGGGGGTGGCCAAAGGGAAATGTGGGCCCGGAATTCAAAATGTTTTGGTCAAAACGGGACGAACTCTCCGTATTACAGGGATGTTTGTTGTGGGGGGATCGAGTTGTTATTCCTTATGCTCTACGGAGAAATGTATTGGATGCTTTGCATATGGGTCACCCGGGGATCGTGAGAATGAAAGCGTTAGCGAGAAGTTATGTGTGGTGGCCAAATATGGACAAAGAAATAGAAGAGTGGGTGGCCACTTGCGACCCATGCCAGGAGTCGAGACCAGCACCCCCGGAAGCGCCCGCCACAGAATGGGAGAAACCCAGGGCACCCTGGTCACGTATACATATTGACTTTGCAGGGCCATTCCAGGGTCAAACCTTCCTCATAGTTGTAGATGCTTATTCTAAATGGCTAGATGTAGTCCTAATGACGTCAACCACGGCAGAAGCGGTCATAAAGGTTCTTCGGCGGCTTTTCGCCACTCATGGTCTGCCAGATCTCCTGGTATCAGATAACGGGCCCCAATTCACGGCCATGCAGTTTGAAACATTTTTAGCGGGGTTGGGAATCAGGCATGCACTCATCGCGCCATTCCATCCAGCGTCCAACGGGCAGGCAGAAAGAATGGTGAGATTTGCGAAAGAGGCCCTTGCTAGGATGGGTCCAGGGGATTGGCAAACACGAATTGACCATTACCTCCTCATCCAACACATTACCCCGAGCGCAACGACGGGTAGGAGCCCCGCTGAACTACTCATGGGTCGCCGCCTACGGTCTCACCTGGACCGGTTACACCCGAATTACTCTACCACGGCTCCCCCAGACTCTACAAGTAAGGTCCGGTCTTTTAGAGTAGGAGACACAGTATATGCACAAAATTACACAGGGGGGACATTGTGGATGCCGGCAAAAGTCATTGGCATCATGGGTCCTCGATCTTATTTGTTGGAGCTAGAAGATGGGCGAAATTGGAAAAGGCACATCGACCAACTTCGAGGTCGCCTGGCACACTCCAACTTAAGGAATGAGGGCGAAAGTTTCCTGTCTACAGAAAGCCAACCGCAGGAAAGCTTCTTCCCAGGAAACAACGACACCGGCGAGCTAAGCGGGGGACAGGACAACACGCACGCAGCTGAGCAACCCCCCGTCATCGCAGCCGCTGAGCAACCCCCCGTCATCACAGCCGAACAAGCTCCCAGAGGCACGAGCGACGAAAACGCAAGACCTCCAGAACCGGAAATAGAAAAAGCACCCGATCCTGCAACTACTTCAAACCAACACGAAACCAGTCCTGCAAGCACTTCAACCCAACCTGAACTACGACGTTCCTCCCGAGCAAGACAAACACCCACCTACCTAAAGGACTATGTCACCTACCGCAACGTCCCATCTAGGAGGGGAGGGGTGTTAGATATTAACATACATCGGGATAAGTCTTCCCTCTGGTCCGCTCCTACAGCGGGAAACAGGTACTCCTCTGATTGGTCGAGGGGCGTGCCCCATCCCTATAAAAGGGGAACCCTCCGACCCCAGAGCAAGCTGGATCACTACTACTACTAATAAATGAGCTGTTAAGTTACTTCGCGTCCGTAGTCTGTCTCTCGTTGCCCAGATCTAACAATTCCCTTTCACCCCTACTTTTTATACTCTCAATGCTACCAATGACAACCATGAACTGTGGTTACGAACTTGCAAAGAAAGGCCTGAAAATTTCGCACTTGGTGAACATGGATGATTTGAAGCTGTATGGTAAAACAAAAGCTGAACTTAATTTATTAATTGAAAGCACAAAAGAATTTAGTCAAGACATTGGCAATGCAGTTTGGAATTGACAAATGTGCAACAATGGCAATCAAAGCAGGCAAGGTCATAGAAGATGATGGAATAGAACTTGAGAATAAAGAAATGATAAAGGCAGTAAAACCAGAAGAAGGCTACAAGTACTTGGGGATTTTAGAGGCCTCTGACTTAATGCATAATAAAGTCAAGGAATCAACTTCAGCCAAGTACATTCGATGAATTTGCAAGATATTAAAGTCCAAACTGAGTGGAGGAAACATCATAAAAGCCATAAATACCTGGGCTATACCTGTGATCCAATACTCTGCAGGAATAATTGACTGGACCCAGATGGAGTTGGACAATTTGGACAGAAAAACAAGGAAGCTTATGACAATGAATTATGCCCTGCACTCTAAAAGTGATGTTGACCGATTATATCTACCAAGAGCAGAAGGTGGTCGAGGATTCCTACAAGTAAAGCAGACTGTGGAAGAAGAAAGACACAGCTTGAATAACTACATCCAGAAAAGTGAAAAACCAATGATTAAGGAAGTAAATAAAGGGAGGCCTTCTGAAGACAACTAAGTCAAAAGCTGAATACAAGAAAGAAGTAATTGAGAAGTGAGCTGAAAATTGGAAAAGTAAAGCTATGCATGGCCAATACTTGAAAAGTATTGAAGGCAAAGCTGACCAAAAGCTAACTTGGAACTAGTTAAGATCAGGAGTACTGAAAATAGAAACAGAAGCTTTATTTTGGCAGCTCAAGAACAAGCCTTAGCCACAAACTGCACGAAGGCAAAAATTCAGCATGTTACCACCAATAGCAAATGTCGCCTCTGTAATGAGAAAGATGAGACAGTTGACCACTTGATCAGCGGGTGCAGCAAAATTTCACAAACTGACTACCTACAATGCCATGACCGCGTTGCTAAGATTATTCACTGGAAATTGTGCCAAAAGTTTGGATTTGAGTACAGCAAAGACCACTGGGACCATCAGGTTGAGAAGGTTTTAGAGAATGAGAAAGTCAAGATCTTGTGGGACTTCAGAATCCAGACTGACAGGCACCTGGCCTACAAGACACCTGACATAACAATAATTGAAAAAGAAAAAAAGTATGGTTCATTGACATTGCAATACCTGGTGATGCACGAATTGAAGATAAACAGCAAGAAAAAAATCACAAAATACCGGGACTTGCAAATTGAGGTTGAGCGACTGTGGAAAAAGAAATCATGTGTTGTCCCAATTGTAACTGCAGCCCTTGGAGCAATACCTAAAGGACTACCTCGCTATTTGGAAATTTTAAATTTATCAGATTTGAACATTCTGATTCTACAAAAAACCGCCCTACTTGGAACAACTTATATCCTCCGATGTTACCTTAACAGTTCCTAGGTCCTTGGTTAGGACTCGAGCTGTTGAGCTGCCAACCAGCCTCAAAGGCTGTGAATCTCACCAAAGATTAACCACGCAATAATAATAATAATCCCACACCAATCAGCCAACATCTGAGTTAATTCACCCGACACAACTTTCATCTTCTGCCAGACGACCAAATCAAAGCTCTGAATTTTATAATTGTGCTATGTTCTTTTTCTAGCACCTTATGATTGCTTTATTGTTCTTTTATGATTCCACAACAACGTTCCTTTTTTATCTTCATTTTCAATTCTCCCAGTAATTTTCTGCCCCACTTTCTCATTGTTTAATTTGAACTTAATCCACCTTCAGCTTTTATTCGAGAGCATCAGGAGACCGGAAAAGAATTTTTACTAAAATGCCTGTTCTCTTCCCCAGGAGGATGCTTGAAGAGGGCACTTTATGGCCAATGGGATTAAAGAACATAGTGTGTGTGTGTGTATGTGTGTGTGTGTAAATACAACACAAACATATCAAAGGCAACATTAAAAATAAAAATATGGTTTTCTGCCTGGATGGTCTTCTGTAATGAGCCGAAGGACAGAAAGGGGGAGTAGTGAGCTCCCTCCCATATTTGGGCATACCAGGGGTTGTAACACAAATACACACATACACACACACACACACAAACATATATATCCAAAAGTATTCGCTCACCCATCCACATAATCAGACTCAGTTGTGAGCGAATACTTTTTGGGAATATAGTTTGTGTGTGTGTGTGTGTGTGTGTGTGTGTGTGTGTACACAGATATATATATGTGTGGCAAAAAAAGGTCTTAAGGTGGATCAAAACTTGTTTTACAATGGTCTCGCTTAGCAACACCAATGTTGGGGTCAATTGTAGTTGTACATCAAGGACTGCCTGTATATAGTTTCCATGCATAAGTTGGACTGAATATGACTTTTTTTAAAAAAATTTTAGCCTAAAACAATGACAAGGGCCACAGTGGCTCAGTGGCTAAGACGTTGAGCTTGTCGATCATAAAGGTTGCTAGTTCAGTGGTTCGAATCCCGAGCGCCGCGTAACAGAGTGAGCTCCCTTTCCTTGTCCCAGCTTCTGCCAACCTAGCAGTTCGAAAGCAGGTAAAAAATGCAAGTAGAAAACTAGGAACCACCTTTGGTGGGAAGGGAACAGTGTTCTGTGTGCCTTTGGCGTTGAGTCATGCCGTCCACATGACAACAGAGACGTCTTTGGACAGCGCTGGCTCTTCGGCTTTGAAACGGAGATGAGCATCGCCCCCTAGAGTCAGGAACAACTAGCACGTATGTGCGAGGGGAATCTTTACTTTTACCTTTTAAAACAATGACGCCAATGGTTTGCTATTGTGAGGAAAGGCTTGGGTTTAAAGAACCCTTGAAAATCAACAACCTAGTTTTTGCACACACACAAAATGCACACCACGGGGGCCTTTAATTGACCTGGTGAAGTAGCTTATGCAAAGAGATTAAATCGCTCTCACTTCTTTATCTTTGCTAAAACACTTCAAGTTTAATGTGCTGCGTTTTTGTAATAAAAACGTATCATTGCACAAGGTCGTGAGGGTGTGTGTGTGTGTGTCAAACCTCCTCTATGGCTGACTTTATTTTAAGGGTGCTGTTAGAAATGTGTCCGCGAAAAGGTTTACTGTTTGCTTTTACTGTTTTAGTTCTTGTTGCTGTTTTTATTGTTTTAATGTTTCAAACAAATTTTTAACGGTAGGAAATGTTTGGAATTGCGAGTTGCCTAGAATCTTTTACTAGGAGGTTGTATTCAGCCGGTTTGGACAAGTTCACCTGAACTGGTAATAGAAATCATCGTCCTATTTGGGCATGTTTTCAAGCCGTGTGCCTGCCTACAAGCCACACGCGAGAGCAAAGCGTTGACATTTGCGAACCGGGAGGGAAAGTAAGAGAATACCATCCCTGAATGAAACAACAAACAGGATCCAATCTGGGTTGGTTTTGTAGTCTGAGCTTGGGCCCATCTTCCAGAGAGAGTGTCCTCCTCTGTGTGTAGCATTTATAGTGCCTGTTGTAAGTGGCTTTTTAGAGGTTGATTGGGGCGTGTTGATGGCTGGCTTTTAAGTCATTAGCAGTCATATGTTTATACTGCCCACCCCTGGCATGCTAAGTACTTGATAGGCTGGTGGTAAATCAGCAGTAGGCAGAGGTGGAATTCAGATGGTTCTCTCCAATTCGGGCGAACCGGTAGCCTCGGCTACGGGAGGCTCCATCCACCCGCCCTGACGTAATGCGCGAGCACTGCATGTTCTCAGAAGGCAGTGCGCATGCGCAGACAAGGTGCATGCACTCACATTTGCAAACTGGTAAGGAAGGGAAGTGAATCCCACTGCTGGCAGTCAGATGAGGAGACCCAAACTCATTCGTAGCCTCTCATTGCAATGAGAAAGGACACACATTCAACTTCGCAGCTACTAAGATTGTTGGACGAGCAGAGACAAAAACAGCCAGGAAAGTGATGGAAGCCCGGGAAACGGGCCCCTCGTCAGTCAACACGAGGGCTGATTTACTGAGAGGGAAAGTTTAAGAAATGTAATATAATTCGCGAATGAAGGCAAATATATGTGTCCCACTTTTAAAAATTACTGACGACCCAAAAGAGGTTTTGTTTGGAATGGGTTGTATCCATCGATGCTTATCCTCCTAAAATTAAACAGCTACACTTGTAGAATATTTATTTACTTGATCATAGGAATGGCTCAGGAATTCTAGGATAAATGCACCACGATGGCGCAGTGGTTAGAGTGAGGTATTGCAGGCTGCTTCTGCTGACTGCCGGCTGGCTGCAATTTGGCAGTTCGAATCTCACCAGGCTCAAGGATTGACTCAGCCTTCCCTCCTTCTGAGGTGGGTCAAATGAGGACCCAAAATTGTTGGGGGCAAGAGGCTGACTCTGTAAACCGCTTAGAGAGGGCTGTAAAACACGGCAAAGCAATATATAAGCCTAAGTGCTATTGCTATAAATGACTACCTTCTTAAAAGCCCTCCAGTGATGGGGCACTTACAATTTCCAAAGGGAGGTTGTTGTACTGGATAATTGTTGAAGTTGGGAGCTGAAGTTCACAGGTCATAAAGTTGTTATACTGTAGTTGCCTATTCCAATTTTCTCCTAGAGAGAAGTCCCCTGAAAATAGGCACCAGCACAAGTCCAAAAACCCGGACGATGAAACCTCTCGTCCTGGTGACCGACCCCAGATTGGATCCGCCTTCATTCATGAAACAACAAACAAACAAACAAACAAACACACACACACATACATCCCAGATGTAGGTTTCACATTTTGTTACCACCGGTTCATCCTGTCCCTGCCCGCACCCCTTCCATGTACGCGCCTGGCCTTCCATACGTGCGCTTTGCTCATACGCACACCTTCCATGCATGCACCTATCCTGAAAAACATGCCTAAATGGGACAGCATAGAGCCAGGCAGGTGGGGGGCGGGGGCAGGCCCACCCACAATTTCTGCTACCGGTTCGAGTGAGCTGGTCCGAATCGGCTGAATACCACGTCTCTGTCTCTGTCTTTGTCTCTGTCTCTGTCTCTCTCTCTCTCTCTCGCACACACACAAACACACACACACACACACACACACACACACACGAAGGATAGAAATCTGCCCACTCTGTGGCATTACTTAATTTCCCTGGTCTCTCTTTGCATGAGTCACACACATTTACAAATCTAATGTCATGCATTGCTGTCTCCAGAGGTAACCCAAGACCAATTGTCTGGGGCTTAATTGCTCTTTGCAATTAAAACGTCTTCCCTTATGGCCGGTGCACACCGCTGATTTGGGATGGGGTTCTTTTGCGAGACGTAGCACGATTGCATTTGTCTGGCAGGGGGCATCAGGGAGGGTTCCGAAAAACAGCTTGTCTGTGGAGCTGCCTAGCGTCCTCTCTCAAATGCAGAAACCGCAGAATATCAATGCACACTGTTGGCATCTCTCTTAATCTGCACTGTTGGGAGAAATATCCATCTGGTTCAGCAGTGGGATTCACTTAGGTTTGCCACCGGTTCCACTAGAAGACCTCCAAGGTCCCTTCCAACTCTGTTATTCTATCCCATTCCATTCCATTTTCCTTTCTATTTCTATTCTCCTTTCTATTTCTATTCTCCTTCCTATTCCTATTCCTATTCTAATCTATTCCATTCCATTTTCCATTCTATTTCTATTTTCCTTTCTATTTCTATTTTCCTTTCTATTTCTATTTTCCTTTCTATTTCTATTTTCCTTTCTATTTCTATTTTCCTTTCTATTTCTATTTTCCTTCCTATTCCTATTCCTATTCCTATTCCTATTCCTATTCTATTCTATTCCTATTCTATTCCTATTCTATTCTATTCTATTCCATTCCATTCCATTTTCCATTCCATTTTCCATTCTATTTCTATTTCTATTTCTATTCTATCCAAAGTAGGGTTACCTGCCTAAGCAGGGGGTTGGACAAGAAGACCTCCAAGATCCCTTCCAACTGTTATTCTATTCTATTCTATTCCATTCCATTCCATTTTCCATTTTCCATTCTATTTCTATTTCTATTTTCCATTCTATTTCTATTTCTATTTCTATTCCTATTCCTATGCCTATGCCTATGCCTATGCTTATTCCCATTCCCATTCCCATTCCCTATTCTATTCTATTCTATTCTATTCTAACTGAAGTGGTGTAGGGTTTCCTGCCTAAGCAGGGGGTTGGACTAGAAGACCTCCAAGGTCCCTTCCAACTCTGTTATTCTATTCTATTCTATTCTATTCTATTCTATTCTATTCTAACTGAAGTGGTGTAGGGTTTCCTGCCTAAGCAGGGGGTTGGACTAGAAGACCTCCAAGGTCCCTTCCAACTCTGTTATTCTATTCTATTCTATTCTATTCTATTCTATCTGAAGTGGTGTAGGGTTTCCTGCCTAAGCAGGGGGTTGGACAAGAAGACCTCCAAGGTCCCTTCCAACTATGTTATTCTATTCTATTCTATTCTATTCTAACTGAAGTGGTGTAGGGTTTCCTGCCTAAGCAGGGGGTTGGACTAGAAGACCTCCAAGGTCCCTTCCAACTCTGTTATTCTATTCTATTCTATTCTATTCTATTCTATTCTATCTGAAGTGGTGTAGGGTTTCCTGCCTAAGCAGGGGGTTGGACTAGAAGACCTCCAAGGTCCCTTCCAACTCTGTTATTCTATTCTATTCTATTCTATTCTATTCTATTCTATCTGAAGTGGTGTAGGGTTTCCTGCCTAAGCAGGGGGTTGGACTAGAAGACCTCCAAGGTCCCTTCCAACTCTGTTATTCTATTCTATTCTATTCTAACTGAAGTGGTGTAGGGTTTCCTGCCTAAGCAGGGGGTTGGACTAGAAGACCTCCAAGGTCCCTTCCAACTCTGTTATTCTATTCTATTCTATTCTATTCTATTCTATTCTATTCTATTCTATTCTAACTGAAGTGGTGTAGGGTTTCCTGCCTAAGCAGGGGGTTGGACTAGAAGACCTCCAAGGTCCCTTCCAACTCTGTTATTCTATTCTATTCTATTCTATTCTAACTGAAGTGGTGTAGGGTTTCCTGCCTAAGCAGGGGGTTGGACTAGAAGACCTCCAAGGTCCCTTCCAACTCTGTTATTCTATTCTATTCTATTCTATTCTATTCTATTCTATTCTATTCTAACTGAAGTGGTGTAGGGTTTCCTGCCTAAGCAGGGGGTTGGACTAGAAGACCTCCAAGGTCCCTTCCAACTCTGTTATTCTATTCTATTCTATTCTATTCTATTCTATTCTATCTGAAGTGGTGTAGGGTTTCCTGCCTAAGCAGGGGGTTGGACAAGAAGACCTCCAAGGTCCCTTCCAACTATGTTATTCTATTCTATTCTATTCTATTCTATTCTATTCTATTCTAACTGAAGTGGTGTAGGGTTTCCTGCCTAAGCAGGGGGTTGGACTAGAAGACCTCCAAGGTCCCTTCCAACTCTGTTATTCTATTCTATTCTATTCTATTCTATTCTATCTGAAGTGGTGTAGGGTTTCCTGCCTAAGCAGGGGGTTGGACTAGAAGACCTCCAAGGTCCCTTCCAACTCTGTTATTCTATTCTATTCTATTCTATTCTATTCTATTCTATTCTATTCTATTCTATCTGAAGTGGTGTAGGGTTTCCTGCCTAAGCAGGGGGTTGGACAAGAAGACCTCCAAGGTCCCTTCCAACTATGTTATTCTATTCTATTCTATTCTAAAAAGACACACACAGACAAATCCTCAGTGTGCAAAGCTTCTAACGTAGACCAGGCCGCCGTGATTTGACTTAACATGCAGGAACGAACCTGGGGATTATCGAGGTTTAAGCTACAACAAAAGGTGAGACAAAAGCTGACATTTTGATTGACTTACAATTGTAGTTCTTCGAGAGAGATTATTCTGCCAAGGGCAGAAGGTGGACACTCTATTATAGGAGACATCAATCTTGCAGGACAAAAGGTGATCACGAGGCTGACAAGGACCGTACTGCAGCTTCAGGGTGAGCTGGAGGAAAACCCTCCCTCCGGAGCAAGATTTTGGGGGGCCAAGCTATTCCGCCAGGATTATTTCCTCCGGCTCAGAAAATTGGGATGCTGGCAACGTAAGGGTCACCCTCGCAATTAATAATGCCAATTCTGGAAGGTTTGATGGATGGATTTGATTGACTTGACTTTGATACCAGGACAGTCACAGCAGATAGGCAGGTCGAGCTTCCTGAATTAGCTCACTCTACGGCTCACCACAATTGATTAAGCCAGGGAGGAAGGAAGGAGAGTGAAAAAAACCATTGTCAAAAGAAATCATTGTTACCCAGCAACAGTGTCTGGGAAGACTCATCGAGAAAGACCGAAAAACACAACAAGAGAGCGATTGGGTGTCAAGCAGGAAGCAAAAGTCTTTGAATCATATCACGAAATCCTTCGCTTAAGTTCACCCAGGACTCTAATCCTTCAGCCAGCTTCAACACAACACCAGCTGTTCTTTTTGTGCCAGAGATGCTGCGTGGGGGTGGCCTGTTCGTCAGGGAGATGGATTTTGGCGTACAGGAGGTCCTCGACTTGCGACCAAAGCTGAGCCCAAATTTCCCGTCGCTCAGCAAGGCAGTTGCTAAGTGAGCTTTACTCTCTGATTTTGCTTGGTCCCAAAAGGGGATCACATCAGAGGTGGTTTGCCACCAGTTTGCACCAGTTCAGCGAACCGGTTGTGGAAATTGCGACTGGTTCGCCGAACCGGTACGGACCGCAGGCTTGCCACGCCCCCGAATTGATTCCCCGGTCACTGTGGCATGTTTTTTTAATGTTCTGCGCATGCACAGACCTATTTGCAGGCAACTGTGCACATGTGCGGTTGCCGGTTACAGGCAAATTGCCTGCGCACCAGACCGGCAATAACGCTCGTAGAAACCCAGCCCTGGAACATATGACCTACGGGCACCACAACCATCACAAAAGCGAGTCTGAATTTTGATCATGTGGTCATGGGGATCCCGCAAGGGTCATAAGTGTGAAAAACGGTCATAAGTTGCTTTTTGCAGTGCCGTTGTAAATTTAAACGGTCGCTAAACAAGCTATTGTTAAGTTGTAAGGGCCCTTTATGGCTGAGTGGGCTAAGGTAACATGGGTAATGTAGTACCTGGCTGAACTTGATCTTGAAAGACCAAAACCGGTTCCTTGAAGATGGGTGAACTTCAACTTTCAGAATTCCTTCTCTTTCTCTTTGTCTTTTTCTTTCTCCTCTTATTGCTTCTGCTTCTCCTCCTTTCCCTCCTCCTCTTCTTCTCCTTCTCCACCACCTCCTCCCTCTTCTTAACAGACTTAATAGAGTTGGGAGGGTCATCTAGTCCAACCCCCTGCTCAACCCCCTTCTCTTCAGTAGACTAGCCAGGCCCAGTTCCTGCAACCGTTCATCGTATGTTTTAACCTCCAGTCCCATAATCTTCTTTATTGCTCTTTTATGCACTTTTTCTAGAGTCTCCACATCTTTTTTATAGTGTGGTGACCAAAACTGGTTGCAGTACTCTACCCCGTTTCCCCGAAAATAAGACCTCCACGGATAATAAGCCGAATCGGGTTTTTTGAGCGCATGCGCTAAAATAAACCCTCCCCCCCCAAAAAAAATATTGCAACACAGCAGCAGCCATGAGGTGACCACGCTCACCGCCTCCTGCACCTCAAAAATAATAAGACCTCCCCGAAAATAAGGTCAAGGGGTTATTTCAGGAGTCGAAAGAAAATAAGACCCTGTCTTATTTTCAAGGAAACACGGTAGGCATGGCCTTACCAGGGCTTTATAGAGTGGTATTAGTACCTCACTTGATCTTCTTCTTCCTCTCCTTCTCCTCCTCCTCCTCCTTCCTCTCCTCCTTCTGCTTTTCCTCCCCCTCCTTCTCCTGCTCTCCTTCTCCTCCTCTTCCTCCTCCTCCTCCTCCTCTTCTCCTTCTCCTCCTTCCTCTCTTCCTTCTGCTTCTCCTCCTTCTCCTGCTCTCCTTCTCATCTTCCTCCTCCTCCTCTTCTCCTTCTTCTCCTCCTCCTTCTGTTTCTCCTTCTCTCCTCCTCTTCTTCCTTCCTCTCTTCCTCCCCCCTTTATTCTTTTATTCTGCTACAAAGCTGTGCTTCTTCTCCAATTCCACATATTTATGCAACCACCACAAAATCGCCCTTTGGTTCAAATTGTTTAGAATCTGTCCTCTTCTCCCTCCTTTCCTGATATGCACCAGGGGTGTGTGTGTGTGTGTGTGTGTGTGTGTGTGTGTGTGTCAGAGTGGGCCATGCAGTCTTCAGTGACTGTGTAATTTGGAGGTCAAGGCAATGAATCATTACAGAGAGATTCATCCTGAAATCTCTATGCCTCTCTCTCTCTCTCTCTCTCTCTCTCTCTCTCTCTCTCTCTCTCTCTCTCTCTCTCTCTCTCTCTCTCTCTCTCTTTCTATAATCAGCAATGCAAGCAGCTTTTGGCAACTGTTAAACAAAGCTTCTTTGTTTTTAAAGAAAAATACCATTAAAGCAAAATACTTAAGGCGGTAGCAAAGCAACCATTTGGGAGACAGAGAGAGAGAAAGAGAGAGAGAGAAACATTTTGGTCAAATCGTTCATCAAATTTCAGGTCAATTAAGTAAGGAAATATTGATACGAAATGTTCTTCGCAATTAGGAGTGCAAGGCCAGTGTGACATGTCACACCAGGCCAGGGTCTAATTTGACCAGGGAGGGTAGAATATGAGGTGGGAGGAATTTTTCTTTTTAATTTATCTGTAAAATATGTTGGTCTTAACATGTCTAAACATAACTGACAAGGAACTTGGGTCCTTCTTATGGCTAAGGGACTAGTCCTCTCAACTTTAAGAAGGAGGCAAATTACTCATCCTAATTATTCCTTGAAGAGCTGATGCTCCTGGTGACCTACAAAAGAGTTACTTCTAGAGGTCTCCTTCCTTCCTTCCTTCCTTCCTTCCTTCCTTCCTTCCTTCCTTCCTTTCTTCCTGCTTTCCTGCCTTCTTCTTCCGACTCTCTTTCTGTTTTTCTTTTTCTTTCTTTCTTTCTCTGTCCTCCCTCCCTCCTCCCTCCCTCCCTCCCTTCTCTCTTTCCTTCTTCCTTCCTTCTGTCATTCTTTCCTCCCCTCCTTTCTTTCTTTCTTTCCTTCCTTCCTTCCTTCCTTCCTTCCCTCCCACCTTCTTTCCTTCCTTTTGTCCTTCCTTCTTCCTTCTGGCTTTCTTTATTTCCTTCCCTCCTTCCCTCTTTCTTTCTTTCTTTCTTTCTTTCTTTCTTTCTTTCCTCCGTCCTCCCTCCCTTCTTTCTTCCCACATCCAGTTTGGGCTGCCACAATATAAAAAAGATGTTGAGACTCTAGAAAGAGTGCAGAGAAGACACAACAAAGAGGATTAGGGGACTGGAGGATAAAACATATGAAGAACGGTTGCAGGAATTGGGTATGTCTAGTTTAATGAAAAGAAGGACTAGGGGAGACATGATAGCAGTCTTCCAATAGCTGCCACAGAGAGGAAGGGGATCAGGCTATTCTCCAAAGCACCTGAAGGCCAGACAATGAATAATGGATGGAAACTGACCAAGGAGAGATTCAACCTGGAAATAAGGAGGAATTTTCTGACAGGGAGAACAATCAACCCATGGAATTGACGTTGCCTTCAGAAGTCATGGGAGCTTCATCCCTGGAGGCTTTCAAGAAGAGATTGGACTGCCATTTGTCAGAAATGGTATAGGGTCTTCTGTTTGAGGGGGGGTGGACTAGATGACCTATAAGGTCTCTTCCAACTCTGTTAATCTGTTAAATCTATTTAGAAGGAGGAGGAGGAGGAGGAGGAGGAGGAGGAGGAGGAGGAGGAGGAGGAGGAGGAGGAGGAGGAGGAGGAGGAGGAGGAGGAGGAGGAGGGAAAGGAGGAGAAGCAGTAAGAGGAGAAGGGCAAAGAGAAAGAGAAGGAATTCTGGAAGATGAAGTTCAATCATCTTCCAGCTACCAAAAGTGAGATACACTGGCCTAATTTGCAACAGGGTTGTTTTGGGAGCTCCATCACTGGAGGCTTTCAAGAAAAGAATAGACTGCCATTTGTCAGAAATGGTGTAGGGTCTCCTGTTTGAGCAGGGGGGGGGTTGGGCTAGATGACCTACAAGGTCCCTTCCAACTCTGTTAATCTGTAATCTGTAGCTCACAAAGAAAAATAAATAAATCAATGGGACAGAAATCCAAGAAAGCAACAGGACTGGATGAGCAGAAGGTTGGAAGCAAGTTACTATAGCGACTGCTCTCACCCCTTTTCCCTCTGACTGCCAAGTGTGAAAAACAGAATAACTTTTCACGAAGCTGGAGGGGAAGGAGAGAAAGAAGACGGAGCACAGAATTAGCCTTTAACATCTTCCAATTTTCCTTCTGCAGGAAAACCAACTCCGGGCCTCAGGGGTGGAGGTAAACAAGGGGCTGGAGACAAGACAAGAAGATGGTGATGGGAAAATAGGCACCCATGCCAGTACTTCTCTGTTGATGCCTTGGCTGGCAACTGCTAAGTGATAAATACCCAATGCTGCTAAACATTCCACAATCACCTTCCATGTGGAAAGCAATCTTCTTCTGCTGACGTTGGGATTCTAGCCGGTCAAGGATCCCGTAAGACAGCAGATGTTAATATGATGTAATCAGGCTCAGTGAAAGTGAAAACTGGATCCTGGAGGGTCTCGGATGCTTTCTGAGCTTCCTTGCTTCCTTGCAGACTTTTGATTACCTAGCTAGGTAACATCATCAGTGTTAGAGGGGAGTAGTGTTTGCAGAGAGGAGGAGGAGGAGGAGGAGGAGGAGGAGGAGGAGGAGGACTGTGGGGTCCTTGGTGCTCTCTGAGCTTCCTTGCTTCCTTGCAGACTTTTGATTACCTAGCTAGGTAACATCATCAGTGTTAGAGGGGAGTAGTGTTTGCAGAGAGGAGGAGGAGGAGGAGGAGGAGGAGGAGGAGGAGGAGGAGGAGGAGGAGGAGGAGGAGGAGGAGGAGAGGAGGAGGAGGAGGACTGTATGGTCCCTGGTGCTTTCTGAACTTGATTGCTTCCTTGCAGACCTTTCATTACCCAACTAGGTAACATCATCAACGTTGGAAAGGATGTGTGGTTTCTTCTCTGTTTATATACAAGTGGCTGGCCCTCTCAGCGTTGGTAGCAGCTTCTTGGAGCTGTTGAAGGCTCCACACCCATTTGCACCACTCAGGTTTGACCCTGAGGACAGAGGCAAACCTCCAAGTGGCCTCAGTCACTCTCTTAAATAATGCAAATGACCAGCTGTCTGCAAGGAGTATAAATCCTTCCATCCCCCACTATTCAATCAGAGCCAAAGAAGCTTCTTGGAGGGGAAGCGAAACGACTTCAAAGAAAAAACCAGAAAGTCCAGTTGCCCCTTGGAGGAAAACAAAAACACCTTTGGGACTGTTGACTTTTTCTATGCATTTCACAAACCCCAAAAACACTTTAAAAATGTGACAGACCCCAGGGCCGCCATCTTGGGCGCTGCGGAAGACAGAATTAAGCCGTGAAAGGCCATTCCTGGGTCCGTGATGTCAAATACTGGCTTGTAGGCCAGTGTTTGCACGCCTGTGTTGTGTGTGGGTGTGTGTGTACACAGAGAGAAAAATGCCACTTCCCTCTCTCCACGAATAAATGGACCTTGGCGACATGGAGCTAGAAAAAAAAAAAAAGAAATCGACCACCGCAAATTTGGACACGAAATTTTCCCCATTTTTCCCGAGGGCGAAGATGCTTTGCATGAGACTCAATGATGCTAATAATAAATAATCAACCAATCCCACCCACCCACGCCGTTTTGGTTCTCCCTTTTGAAGCATATTAAATCCGAAGGAAAGATGCGTTATTAAGTTTTGCCTTACGTTTTCATTATTCCGTGCGCGAGAAAGGGAAGGTTTCATTTACCTAATTCTTTTTGTTTTTCGCGCAAGGATTTCTTTTTTGCGCTTGCTTATTGCATCAATTTAATTCCAGGCCCCCTCCTCGGCGTTCCGTATAGGTATGTGTGTTTATGAGGGCAATGGACCAAGGATTCCCAAAGATTATTCAAGGGAAAAGATTGAATACTAGTTTCCTTCCATCATATTCATCGCTCAGTTGAGGGGATGGTTTATTTAATATGCCGACTGTCTAGGGAAGGACTAGATTGAATGAAAATAATTATTATTTCTTTTATTATTTTATTTTATTCATCTTATTTACAGCAGTATGTAATGTATGTATGTATGTATGTATGTATGTATGTATGTATGTATGTATTAATTTACAGCATAACATACATAGACTTACAATGTATGTTAACATTTCATCTACATTAAAAACAAAATAAAATATGAATGTTAAAAAGATCTCTAAAGGTAGTCCTTGACTTATGACAGTTCATTTAGTGACAGTTTGAAGTTACGACGACACTGACCTTTTTCTTTTCTTTCTTTCTTTTTTCGTACATTCCTAATTATAGATTATTATTCTGCCCAATATACTCATTTGTATTTACATATTTTACATCACATCCCATGTTCACAAATCCTGGTTATTTCTTGTTCCAACTCCCACCTCTCATTTCCAACCATTGGTAAAATCTGTTCCATGTATCATGATATTCTGACTCTCTTCTGTTTTTTAATTCTAGCATCAATTTATGCATTTCTGTGCAAACAAATATTTTCTTTATTATCTCCCTTTCTAAAGGTATATTTTATTGAGCATATACCATTCTTGCTGCCGTTATGATGAGCAATATTAAATATATTGATCCTGTACTATAGTATCTATAGTACAGGATCAATATATTTAATATTGCATACACATACATACATATACACACATACACACACACCGATAGATAGATAGATAGATAGATAGATAGATAGATAGATAGATAGATAGATAGATAGATAGATAGATAGATAGATGATTGATTGATAGATAGATAGATAGATAGATAGAGACAGAGAGAGAGAGAGAGAGAGAGAGAGAGAGAGAGAGAGAGAGAGATGATAGGTAGATAGATAGATAGTTAGATAGATAGATAGATAGATAGATGATAGATAGATAGATAGATAGATAGATAGATGATTGATAGATAGATAGATAGATAGATAGATAGATAGATAGAGACAGAGAGAGAGAGAGAGAGAGAGAGAGAGAGAGAGAGAGAGAGAGAGAGAGAGAGAGAGAGAGATGATAGGTAGATAGATAGATAGTTAGATAGAGATAGAAATAGATAGAGATAGAGATAGAGAGATAGAAATAGATATAGATAGATAGAAATATATAGATATAGATATAGATATAGATAGAGATAGATAGATAGATAGATAGATAGATAGATAGATAGATAGATAGATAGATGATAGATAGATAGATAGATAGATAGATAGATAGATAGATAGATAGATAGATATAGAAATAGATACAGATAGATAGATAGATAGAGATAGATAGATAGAAATAGATAGAGATAGATAGAGATAGATAGAGATAGAAATAGATATAGATAGATAGATAGAAATATATAGATAGATAGATATAGTTAGAGATAGATAGATAGATAGATATAACAGATAGATAGATAGATAGATAGATGATAGATAGATAGATAGATAGATATAGAAATAGATACAGATAGAAATAGATAGAGATGATAGATAGATAGATAGATAGATAGATAGATAGATAGATAGATAGATAGATAGATAGATACAAATAGATAGAGATAGATAGAGATAGAAATAGATATAGATATAAATATATAGATAGATAAATAGATAGATACCGTGTTTCCCTGAAAATAAGACAGGGTCTTATTTTCTTTTGACCACTGAAATAAGCACTTGGCCTTATTTTGGGGGAGGTCTTATTATTTTTGAGGTGCAGGAGGCGGCGAGCGTGGTCACTTCATGGCTGCTGCTGTGTTTCAATATTTTCAGGGAGGGCTTATTTTGGGGGGAAGGCTTATTTTAGTGCATGCATTCAAAAGCCTAATTGGGCTTATAATTTGGGGAGGTCTTATTTTTGGAGAAACAGGGTAGATAGATAGATAGATAGATAGATAGATAGATAGATAGATAGATAGATAGATAGATAGATAGATAGATAGATAGATAGATAGATATAGAAATAGGTAGATAGAAATATATAGAGATAGAGATACAAAGAGATAACAGATAGATAGAAATATATATAGAGATAGATATAGATAGAAATAGATATAGATAGATAGATGAAATGAGAGCGATGATATATATAGACATATAATGGATAGTTATAGATAGATGATAGAGAGACAGACCAACAGACAGACAGTCAGACGCTACATAGTTGAGGGAGAGATACTTTTAGATAGATGAAAGATGGGAGATGAGAAAGAGAGAGACAGAGACAGAGAGGGAGAGGATAGATAAAATTGTCCACAAAGGGTCAGCCAGGCCCTGGTTCAGCTCTGACCACTGCAGAGAAATTCTTTTTCCTCCATCTTTCGAACCCGTCTCTCTGCCTGATGCCGCTTTCCAATTGCCGTTGGAGTCCTTGTTCTGACACGTGTCTCAAGGCCTATGAATAAATGTAGGAGGGTTGTAGGCGAAGGTAACCTTTTTTGCCTCCTTTTGGCAGATGCTCTGGCATTTTTGCTCTCCCACGGAGCTTCTGGCATTGTTAAAGTGGGACTCACAGTGTGACAGTGGGCTGTGTGTGTGTGTGTGTGTGTGTGTGTTGTGGGTGAGGCTGCTGAGATTATCACTCCCTTTCCAGAATTTTAGAACCCATTCTATTCCAGAATGGGTTCTTGGGAAGTTGGTCAGCCCTTATCTGGAGCTTGTTTTAATTGTCGTGGTCTCCCCCACTCCCCCCCCCCCCATGTAGCCGGGTTTCTCAATCTTGGCAACTTTTAAGATGTGTGGACTTCAATTTCCAAAATTCCCCAGCCAGTCCTGTCCAATCATTTCCATAAAAGGTAAAGGTTCCCTTCGCACATATGTGCTAGTCGTTCCCGACTCCATACAATACAATACAATACAATACAATACAATACAATAGCAGAGTTGGAAGGGACCTTGGAGGTCTTCTAGTCCAACCCCCTGTCTAGGCAGGAAACCCTATACCGTTTCAGTCAAATGGCTATCCAACATCTTCTTAAAGACTTCCAGTGTTGGGGTATTCACAACTTCTGGAGGCAACTTCTGTTCCACTGATTAATTGTTCTAACTGTCAGGAAATTTCTCCTCAGTTCTTAGTTGCTTCTCTCATTGATTAGTTTCCACCCATTGCTTCTTGTTCTACCCTCAAGTGCCTTGGAGAATAGCTTGACTCCCTCTTCTTTGTGGCAGCCCCTGAGATATTGGAAGATGCTATCATGTCTTCCCTAGTCCTTCTTTCTATTAAACTAGACATACCCAGTTCCTGCAACCGTTCTTCATATATTTTAGTTTTAGTTTCCAGTCCCCTAATCATCTTTGTTGCTCTTCTCTGCACTCTTTCTAGAGTCTCCACATCTTTTTTACATCTAGGGGGTGGTGCTCATCTCCATTTCAAAGCCAAAGAGCCAGTGCTATCCGAAGACGTCTCCGTGGTCATGTGGCAGGCATGACTCAACACCGAAGGTGCACGGAACGCTGTTACCTTCCCACCAAAGGTGGCTCCTATTTTTCTACTTGCATTTTTTACCTGCTTTCGAACTCCTAGGTTGGCAGAAGCTGGGACAAGTCACGGGAGCTCACTCCGTTACGCGGCGCTAGGGATTCAAACTCCTGGACTTCCTCTGCGATTCGTGAAGCTTTGCTGTGATTCTAACGGTTAGGTTTACAGTTTCTTTTCTTTCTCTTTTTGATGCCTTCATGAGGACCAGAATCGTGATCAGGCTCAACAAGCTCCAATTATTTTCTTTGTCCAATCCCACCCCCACCCGCCATTTCTATGTTTTGAAACGAAAATGCTTGGCTATATGAATCCATTTGTCCTTATTCGACATGACAAGGATTCGAAATCAAATCTTTCGTTACAGCAAAACTGGCTGTCTTTCTCTTCAACTACGTTGTAAGCCTAGAATATTAAAATAGGCCACTTCCTCCATCCTCAAACCGCTATAATTATATGAAGTGTATATCATTTTAATTATGTTCAAAAGTCAATGACGTGATATCCAGTTTAGCTTTTGCCCCATGCAACAAATTATTGTTTGAAGTGTGCTTCCCCCCCCCGCCCCCCAGTAGAGCTCAAATATACTACTCAAGCCGGCATGAAGAGGGGGGTTTCAAGGACATTTAGCTTAGAAAGGTGAAAATGAAGCACACTTTATTCCTTATTTTAATGCAGGTTTGCCTCATTTTTTTTAATCTCACAAATTCCCAAGTGGTTGTTGTGGCCCGCCAGTGGCAAACTCAGACAGTGAGGAGGTTGGGGAGGAACATGGGCCAGTCCTGGAGTCTGGGGAGGGGTCTGCCGTATCCCTACTGGTTCAACCAAACCACTCCAAACTGGTAGGATCCCCCCCTCCCCATTCCACCCCGCAGGGCATACAATAAATAACCGATTATTTATTGGTGCTTATTTTTACATGTTTTATAAATATTGTGTGTGTGTGTGTGTGTGTGTGTATGTATATATATGTGTGTGTGTGTGTGTGTGTGTGTGTGTGTGTGTGTGTGTGTGTGTGTTGTATTTGTGCTGATAAATAAATAAAGGGAGACCAGTATAGATCCATTTCAAGCTATTTAGCTCTCATCAGCTAGCCATACCCTTACTGGGATTTGAACCTGGGCTGTATTACACATTAGGCAGGAGTCTTAGCCACTAAGCCACAGCCTCTCATCCTTATCAGCTAAGCCAAGGAAGCCTATCTATCTATATATATGTATTTGTGTTACAACCCCTGGTATGCCCTTTATTTATTTATCAGCACAAATACAACACACACACACATATATATGTTGTATTTGTGCTGATAAATAAATAAAGGGAGACTAGTATAGATCTATTTCAAGCTATTTAGCTCTCATCAGCTAGCCATACCCTTACTGGGATTCGAACCTATATATATGTATGTGTGTGTGTTGTATTTGTGCTGATAAATAAATAAATAAATAAATGGACACAAATATAACAAAGGCAACATTAAAAATATGGTTTTCTGCCTGGATGGTCTCCTGCAGTGAGCCGATAGACAGAAAGGGGGAGTAGTGAGTTCCCTCCCATATTTGGGCATACCAGGGGTTGTAACACAAATACATATGTATGTATGTATGTATGTATGTATGTATGTATGTATGTATGCATGTATGTATGTATGTGTGTGTGCGTGTGTGTGTGTATGTGTATGTATGTATGTATGTATATACATACACACACACACATACAAAATATCCCTCTCATCTTCTCTCTCTCTCTATACCTTTCAATTCTCTCCCTCTCTCCTTCCCTTACTATGTATTGATATGTATGTATGTATCTATCTATCTATCATCTATCTATCTATCTATCTATCTATCTATCTATCTATCTATCTATCTATCTATCATCTATCTATTTATCTATCATCTATCTATCATCTATCATCCATTTATCTATCTATCTATCATCTATCTATCTATCTATCTATCTATCTATCTATCTATCTATCTATCTATCTATCTATCATCTATCTATCTTCCATACCTACCTACCTACCTACCTACCTACCTACCTACCTACCTACCTACTTACTTACCTACCTATCTCTAACCCGCCCTCTCTTTCTCGTCTGTCTGTCTACCACCTATCCGGCCTCAATGAGACTCGGGGCAACTTACAACATTATTTTTTTAGTCTTGGGAGCCTGAGTTTCCAAGGTCCAGCTGTTTCCAAGAATCCCTTCTTCTCTGTCAAATGGGACGGCCTGGGCTTGGCCGATCCCCCTGTTCCAAAGCCCAGACTCCGAGGCAGGAGGAGCGCAGAGAAGGCGGCATCCCGGCATCCTGCCAGTCAGCCAGGTCATTCCCCGTGACAGGCAATCATGGCTTAAGTGAAGTGAAGCAAGGCGGCCTGTGCTTAGCCACAGCTGCGGGGACAGAGGGGAGGAACGGCTGCAGCCGGGCGTGGAGGGAAAGAACGGACGCACAGATCCCTTTCTCTCTCACCATTACAGCTCATCTGGATTGCCACATTCCTCTGGCTGCTTGCCTGCCCCAGTCGTCAAAGGGAAGAGGCTCTAGAGGTCATCTAGCATAACCCCCTCCTTGGCAGAAGAATGTCACATGGGTCATTTCTATGCGGGCTGCTCCCTTGTTTCATGCCCAGGTAATTCCCCCTAGCATCTCACCCAATCCATCCAACCCAACATATACCAGATCGATCGATCTGTCTGTCTTTCTGTCTTTCTGTCTGTCTGTCTTTCTTGCTCCTTTTCCCTTTTCTTTCTCTATGTCTTACTTCTTTCCTCCCTCTCTCCTTCCTTCCCTCCCTCCCTCCCTTTCTTCTGTTTCTTTCCCTTCCTTTTTTTCTCTGTCTTCTTCCCTCCCTCCCTTCCTTTCTTCCTCCCCTCTTTCTTTTTCTTTCTTTCTTTCTCCTTTTTTTCTCTGTCTTTCTTCTTTCCTCCCTCTCTCCTTTCCTCCCTGCCTTCCTTCCTTTCTTCCTCCCTCTTTCTTTCTGTCTCCCTCTCTCCTTCCTTCCCTTTCTTTCTTTCTTTCTTTCTTTCTTTCTTTCTTTCTTTCTTTCTTTCTCTTTCTTTCCCTTCCTTTCTTTCTGTCTTCCTTCCCTTCCTTCCTTCCTTTCTTCCTCCCTCTCCCTTTTTTCTTTCTTTCTTTCTTTCCTTCTCTCTCTCTCTCTCTCTTTCTTTCATCCGACCTTTATTATTATAAACACCCTTCAGCTGTTTATAAAACTCAAGATTTAGGAAGTTTTGGGAGATGAAGTCTAGGCATCTTCAGGAATCAGGGTTGGGAGGAACCTCAGAGGTCTTCTAGTCCACCCCCCTGGCAAAGAGTAGCAGTCTTTAAAACATCCCAGACTAATAGTTGTCTAACTCTGTCTTGAAAACACCCCACAGTGCCCTTCAAACCAAAAGATGCCTCAATTTGCAGGAGAGGTGTCTCCCTTTGCCCCCGCCCCCCCTCCGGGCCTCCTGGAAGTCATGAAAGGCAGATTGGCAAAGGGGAGGCTCCCAATGTCTGCCCCTCCCAGAGGGAAGAAAATCCAGGCGGCGCTGGAGACGGTTCTGCACTAAATCAAGCCACGCAACAGGCGGATGTGGCACAACACCAAGCTGTCATTTCTCAGTTCTGCGCTTATCCCAACACCCATGGCAACTGGAAGCCTCCTTGCTCCTGTCTGTTGGAGGGGGGAGTGTCTGACTTGGTCTCTCCCTCTCTCTGTCTCTCTCTCCCTTTCTCCCACTCTGTCTCTATCTCCCTCTCTCTCTGTCTCTCTCTCTCTTTTTCTCTCCCCCTCTGTCTCTCTCTGTGTCTCTCTTCCTCTGTCCCTTTCCCTCTGTCTCCCTCTCTCTCTCTCTGTCTCCCTCTCTCCCTCTCTCTGCCTCTCTCTGCCTCTCTCTCTCCCTCCCTCCCTCCCTCTCTGTCTGTCTCTCTCTGCCTCTCTCTCCCTCCCTCGCTTTCTCTCTCTCTCCCTCTGTCCCTCTCCCTCTCTGTCTCTCTCTCTCTCCATCTGTCTCTCCCTCTCTCTGCCTCTCTCTCCCTCCCTCCCTCCCTCTCTGTCTGTCTCTCTCTGCCTCTCTCTCCCTCCCTCGCTTTCTCTCTCTCTCCCTCTGTCCCTCTCCCTCTCTGTCTCTCTCTCTCTCCATCTGTCTCTCCCTCTCTCTGCCTCTCTCTCTCCCTCCCTCCCTCCCTCTCTGTCTGTCTCTCTGTGCCTCTCTCTCCCTCCCTCGCTTTCTCTCTCTCTCCCTCTGTCCCTCTCCCTCTCTGTCTCTCTCTCTCTCCATCTGTCTCTCCCTCTCTCTGCCTCTCTCTCTCCCTCCCTCCCTCCCTCTCTGTCTGTCTCTCTGTGTCTTTCTGCCTCTCTCTCCCTCGCTCGCTTTCTCTCTCCCTCTCTCTGTGTCTCTCTCTCTCCCTCTGTCCCTCTCCCTCTGTCTCCCCCCCTCTCTCTGTCTCTCTCCCCGTCTGTCTCTCCCCCTCCCTCTCTCTCTCTCTCTCCTTCTGTCTCTCTCTCTGCCTCTCTCTCCCTCCCTCTCTGTCTGTCTCTCTGTGTCTTTCTGTCTCTCTCTGCCCCTCCCTCCCTCCCTCGCTTTCTCTCAGTCTCTCTCTCCCTCTCTCTGTGTCTCTCTCCTCCCTCTGTCCCTCTCCCTCTGTCTCCCCCCTCTCTCTGTCTCTCTCCCCGTCTGTCTCTCCCCCTCCCTCTCTCTCTCTCTCTCCTTCTGTCTCTCTCTCTGCCTCTCTCTCCCTCCCTCCCTCTCTGTCTCTCCCTGTCTTTCTGTCTCTCTCTGCCCCTCCCTCCCTCCCTCGCTTTCTCTCAGTCTCTCTCTCCCTCTCTCTGTGTGTCTCTCTCCTCCCTCTGTCCCTCTCCCTCTGTCTCCCCCTCTCTCTGTCTCTCTCCCAGTCTGTCTCTCCCCCTCCCTCTCTCTCTCTCTCTCCTTCTGTCTCTCTCTCTGCCTCTCTCTCCCTCCCTCCCTCTCTGTCTCTCCCTGTCTTTCTGTCTCTCTCTGCCCCTCCCTCCCTCGCTTTCTCTCAGTCTCTCTCTCCCTCTCTCTGTGTGTCTCTCTCCTCCCTCTCCCTCTCCCTCTCTCTGTCTGCGGTGCCTTTTCCTGAAAAGCAACACGTTTCAGCTCCTTACCTGTTTCACTGACCTCCAATTTTTTTAAACCCCCCCCCCCCAAGTTTGTAAGGGAGGTTGGAAAAGGGGGGGGAGCGGAGAGAAAGGGGGGGGAACGACACGTGGTGGAATGAAAGGAAGAAATTCCCGCTGTAAAAAAAAAAAAGGAAAGGAAAAAAAAGTGCTTTCTCTGCCTTTAGTTGCTAAGCAATCGGGGGCTCCCCGGAGGCTGCCAGGCGGACCCTTGGCATGCGGCGTTCCGCGTTTTCATTTGCAATTTAAATTCCCTGACAGGCAGAAGCAACCAAGCTGTTCACTTAAGAGGCGCTGGGGCGGCGGAAGGAGGGGGGGGGGCGAGGGAGAGCCAAGGGCCGGGGAGGAAATAATAATTTTTAAAAAAGCTTCTAGGCTGAAACGGAGAATCTCCAGCGCCCACGGCGCTCCGTCCCTTTTCTTGGGGTGCTTAATGGGGAGATGGGGAAAGAGAAAGCCAGACTGGGAGGCAGGCGAAGGCCAAGGACTCTGTGTGTGTCTGTGTGTGTGTGTGAGAGAGAGAGAGAGAGAGAGAGAGAGAGAGAGGGAGGGAGAGGGAGGGAGGGAGGGAGAAGGGAAGGAGGGAAGGAATTAAGGAAAGAAAAAATAAGGGAGGGAGAGAGGAAGGAAATAAAGTAGGAAAGAAAGAAAGAGGAAGGAAGGAAGGAAGGGTTGGAGACAGAGAGTGAGAAAGAGAGGCAAAGAAAGAAAGAAAGAAAGAAAGAAAAGAAAGAAAGAAAGAAAGAAAGAAAGAGACACAGAGGGAGGGAGGGAAGGAAAGAGAGGGAGAGAGAGAAAGAACGAGAAAAAGAGTGAGAGACAGAGAGAGGTGGGGGAAAGGATTGAAGTCATCAGCTGCATTCACACAACAGGCTTAACTAGATTGATATGAAGCCATTCTTCAGGTGTCTGGTTTACTGTGTTAAGTGAAGCCAGCCCATTAGATTAGATTATGATTTGGGGTAAATTTTGCAATAATAAGAGAAAGAGAGACAGAGACAGAGACAGAAAGACAGACACAGACAGACAGACAGACAGACAGAGACACAAGATAGAGGGAGAAAGACAGAGAGAGAGAGAGAGAGAGACAGAGAGACAGAGAGACAGAAAGAAACACAGAGATATAGGGAGAGACACACAGAGAGACAGAGAGACACACAGAGAGGCAGAGAGGCAGACAGACATCATGGTTGACTTGACTTGATAACCAGCCTAAGAGGGTTGTGTGAATGCAGCAGGCAATTAGTTGCTTAGAAAGATGGTTTCTGGAAACAACAGCTAGCTTAAGGGGAGACAATACTTGGCCACTAATCTTGGCTAGTCCTGAATGGATGCAATGCTTGATCCTGGCTAAACTAAAAAGATGGAATACTTGGCCACTAATCCTGGCTGATGCTAAATGGATGCAACACTCAACCACTAATCCTGGATAATCCTGAATAGATGCAATAATTGACCACTAATCTTGAACACATGCAATACGTGGCCACTAATTCTAGGTAGGATAGTTGGCCACTAATCCTGGCTAATCCTAAATGTATATCATTCTGACAACTTCCCCCTCCCATTTCTGCACATATTAGAAGCAGTCGGAGAAGCCACGATGCAGAAGATTGGCCCTGATGGCTGAGAATGACTGGAGGTGAGTTTGAACCCAGCTTGAAAAACTAGTTTTCCCAAAATGGGATGGCAGCTCCCCACTAGGGCAAGGGGTCTACGTTCCATCACATTAAATGGCCAGTTGTAAGTCAAGGACTATCTATAATGATATGTATCTACAATATACTCTGGGAACTGTTAGGGAGGAGCCGTCTTCACCCTCTTTCTCTCACATATAATATCTGAGCTGAGTTGCCTCTTCCTCCTCCAGAATGCAGCCCCTCCCTCCTGAAAATCCACCTCCTCACTATGTTCCATCTCATTAAATGACCGGTCATAAGAACTACCTGTACAATCTGCATCTACAATATACTCTGGGGACTATTAGGGAGGAGCTGTCTTCACTCTCATTCTCTCACATAGACTATCTAGGTGGAGTTGCCTCTTCCTCCTCCAAAATGCAGCCCCTCCCTCCTGGGAATCCACCTCCTCACTATGTTCCATCTCATTAAATGACTGGTCGTAAGTCAAAAATTACCTGTATGATCTGCATCTACAATATACATTGGGAACTGTTAGGGCGGAGCTTTCTTCACTCACATTCTCTCACACAGATTATCTAGGCTCAGTTGCCTCTTCCTCCTCGGGAATGCATCCCCTCCCTCCTGGGAATCCAGGCTACATTCCACCACAGTAAGTCCAGCAATCTCTCCTTTGGTTGGTTGTAAGTCAAGGACTACCTGTAGATCTGCATCTACCATATACTCTGGGAACTGTTAGGGAGGAGCTGTCTTCAATCACATTCTCTCACACAGATTATCTAGGGTCAGTTGCCTCTTCCTCCTCGGGAATGCAGCCCCTCCCTCCTGGGAATCCAGGCTACATTCCACCACAGTAAGTCCAGCAATCTCTCCTTTGGTTGGTTGTAAGTCATGGACTACCTGTATGATCTGCATCTACAATATACTCTGGGAACTGTTAGGGAGGAGCTGTCTTCAGTCACATTCTCTCACACAGACTATCTAGGTGGAGTTGCCTCTTCCTCCTCGGGAATGCATCCCCTCCCTCCTGGGAATCCACCTCCTCGCTACATTCCATCGTAAACACGAGGATCCTGAATCTTCTTCCCAAGAGACAATGGCTCTTGGACCCTGTGTCTTCCATACAGGTGTCTCAAATATCGTCGTCAAGCAAGATCAAAAGTACAGGTACTCCTCGACTTATGACCCAAAATTTCTCTTGCCAAGCGAGATATTTGTTAAGTGCGTTTTGTTCCATTTTCCGCCCTTTCTCGCCACGGCTATTAAGTGAATCACTGCAGTTGTTAAGATAGGAGTATGGTTGTTAAGTGAATCTGGCTTCTCCATCAACTTTTGCCTGTCAGAAGATAGATAAGAGGATCCCGTAATCCCAGGTTGCTACAACCGTCATAAATATGAGTCAGTTGCCCAGCGCCCGAATTATGATCACAGGGAAAGCTGTAACGGTCATAAATGTGAAAAACGGTCATGTCATTTTTTTCAGTGCCGTTGTAACTTCGAATGGTCAGTAAACGAATGGCTGTAAGTCGAGGACTCCCTGCTTCTTGGAGGAGTCTCAAAATTTGCTGAAAACCGCATCCTTGTGCGTCCTGGGTCCTCTTTCTAACATAGTCAACATCTGTTTTTGCTTTCGGCAACGTTCCTTCCTTGACCATTTGCAGCTGGTGACGCCACATCTGGGGTCTCTCACCTCCCCTTCCCCATTTCTCCTGAAAACTATCAAGGGAGGCCTGAAGCTGTGGCTTGAGATGGAAGTTTCTCCTCTGCTAAACATTATGCGGGGGGAATGTTCTCTAGGAACATGTGTCTGCACTCCGTAATGTGGGCTTGACGTGTTTACTATGGTCTGTTGTCAAAAGAGTCTCACTCCGTCCCCGGAGAGTTAAGGAAAAAGGCTAAGGATGCTTCCTTGATCTTGGCTAGATCTCTCGCTGGGAGAACGTGGGATCTCCTAGCTAGATCTTCTGGTTCTTCCCACAGTCTCCTTCCCTTCCCTTCTCTTTCCTTTCCTTTCCCTTCCCTTCCTCCTCCCTCCCTCCTTCCCCCCTTCTCTATTTCCTCCCTCTCCTATTTCTCTCCTTCCTCCCTCCCTCCCTCTTGTGACAAAACCTTTAACACCATCAAAACTCCACATCTGCTCATCCCAGCCGGGGGAATTCGGGGAGTTGAAGTCCGCACACCTTAAAAGTTGCTGAGGTTAGGAAAAGTTGCTCTAATGGGCGACCGTTTCCCTTAGAGGCACAAAGTGGGTCAGATGCGACAAACTGAGATTGGAGTAGCTGATGAGTTGACGATAAGCTTCTTTGCGCCAGGTGGGAAACAGCAGTTGGCATTGTGTGTTGCTAAGTAACCATCCTCTACACTATCGCTTTGATCTCTGCAGATGCTAAATGCTTTGCTGGGCTCCCTTTAAGGTCTTAGGTTTTAAGGTGACCAAATCCCTCCTTTGAATGGAATTCCAGGTGGGCTGTGAGGTGCCGAATTGAGTCCCTTCAACTGGTTTCCATGCCTGAGTGGATTGTGATACAAGCTCACGCCTTGTGTTCTTTGAATTGTTAACTTGCTCATTGATCTGAACAAACCTAACCAGCCATTCCCAATGGTCCATTTCTGAATTTTTCTATTGCACCTTTCAGGGATCTATAAAACTTCCCTGTAGTGCTGGCTTATTAACAGATTAACGGAATTGGAAGCAATCTTGTAGGTCATCTGGTCCAATCCCCCCCCCGCCCAAGCAGGAGACCCTGCACCATTTCTGACAGATGGCAGTCCAGTCTCTTCTTGAAAGCCTCCAGGGATGAAGCTCCCACCACTTCCGAAGGGTTGATTCTTCTCCCTGTCGGAAAATGTCTCCATGTTTCTAGGTTGAATCTCTCCTTGGTCAGTTTTCATCCATTAGTCCTTGTCTGGCCTTCAGGGGCTTTGGAAAACAGCTTGACCCCTTCCTTTCTGTGGCAGCCCCTCAAATATTGGAATATTATGGAATAATATTGGAATATTGTTGTTAGTTGCGAAGTCATGTCCAACCCATGGACAATGTTCCTCCAAGCCTTCCTGTCCTCTACCATCCTCTGGAGTCCATTTAAGTTCGTGCATACTGCTTCCATGACTCCATCCAGCCACCTCCTTCTCTGCCGTCCCTTCTTCTTTTGCCCTCCATCCTTCCCAGTATGAGGCTCTTCTCCAGTTGAGTTCTTCCTTCTCATTAGGTAGCCAAAGTCTTTGAGTTTCCTCTTCAGGATCTGGCCTTCTAAAGAGCAGTCAGGGTTGATCTACTCTAGGACTGACCAGTTGGATCGCTTTACAGGCCAAGGGATTCGCAGGAGTCTTCTCCAGCACCAGAGTTCAAAGGCCTCCATTCTTTGAAATATTAGAATATTAAATATTATGCAGCAGAGCCTCAAGTTTTCAATTTCTTTTCCGTTCCCTCAGGAAATGTTGGGCCAAGCATGTCTGCACTCAAGATGGCGATGGCCATCCTGCAGTTGTGGTGGCCATTTTGACTGTTGACTCCTCCTGAAGATGTTCTTGTGAACTTCAGAACTTCTGCACAGAAAGGTGATGTCAGCCTTTCAAAGTAGGCCAGATCAATGCAGGAATATCCGGAATTCTACTTTATGGGCCTAAAATAGAACAAACAGAATATTGAAGGCCCGTCTTGAAGTTTCTCCCTCTCTCATTTTTTACTCCACAAAATCGAAGCAAGATCATTCTAGGTTTCTTTCTCATGCTAGCTGTCAACAAAGATGATTAGGGGAGGCTAAATCATACGATGAAAGACTGAGCGATCTAGGGATGTCTAGTCCAATGAAGAGAAGGACAAGGGGTGACATTTTTAATTTAATTTTTAATTTAATTAGCACTTCTAGACCGCCCCCTCTCCCAAAAGGGACTCGGGGCGGTGTACAGTCCATATCAAAAACATCATACATAATAACAATTAAAAATTATTAAATGGATAAATACATAAATAAGAGGAGGATAAAATAGACAGAACTGTAATTGCTAAATAAATAATTTAAAATATACAAAGTTTAAAACCCCAGTGTCTTATAAAATTAAGTCCCCTAAAAAACCAGTAGGAAATATATATGCCAGGAGGTAGACGTTAAGAATTATGCCAGACCAGCCAGTCGGAACAGGTGAGTCTTCAGTTTCTGCCGGAAGGAGCAGAAGTCAGTGGTGGTTCTAATGTCGGGGGGGGGAGGTCATTCCAGAGGGTTGGGCCCATCACAGAGAAGGCCCTACTCCTTGGTGTCGCCCGTTGGCATTGCCTAGTGGACGGCACCAGGAGAAGGCCCTCCCTGTGAGAGCGAATTGGCCGCAGGGATGTATGTGGGAGGATGCGATCCCGCAGGTAACTAGGCCCTATGCCATGGAGCGTTTTAAAGATGGTGGTCAAAACCTTGAAACGCACCCGAAAGACCACAGGTAGCCAGTGCAGCTCGCGCAGGAGCGGTGTTACGTGGGAGTACCTAGTACTCCCCATGACTGCCCGCGCGGCTGCGTTCTGGACTAGCTGCAGTCTTCGTGCGCGTCCCAAGGGAAGCCCCATGTAGAGAGCATTACAGTAGTCCAGGCGAGACGTCACCAGTGCATGAGTGACCGTGCGTAGGGCATCCCGGTCCAGAAGCAGTCTTCCAGTACTTTAGGGGCTATCACAGAGAAAAGCAGGTTGACGTCTTTTCCAAAGCACCTGAAGCAATGGATGGAAACTAATCAAGGAGAGAAGCAACCTAGAACCAAGGAGAACTTTCTTGAAAGTTAGAACAATTAATCAATGGAACAGCTTGCCTCAAGAAGTTGCAGGTGCTCCAACACCGGAGGATTTCAAGAGGAAATTGGACAATCGTTTGCCTAACATGTCATAGGATTTCCTGCTTGAGCTGGGGGGGGGGGTTAGACTAGCAGACCTCCAGGGTCCCTTCCAACTCTATTATTTCGTTATTTCATTAGTACGTTATTCCATTATTCCATAATTCTGTTATTCCATTGTTCTGTTATTCAGTTATTCCCCTGAGAAAAGAGATTGGATTGTCTAGAATGATATCCCTCTTGAGCAGGGGGTTGGACTAGTAGACCTCCAAAGCCCCTTCCAATTTTATTATTTTGCTATTCCAATTCAGTTATTCCGTTACTCCATTATTCTGTTATTCTGCTTTTCTACTATTCCATTATTCCTATTCCGTTATTCTGTTACTCCGTTATTCCGTTATTCCATTATTCCGATATTCCGTTATTCCATTATTCCATTATTCTGATATTCCGATATTCCGTTATTCCAATATTCCATTATTCCGATATTCCGTTATTCCGATATTCCGTTATTCCGTTATTCCATTATTCCATTATTCTGATATTTCGATATTCCAATATTCCGATATTCCGTTATTCCGTTGTTGGCGCTCCATCACTGGAGATTATCCAGAAGAGATTGGATAGCCAGTTCTCTGCAATGGTATAAGTTCCTGAGCGGGGGGGTTGGACTAGAAGACCTCCAAGGTCCCTTCCAACTGTATTGGTCTATGCACTCTGTTTTAAAGCTCATTCCACAGTGGCCATTGCCAGCTCCGACTAGACTGACGTTGACATCATCATCATCATCATCATCATCATCATCATGTTTAGCTTGCCAACTTCATTTTCCTGGATGGATTCAGGCTTCCCTTTCTAGTTAGTAAAAACAGATCACTTAAACCGCAAACCGAGAAGCGTTTTCCATATTTTCTGTTTCTACATGCATTCATTTACTGGCCCATTGACTGCAGCAGTCAAAAAAAACACTGGGGGGAAAATGGAATCAGCATAATAAAATGCTTACAGGGGAAGAAACACTGGGGAGGGCTCTTTAAATAAATATTCATTCTTTTGCCGGTTTCATGTTCAAGTCAAAATTCACTGCACCGTTTTTTAATTCCATTTTAGCACAACTGCAAAGGAAAGTCTAACCCAGGGGTGTCCAAACTTGGGAACTTTAAGCCTTGTGGACTTCAACTCCCAGAATTCCCCAGCCAGCTGGCTGGGGAATTCTGGGAATTGAAGTCCACAAGTCTTAAAGTTCTCAAGTTTGGACACCACTGGTCTAACCATTACAACAAGTCCTCGATTTAACAACAGTTTGTTTAGTCCCACACAACCATGTTACTAAGTGAACAACTGTGGCAAGAAAGGTCCTAAAATGGAGCAAAACTCACTTAACAACTGCTTCACTTAGCAACAAACTGTTGGACTTCATTGTGGTTGTAAATTAAGGATTACCTGTATTTAAATGTATGTGGCAACACTAAATAATTTTATTTATTCACACCTCAAATTGATATGGCTGCCCATCTCGTAAAAAATGACTGCGGGCTGCATACAACAAAACTATAAATCAGTTAACATATAAAAATATTTACTACCGGTAGTTAGAAAAATATCATGCCACAGCCAGGAATAAAAAGAGAAAGATAAAGGGATGGGAAGATAAATTTTCCTTTGATTTGAGCTCAACTCCCAGCATCCATGTCCAATGTCCATATAATTTGCTCGGCAATGATATGCATTTTTTTAAAAAAAATTCTCAGCCTAACTAACGCCATTTTCCCCCAAGTTCATAATCATAGACAGTCAGATCGTTGCAACGAGAAAGATCGACCGATATATTTGCTATACAAAGAGAAGAAGAAGATAAGAGAAAGGCAGTAAAACCTGCAGAATTATTTGACACCTTCAGGGCATGATTTTTGTTAAATTTTATTTTTTCAGGCCAGATGGCGTAACTACCGCGCGAGCTCTTGGAGCCCCAGAGCGAAACTTGGAAGATATAGTAGAATATAAAGTTGTGGGAGCATTCTCACTGGAAGCTTTCAAGAAAAGAGTGGACTGCCATCTGTCAGAAATGGTAGAGGGTCTCCTGCTTGAGCAAGGGGTTGGACTAGATGACCTACAAGGTCCCTTCCAACTCTGCTATTCTATTCTATTGTATTCTATTCTATCTTTTTTATTCCTATTCTTGTTTTATTTCTATTCTATTCTGTTCTATTCTTGTTTCATTCCTATTCTTGTTTTATTCCTATTCTATTCTGTTCTATTCTTGCTTTATTCTTATTCTTGTTTTATTCCTATTCTGTTCTGTTCTATTCTTGTTTTATTCCTATTCTTTTTTTTATTCCTATTCTATTTTGTTCTGTTCTATTCTTGTTTTATTCCTATTCTTGTTTTATTCCTGTTCTATTCTGTTCTATTCTTGCTTTATTCTTATTCTTGTTTTATTCCTATTCTATTCTGTTCTATTCTTGCTTTATTCCTATTCTTTTTTTATTCCTATTCTATTCTGTTCTGTTCTATTCTTGTTTATTCCTATTCTATTCTGTTCTGTTCTATTCTTGTTTTATTCCTATTCTGTTTTGTTCAATTCTTGTTTTATTCCTGTTCTTGTTTTATTTCTGTTCTGTTCTATTCTATTCTATTCTATTCTATTCTATTCTAGTCTAGCCTAGCCTATTATCACAGAGCCCTGGGAAAGAGATGGGTTAAAGTCTCATTTTGTCTAAGAATTGAAAGGTATCTAATAGTGCCTTTTTTTAGACTAACTAATGTTATTAAAAGGCTTAAGTACTGTATTTATGAACTAGAGCTTTTGAGTACCAGAATAACAAAGTTGGAAAGACTGGGGAGCTTGTTCCACTGATTTAGTTCTCACTATCAGGAAATTTCTCCTTAGTTCTGGTTGGATCTCTCTTTGCTAAGCTTCCCTCTGTTACTTCTTGACCTGCCCTCTTTCCGTTTGGAGAAGAGGTTGACCCCCTCTTCTCTGTGGCAGTCCCTCAAATATTGGCAGATTGCTATTGTTTCTGCTTCTAGAACAAAAGTTCCAAGAAAGCCAAATCCAGCCTCTTGGACAGCGGCCCCCAACTTTTGGGTACTAAGGACCAGTTCCATAGAGAAAGGTTTTCCCATGGACCAGAGCGGGCATGATTTTGCGTGCTTCCTGAATCCCGCAGATGGGGCGTTGCTTGTTTGCATGGGCTGGTTACTGGCATACCGCGGCCCAAGGTTGAGGACCTCTGCGCTTAGAAACTGGAAAGGCCCACCAGCAGCCGGTGGAGCTGGCAGCAGATTCGGACAGTGAGGAGGTTGGGGAGGAACATGGGTCAGTCCTGGAGTCTGGGGAAGGCTCTGAGGAGGGCTCTGTGTCGGAGGCAGAGAGGGGGCCAGGGCTGCCTTCAGAGTCAGAGATCAGTGAGGCAGAGGAACAGCTGGCGTCTGTTCCCAGTGTGCGCATGCACAGAGCTGCCAGATGAAGGGAACAGCTAAAGAACAGGGGTCGACTTGGGAGTAAGGCCACAGGTGGATGATGAATGGCTCCTCCCAGAGGAAATAAAAGAGGAGCGGAAGGGGAGTGGAGTTTGCAGGAGATAATCAGTTCGCTTCATTGGTTCGTGACTCTCCGAGGCTCCTGGCCAAGTTCTGCAGAGATCGGCCTGGCAGCTCTCCAAGCCAGATAAGGTCTGTGACTGTAAATCCTCCCTTGAAAGACTTTGCTAGAGGTGAATGAGCAGAATTCACAGTCAATTAATAAAAGGGTTTTTTGTCAGCATAAGGTGTTTGCTTCATGCTCTTGGGAAGCCTCGGTCAGAACAGAAAGCAAGGAAAATACTACCAAGAAGAAAAAGAAGCAAAAAGAATAAACAAAACCAAATCCCTGCCAGTTTAAAATCAACCACAAGCAGTCCTCGACTTACAACAGTTTGTTTAGTGACCGTCCAAAGTTACAACAGCCCTGAAAAAAAGTGACTTAGCACCGTTTCCCACACTTACGACTGTTACAGCATCCCTATGGTCACTTGAATAAAATTCAGATGCTTGGCAATTGACTCATCTTTGTGACAGTCACAGTGTCCCGGGGTGTGTGTGTGTCATGCGATCCCCTTTTGCGACCTTCGGACAAGCAAAGTCAACGGGGAAACCAGATTCACTTAACAACCTGTGACTCATTTAAGCACTGCAGGGATTCGCTTAACAAATGTGGCGAGAAAAGTGGTAAAACGGGGCAAAATTCAACGTAACCCATTTCTCACTTAGCAAGATAAATGGTGGGCTCAGTTTCTGGTCGTACGTTGAGGAGTACCCGTCTATTCAAACCCCCTTTGTTTTTCTATTTCCAGAGTAGATTTTAGATGCGCAAATTATAGCCAAAAAGGAACCTACTGAGGCTGGCCTGGCATATAAAATGAATGCTTCCTCTATCGCCACCGACCAACGAGAAGGGAGAAATATCTGGCAGGCGCTAACTTAATTTAGTGCATTTGCAGCCCAACAATTATTCCTTTTAAAAATAGAATTTGCTGAAACAACTTCCAGTCTGTTTCTCTTAGAACCTTCTCCCCCCCACCCTCCGTAATCACTGTATAATAAGGTAATTAGTAACTTATGTCACTCCTGTAATTTTTTTTCTCCCTAGAATAATCAGGAGAGGCAAGAGAGTTTTCTCACACCCTGTGCACTTTTGGGGGGGGTGGGAGGGGGAGGAGAAATAAGGGGGAGGGGGAGGTACTAGAAACATACACAGACATTCCTTGGAATCGAAGGGGGGAGGAATTAAGAGCTGGCATTCTGAACTCTTTCTAAATTAGTAATGAGTGTTTTGCCTTTGCTAAGTGGCGACTGTTGGGATTCCAGTTATGTCATCATTGCACGATTAATTTAGGGCGGAGTAACTGGAAGGGAGAGCCACTTGGGTGTAGTAGTTCTGACCTTGGCTTCCTGATAACAGCATAAATCACACGCTTCCTCCCAAAAACTCTCTTTTTATTTAAACGGCTGTGAATGATGGTCATACACAGCCCGTAATGATTCACAACTGGTCTGTGAAGAGTCCGACAGAAGTCTGCCACAGTCTTTCAGGGGAAGGCTGATAAAGCACCCACCTTTCTCTCCCTTGAAACGCTGCCAGAGACCTAATTGGCAATTAGCTTTGCAAGGCCCCACGGAGCACAGAGTCAAAACGGAGCTTCAGAGTTTAAACTGACCAGACCGAACAACATTGTTTCCTGCAAAAATTCACGTGCCTTTCCTCCTCCTTTATGTCTTATGGGAGGGGCCAATCATCTCCAAGCCTTACTCCCAAGTCATCCCTTTTGTCTTAACTGTTCTTGCCTTCTGACAGCTCTGTGCATGCACGCACTGGGAACAGGCTCCCCTTGTTCCTCTGCCTCGCTGATGTCAGACTCCGAAGCTCCGGAGGCAGCACATCACTACCAGATGGCCTTGACCCCCTCTCTGCCTCCAACGCAGAGCGCTTGTCCGAGCCTTCCCCAGGCTACAGGACTGGCCCATCTTCCTCCCCAACCTCCTCACTATCAGTCTCTGATGCCAGCTCTACAGGCTGCCTGGGGACCACAACAGTAGTGGGTTAAGGCACCAGGCTAGAAACCAGGAGATTGTGAGTTGTAGTCCCATCTTCGGTGTGACATTCAACTGAGTGTCAATCACCTAGGAGCCTGGAACAGTGAGTTCCAGGCCCACCTTCGGCATGAAAAATGGCTGGGTGACTTTGAGCCGATCACCAGGAGACGGTGAGTTCTAGTTCTGGCCTAGCCATGAAAGTTGACTGGGTGACACAGGTGGGCTGCACATACTTTGACAACTGGTTCGCCTATAATGTGAGTGTGCCCGCCAGTGGTGGGTTGCTCTTACCGTCGCTACGGGTACGCTGCTCGTGGTCTGTTCATGCAGCGCGTCTGACGTGCACTGCGCATGCATGCACACTCCACCGCCCCTGCAACACCCAGCTGCTTGTTGGAGGCTGCACAGGTACCGCACGCTGTCCGTGTGTCCACTTTTGGCCCAGTTGCTTCAAAAACAGGTATGGGACGCCGGCAGGCAGGTGGGCCAAATGAGCCACCGTACCAGTACGGTGGCTGTGGTACCTGACTACTACTGGTACAGCGTATCGGGCCGTACCGGCTGGAACCCACCACTGGTGCGCGTGTACCTGCTTTGCACAAGCAAGCATAGCGTGCAGGCCTTTCGCCCTTGTGTGCAACCTGAAGCAAGGCTTTTTTATGCAGACAGCTTCCTGCTAGGTCAGCCTTGTTAGTAGAACAAGAGCAACATGCAAAGCAGGTGGGCTGCAGGGGGGGCAAACAAGCCAGAAAGTGATATATCTAGAACTGGATCGTGTCGGGGCAGGTGGGCAAAATGCACACACAAGCAAACTGGTACCGGTTCGCGTAGGAACCCTGGAATGACGGCAAATATATGTGGTATATTTGTGGTATCATTCCATGAGCTTCAACACCCACAGTAGATCTGAAAGCCTTTGTGCGTGGCGCATAATATTTCAAATGATATGTTGACTACCACTACTTAAAGAAAGGAAAATCCCCCCTCCCCACCATCTCCATCCTTTCCGTTTCCCTCGTTCGTTGTGCTTTTTGTTCAGAATTCTCTTCAAAGGTAGACAATTTGTAAAATTAATTCCCGTAATGAGGCGTATAGATAGTTTGCTACAGCTTTCAGTTCATTGCTCCCTCTGTGCTTTCTACACCCGTGTATGCATTAATACATTCATAAAGTTTATAATTTTCCCAATAGAGAGAGAGAGAGAGAGAGTCCTCCTGCTTTTTAGTGATTAGAATCTGGATTTTCTGTATCTTTTTCTTTCTTTCTTTTTTTTTGCTGCAAGCTAGTGATGGCCCAGAGGGATGCGGTGGCTCAGTGGCTGAGACGTGGACCTTGTCGCTTAGAAAGGTTGGCCGTTCGGCGGTTGGGATCCCAAGCACCGCATAACAGAGTGAGCTCCCGTGACTTGTCCCAGCTTCTGCCAACCTAGCAGTTTGAAAGCAAGTAAAAAATGCAAGTAGGACAATAGGAACCACCTTTGGTGGGAAGGGAACAGCGTTCTGTGCGCCTTCAGTGTTGAGTCATGCCAGCCACATGACCACGGAGACGTCTTCGGACAGCGCTGGCTCTTCGGCTTTGAAACGGAGATGAGCACTGCCGCCTAGAGTCAGGAATGACTAGCACATATGTGCGAGGGGAACCTTTAACTTTATCTAGTGCTTGCCCAAATATTTGCAATCCATGTCATGTTATCTAATAATAATACAATAGAGGAGTTGGAAGGGACCTTGGAGGTCTTCTAGTCCAACCCCCTGCCTAGGCAGGAATCCCTATACCATTCCAGACAAATGGCTATCCAACATCTTCTTAAAGACTTCCAGTGTTGAGGCATTCACAACTTCTGGAGGCAACTTCTGTTCCACGGATTAATTGTTCTCACTGTCAGGAAATTTCTCCTCAGTTCTAAGTTGCTTCTCTCCTTGATTATCTCACTAACCTTGGTGAGACACAAGAAAATACAAGAACGTTGTTATTTGTAAAACCTGAAACCAGGCAGTCCTTGACTTACGACCACAACTGACCCCAAAATTTGCATTGCTAAGCGAGACAGTTCAATTTTGCCCCATTTTATGACCTTCCTTGCCAAAGTCATTAAGTGAATCATTGCAGTGCTTAAGTTAAATAACCCAGTTGTTAAGTGACTCTGTCTTCCCCTATTAACTTTGCTTGTCAGAAGGTCGCAAAAGGGGATCACGTGACACACACACCCCAAGACACCGCAACCGTCATAAATACGAGTCAGCAGCTATGCGTCTGAATTTTGATCCACAAAACCGGCCGTAAGTCACTTTTTTCAGTTCCGTTGTAACTCTGGACGGTCACTAAATGAACCTTTGTAAGTCAAGGACTCCCTGTAATGGCCCAGGAGGCTGTTTGTAATAAAGCAGGTAGGCAGAGAAAGTTTGTAAGCCTTTGCTGAATTGGCATGAGTCAGCTGCATGCCAAATAGCATATTTTTCGGAGTATAAGACGCACCTTTCCCCCCCCCCTAAAAGAGGGTGAAAATTTGGGTGCGTCTTATACCCTGAATGTAGCCCCACCCACCCACTGGCCCTCACTCTTTGGCCTCTGCCTCCCAGCAATTTACCTCCTTGCAGCAAATGGAGAAATGGCAATCCCTGCAGCCTGAAACAGCTGATCACCGGGAGCCCCTAAACTGAAAGTGAAAGTGAAACTTGCTGTTTGCTGCAGGAGGCAAATTGCTGGGAGACAGAGGCAGATTTTTTTTTTCTTGTGCAAATCAGGCTGTTTGCTGTTTGCTGCAAGGAGGTAAGTCAATAACTATAAACGCCTATAGAATGTTCAAACTATTAGACTTTCTTTTTTAAAGACTGCTTTATTATTGTTCTAGACAACTTAACAAAATGAAGAAGCTTTTTAAAACAAATGCTTGATCTGAAGAGGCCCAGTGCTATTGCATCTTCTTTTAAATAGCAGAGAATAACGTATACTTCCAGAAAGCCACATCAATTTTAACAGCATCTGTGCAAGTATAGTCTGAAATGTAACACCACAAACAGTGTATATCGTCTGTACTGTTTGCTGTTTGTTGCAAGGAAGCAAATTGCTGGGAGGCAGAGGCAGATTTCCCCCCTTGTTTTCCTCCCCAAAAGCTAGGTGAGTCTTATACTTTGGAGCGTCTTATACTCCCAAAAATATAGTAAGTTATTGTGAGATTTGTGGATCAGTGCCAATGGAATTTAGCAGAGCCTCTAAATACAGCCTCCAAATGCAATTAGTAATTAATTTTCTTTCTAGCTCAAGGTGCAATTGATTAGTGCCTTTGTTGTGAAAGTACAAATGCATTGTGTTTGTTGCAGGCTCCTCTTTGGAGAGAGGCTGTTGTGCAACAAAGCTCATTTGAAAGAGACTTAACAGATTTAACAGAGCTGGAAGGGACCTTATAGGTTATGTAGTCCACACACACACACACTCCCAAGCAGGAGAGGGGAGAGATAAGGGCGGACTTGGGTCGAAGAAAGAGGAAAGAGATTGAGAATCTCCCAAGGTATATCTGATAGGATGAGAAGTAAGGATTTAATCTAGCAAGATTCTATCTATTGTGTCGAAGCAAATATAACTGAATTTTAGCTGGATTGTCCTATGTCATTCTTGGACCGCACCTGACAGACAGAAAAATCCCTCCCTCCCTTTTTCTCCTTCCTTCCCTTTTCTCCTTCCTTCCTTTTCTTTCTTTCTCCTTCCCTTCTACCCATCTTCCCCACTTCCTTCTTAAGATCCCTGTGGAGGATGCCCCTGGGGTTATAGGAGAGGGCAGCGCAACTAATCCGTTTATTTAGCGGCCAAATTTACCATGAAAAAATGACTTGTGTCCGTTTCCCCACACTTACGACCGTTGCAACATCCCTGTGGTCACATGTTCAAAATTCAGGTGCTTGGCAACTGACTAATATTTATGACGGTTGCAGTGTCCGGGGGGAGGGGGGTTGTCATGTGATCTCCTGTTTGCGACCTTCTGATAAGCAAAGTCAAGGGAGAAGACCGAGTCACTTTACAACCTTAGTTACCAACTTAACAACCGCAGTGATTCGCTTAACAACGGTGGCAAGGAAGATCGTAAAATGAGGCAAAATTCACCTAACCACCGTCTCGCTTAGCAACAGGAATCTTGGGCTCCATTGTGGTTCGAAAGAGAACTATCCAGGTTTAAGAAACCAAGTTTTGATTGGGATGGTTGGTTCCGAACTACCGTATTTTTTCGGACTATAAGACGCAACGGAGTATAAGACACACCATGATTTTGAAGAGGTACATTTTTTTAAAAAAAAAAAGGTTTTTGCCCTCTGCAGGCCTCTCAAACCCTTTGCATGCCTCGTTTTTTTGCAAACAGAAAAAAAAGGGTATGCAGAGCTTTGGGAGGCTTGTAGAGTGCTCCTGAGGGTGGGAATGGGGGAAACGGCCCACTTTTTGCTCATTTTTGCCCTACCCAGCCCCCAGGAGCACTTTGCAGGCCTCCCAAACCTTCTGCACATCCATTTTTGCAAAAGGGGTGGGGTTTTGGTAGGCCAGAAATGCTGTATTCAGTATACAAGACGCACCCAGATTTTTCACCTTCTTTTTTTTTTTTTAAGTAAAGTTTTATTGGTTTTTTGGTATTTTGCAAAAGGAAAAGGTATGGGGAAGGTTACAAATTGTGGCAGCCGCAAACTGCGGTAGGTATACGCCCCCTCCAGACTCATGGTGTACATTTGCATAGCATTCAAATATTACATAATAACATATAGTCAGTGTGGTAAATTCAAAAATAATTTCAATCAATTTGTATCATGTGGATTTTCTTACTTATTTGTGTGATCTGAGCTTTCTTGATGTCGCCCCATCTCCCCCCGTTGGCAGTGCTCCGGCCCCTCCCGTGTCTTGTGTATCTACTGGGATGTCTTCTGGTTTTTCTAGGAGTAGTTTATTTTTTTCCATAAAGGCCTGCGCCTCTATGGGTGTATTAATTCTGACCCTTGTCTCCTCCCAGAATATTAACATACCTTCAGGCAGCAACCAACGAAACCACACCCCCTTCTGGTATAGTTTATTCGCCAATTGCGAATAATATTTTCTTTTCTCCCTCACTTTCTTGGGGATCTGTTTCAGTATGGTTATCTCCTTATCTTTGTATGTCAGGGCTTGTCCCCTTTGTGTATTCAGAATTTCATCTCTTGTGCTTTTCCTAAGAAATTTAATGTGCACCTCCCCGGGGACATTGTGTGTTCTAGCATATGTAGAGTTCACTCTATAAACCAGGTCTATTTCCCACCCCATCTGCTGTTTTTCTTTTTGAGTATACTCAGCCAAGATAGTTGTCATGATGTCCCTAATATTTTCATCATCTGTCTCCATCACATTCTGAAATCTAAGATAAAAGGACATTCTCTCAAACTCTATTTTCATTTGTTGGGTGTCAAGCTCTTTGTTTCCCTTTTGCACGCCTTCCACCACCACCCCCTCATCTCAGCCGCCCCCTGCTCCAAGTGATCCAATCTCTGTGAGTTCTTATCAATTTTTTCCTGGTTCCCTCTAATTTCTTCTTTCATCTCTTTCAACTGTTTCTTAATTTCCTCTTGTCCCTGTAGAATTTGTTGAAACATTTGATAAAACTCCAAGTCCGTAGTTTTAACTTGTTTGAAAGCTGTCAACGTTGATTGCGTGCTCGGACTTGAAGTTGCAGATGTCGGGGCAGAGGCAGCAAAGCCGGACTTTCCAGGAGGTGATCTTTTAGATGTCATTGTTAGTAATAAAGAGTCCAGTCAGTATAGAGAGGAATCAGTCAGAGTGGTAGAGCAGCCAAGGGAGTTCGGGGGGGTAGAGAGACCAGGCACAAGGGAACTCTCTAAGCACCCTGGCAAGGAACAGACAGTTTTTCACTCCAGAAAGTTCAAAAGCAAACAATCCACAAGAGAAGTATCCAAATAACACGGAGACAAAGACCGGAAGCCTGAAGTTAAAAGGTGGAGTCAAGTTCAGCTTTCATGAAGACAACGGAAGTGTGCCATCTTGCCCTGCCAACTTCGAGAACTGAGGCAACAAATAAAGTTTTCAGGATTCAAAGTTCCCAAAGATCACATTTTCTTGAAAGGGTTAAGTCTGAAGATCCATTTAGTTGGAGTGTGACCTCATTGGTTTGGCTCTCCCCCTCCTCCTTCCCTGGGGCTACGAGCACTTTTGTTTCTAGCCGCTTGTCCAAGGGGGGGGGGAAATCCCCCTCCCCTCCAGCCGCACTTCTCCAAGTTAAACAAAAGTTCCAATTAACACCACTGACAAGTTTTAGGATTGGTAATAGGTATGAAGGGAGTCTACGCCTCACCGCACCGCCGCTGCATCCTTCAAGTATCTTTTTTTCTTCCGGACAGCCTCACAGCGAAGACGCTTCAGCGCGCCTCCCCTTCACGCTCCTCGGTGCCTGGAGCGAAGCGAGAGCCCCCCCGACAGCCGCCGCCGATGCAGGGATCCTCCCGCCGTGCCGCTCCTCCGGCAGAACGCCTCTCCGGGGCGTCCTGTGCCCCCCAAGGAGTGGGGAGCCCACCGGGGATGCGCGGGGCGAGCAGTCTCTGCCCGTCGCCGTCAGCCACCGGAACCGGAACCTTTCACCTTCTTTTTTGAGGGGAAAAAAGTGTGTCTTATACTCCCCAAAATACGGTAATTGCAGCAGAGGTGAGTTGCTCCCGGTTTGGCCCAGTTTGGCTGAACCGGTAGTGGTATTTTGGCCTGGGTCATAGAACTGGCAGCAACCCAGGCTGGCCACGCCCCAGTTCCCCGGTTGACGCTACTATTGCCGGCATGTTGTTTAGAAGTTCGCACGCATGCACACTTCACTATAACTTGTCCTGCGCATGCATGAAGAACAATTTACATTGAACTGTGCACGAGTGCGCAGCGAGCCCAGAGCACGCTCAAAGCAAACTGGTACTACAACCGGGAGCAACCCACCTCTGAATTGCAGATTTACTAGAAGGTTGAAAAGAGGAGCAAAGAACTCTTTCAAGGCTACACATATGACTGACGGATAGCTTGCCGTACTAGCTGGCTCAACGCAGACCATAAAACTGAAATTAATGCGATGGCCTTTGTTTCATGTTTCAAAAAGGCAATTTTTACATATGCTTTTGCTTCCCTTATCTTGGGTAATTAATACAGCATTTAAGCGAAAAGCAGCACAAAGCAAAACAAGGGCTCTGTTTTAATTACAAGCGGAAGGAAGCGAGTGATCGCAGAGAAGAGCGAAGGCAGAAAGAGGAAGGAATGGAGAGGGGGAATGAACGGATAAACACCAGCTAGGCTGGTACATTAGTGGACTTCATACATACCGGTAGTCCTTGACTTACAACCATTTGTTTAGTGGTTGTTCAAGGTTACAATCGGGTGGGATTCAAACATTTTAGCATCCAGTTCTCTGCCCGGTTGCTGGGTGGGGGTGGCCTATTTATTTATTAACTAGCCAATAACTCGGCCTTGCCCAGGTATATTTATTTATAGGGGGAAAATGTCCGGACAAAATGTAATTTCTACTGTTGGATTTTCTCCCTTACCAGAGGGAGCCCCCCTTCTGGAGTGCTGTAAAGCCGTTACCATGACAACTCCACTGCGCTGCACAGTAGAAGCCGTTTTATGGCAGTACAGTAGAAGCCATTTGAAGGGTTCTTTTTGCGACCTTCTGATGAGTGAAGTCCATGGGGAAGCCGGATTCACTTACCGACTTAACCACTACACTGATTCACTCAGCAGCAGTGGCAAGAAAGGTCGTAAAATGAGGTGAAGCTCTCCTCAACGTACGACCACAATTCAGTCCAAAATCTTTGTTCCTAAGTGGGACGTTTGTTAAGTGAGTCTCACTTAGAAACATAAATTTTGGACTTCATTGTGGTCATAAGGTGAGGAACAAGCTGATCCAAGAGCAACAGCTGCATTTTCACGAAGAATAAAACCAGGGGAAGGATTTATACTTAAATTCCTGCATTAAGGGAACGTTTGATGGGTGGTGGCCTAGAGGTGGAGCTCTCGCCTCACCATCAGAAGGCTGTGAGTTCGATCCTAGGTAGAGGCAGACATCTCTCTCTCTCTCAGCACACTGAGACTATAACTGCTGAACAAAACTCTTCATTGGCAACAGGAAGGGCATCTGGCCAGTAAATATTCAGCTCAATTCAGCTGCCCAGACTCCACCCCGATGCAAGGGATCATGGGGTCATTAAAAGAAGACGATTAATGGAACGTTTGAGTTAAAGAATAAAGGCAACGACTGAGAGAATTGGCTGATTTACATTAAAAGTTGCATAACCTCCGTATGCCGCGACTGTCAAAAGGAAAGATTTGAGCGGATGAAAAGAAAAAACAGAAAATTCTGTCAGACTGTTGTATTTCTTGCAACAGGGGAACAGAAGATGATTTGCAGCGTGAGATTCTGAAAGCGCATTTTCATTTTAAAAAAATAAGAGCTCGCTCCCAATCTAGATGGCTTGCTTGCCCCTGATTTATCTTAACCCAATCACCAGTGGAAATATTGGCTGCGTTCATACAACTTTTTTTATGCTTAAACCCGGGCTCTGTTTATGGGGTGCAGAAAAATTCAGAAATGACCTTGAAGAATAACAGAATAACCTACTTGGAAGTCTGTGGAGATTCTCGGTCTGCCAGGTCCTGGTTGTTCCAAAGGTGCTTTTTTCAAGAGGCAGCTGGACTTCTGGGGTTTTTTCTGAAGACATTTCGCTTCTCATCAAAGAAGCTTCTTCAGCTCTGACTGGGTGATTCCATTCCCCACCATCCAGTCAGAGCTGAAGAAGCTTCTTTGAAGATTTTAAGAAGAGATTGGACAATCATTTGTCTGAAATGGAATAGGGCTTCCTGCCTGAGCAGGGGGTTGGACTAGAAGACCTCCAAAGTCCCTTCCAGCTCCTGTTCTGTTCTGTTCTATTCTATTCTACTTCACTCCACTCCACTCTCTATTCTATTCTATTCTCTGTTCTCTTCTGTTCTATGCTATTCTATTCTCTATTCTATTCTCTATTCTATTCTATTCTATTCTCTATTCTATTCTATTCTCTATTCTATTCTATACTCTGTTCTATTCTCTATTCTATTCTCTATTCTATTCTCTATTCTATTCTCTATTCTATTCTCTATTCTATTCTCTATTCTATTCTCTATTCTATTCTATTCTCTGTTCTATTCTATTCTATTCTATTCTCTATTCTATTCTCTATTCTATTCTATTCTCTGTTCTGTTCTGTTCTATGCTATTCTATTCTCTATTCTATTCTCAATTCTATTCTCTATTCTATTCTCTATTCTATTCTCTATTCTATTCTATTCTATTCTATTCTCTATTCTATTCTATTCTCTATTCTATTCTATACTCTGTTCTATTCTATTCTATTCTCTATTCTATTCTCTATTCTATTCTCTATTCTATTCTCTATTCTATTCTCTATTCTATTCTCTATTCTATTCTATTCTCTATTCTATTCTATTCTCTGTTCTATTCTATTCTATTCTATTCTATTCTATTCTACTCTCTATTCTATTCTATTCTCTGTTCTGTTCTGTTCTGTTCTATTCTGTTCTAGTCTCTATTCTATTCTCTTCTTTGTTCTATTCTATTCTCTCTTCTCTTCTCTTCCCTACTCTATTCTATTCTATTCTATTCTATTCTATTCTATTCTATTCTATTCTATTCTATTCTTTTTAGCAATATATGCTGCGGGCTGCTTCTTTCTGAGTAACAGCCCAACAAAAGCATCTAGAGCAGTTTTTTTTTAAAACTTGGCAACTTGAAAACGGGTGGACTTCAACTCCCAGAATTCCCCAGCCAGCACAGATCGTGAGAATTGTGGGCCCGCTCCTAAAAATGGCGCCCTCTTCTGGGACAGCAGCACCATGTGGCATCTATACGGAAAAGTGGCACGGCGGATCGCGCCCTTTGCCTTCCAAAGACAATCTTCAGAAACGGTAAGGGAATCGAGGTATGGTGGTGGGAAGGGAGGAGGCCTAAGAGCCTTGGAGTGGGGGTGGGAGATACCCAGACAAGCCGGCTGTGGAATTCTGGGAGTTGAAGTTCACCCATCTCCAAGTAGCCAAGCTGGAGAAAACCTTGCTAAGTTTTACAATACAATACAATAGCAGAGTTGGAAGGGACCTTGGAGGTCTTCTAGTCCAACCCCCTGCCTAGGAAGGAAACCCTATACCGTTTCAGACAAATGGTTATCCAACATCTTCTTAAAGACTTCCAGTGTTGGGGCATTCACAACTTCTGGAGGCAAGTTCTGTTCCACTGATTAATTGTTGTAACTGTCAGGAAGTTTCTCCTCAGTTCTAAGTTGCTTCTCTCCTTGATTAGTTTCCACCCATTGCTTCTTGTTCTACCCTCAGGTGCCTTGGAGAATAGTTTTGGATAGTTTCAACTCGATGAAGACAACAGCAACGTTGCTTTCCATGGAAGTTGACTGGTCTCTGGTTAGTACATTTTTTAAAATATCCCAGCCATACGAACAGCTGCGTAGGTGGATTTTTCCACAGGCAGAGAGGTAATTAACAGAGGTGTTCGGACTTCAGCCTGCAAACGCTGTCTGAATAAATATCAGTATCTCTTCAGATGAACCGTGTGCAGAAGTATAAGGAACAATGGCCTCGGGAGCTGGGTGCCTATGTGACATGACTCCACTCTTGAAGGAAAAAAAAACCTGCCCCTTTGGATCAAGATAACCACGCTCTAAGGTGATGCGCGACAGAGAAATGGAATCAAAGCAACTCACTCTGGAAGTCTTACGTCCTGTGTTGGCTATGCAACCTGGAAAATGGTTTATCGGACGGTGGAGAAGCCAGTCGCTTCCACGCACTCCTTTGCACAAAGCGCATCTCCCAGGGTGGGGGGTGGTGAAGGCACCTTCCAGACCTGGGACACGGCAGGAGAAACTTCGCCCGGTGTGCTGCCTATGCTCTCCTCCTCTTGTTACCTGGAAGAGCGGTCGTGAAACTGTGGCAGTGTTGGAGCGCCCACAATTTCAGGAGGCAAGCTGTTCCACTGGTTATCTGTTCTCACCATCAGGAAATTGCTCCTTAGTTCCAGGTCGCTTCTCTCCTTGATTAGTTTCCACCCATTGCTTCTTGTCCTGCTCTCAGGGGCTTCGGAGAAGAGCTTGACTCCCTCTTCTTTGGGGGCAGCCCCTCAAGTATTGGAAGGCTGCTATCATGTCACCCCTCGTCCATTTTTTCATTAGACTAGACGTACCCAATTCCTGCAACCATGGGTGGGATTCAGCCAGTTCGGACTGGTTCTGCCAAACTGGATGCAAATTTTACATCTAGTTCGCTCAACCAGTTGTTGCAAGGACTGGCTGGCCACGCCCACCCTGCCCTTCCCTTCCCAGGAGTCTCCACGCGACCCGTTCATCATGCCAGGTAAGAGCAAGGCCTGTGCGGATGCTCTGGAAGTTCAGGGAGGCTGTTTATGCCGTCCTGGGGGCTCAAGAAAAGCCTCCTGAGCCTGTGGAGGGTGAAAACGCCCCCTACCACGTTCCCCCACGGTGCAGAAGGCTGACCCCATGGAACATTCCCACCCAGCAACTGGGCAGAGAACTGATTGCTCAAACTTTTCAATCCCACCCCCGCCTGCAACCCTTCTGTGCATGTTTTAGTCTCCACGCCCCTAATCCTCTTTGTTGCTCTTCTCTGCGTTCTTTTCTTTGACGTCATGGCTCATGGCATCCCTCTTGACTTCTTTGCCTCCCTCTCCCCTTACCCCACGGATTCTCTCAAGTTTCCAAAAGGCAGGGGACAGGTGACCTCAGTTTCACTGCCAGCAAAGTGGTCTCGGAAAAGCCATCGTTAAAAGAACAAAACGAAAGGACAGAAGTCGACACGATCAAACCGGCAAGACAATAAAGCATCAAAGCGAAACCCACAAAGATGCCATCGGAATGAAGATGAGAAGGGCTGCCTAAGCTCAGAAGAGGAAAAACCAGCTTTGACTTCTTTTCGCGCAAGTCAGGTATGCCCGGTAGCTTCAAAAGATCAAACGATGATAACTTGGGGAGACAGAAGTCCTGTAAATTAATGAGGAAAATGGGGATATTATTCTCATTAGCGAAGGAAACAACCAACGCCACGCAAGGCATTTTGTTGTTTGCAACGCTAAAACCCCACGATGTTGTGTTTGGGTGAGGTTGTTGGTGAAAATCGTTTGCATGCTTCTTTTTAATTGGAAGGAAGGAAACAGAGAGAAAGCAGGAAAACTTATTTATTATTTATATCCCACCTTTATGGTTTTTACAAATACCTTCAGGCGGCGAACGTATCCAAAACACATTCCTCTTCCTATTTTGACCCACAACAACAATCCTGTGAGATGGGCTGGGGAGAGAGAGGGAGAGTGAGGGAGAGGGAGAGGGAGGGGGAGGGGGAGGGGGAGGGGGAGAGAGAGAGAGAGAGAGAGAGAGAGAGAGAGACTGGCCCAGGTGGAACTAGAAGTCACTGTCTTCTCTCTTCTCGTGATTAGCCCAAGGTCACCCACCCAGCTTTCATGCCTAAGGCAGGACTAGAACTCACCATCGCCTGCTGATTGGCCCAAGGTCACTCAGCCAGCTTTCATGCCTAAGGCAGGACTAGAACTCACCATCGCCTGCTGATTGGCCCAAGGTCACTCAGCCAGCTTTCATGCCTAAGGCAGGACTAGAACTCACCATCGCCTGCTGATTGGCCCAAGGTCACTCACCCAGCTTTCATGCCTAAGGCAGGACTAGAACTCACCATCGCCTGCTGATTGGCCCAAGGTCACTCACCCAGCTTTCATGCCTAAGGCAGGACTAGAACTCACCATCGCCTGCTGATTGGCCCAAGGTCACCCAGCCAGCTTTCATGCCTAAGGCAGGACTAGAACTCCCCTGGTGCCATGATAGTGAACCTATGGCACCAAGTGGCACACAGAGTCATGTCACCTGGCATGTGCGATGCCACCCGTTTCTCTTCCAGGTTTCTGGTGCGCATGCGCAATGATCAGCTGGCCTTTGTGTGTGTGTGGCAGTGCCAGAAACCAGAAGAGGTAGTCTTTCATTTTCCAGTGTGAGCAGCTGATTGGCATGTGTAGCTGGCCTGCATGCATGTGTTGAAAACCGGAAGTTCATTTTCCAGTGTGCACATGCCTCCTGGGCAGCTTCTCTTCCTGGTCGCAGCCCAGATGAGAGCATGCGTGCGCGCAAAGGGCATTTGCGTGCAGTGCTCCCTTTTCGGCACTCAATGCTGATGACGGTTCTTCATCCGGTCCTATAGTGCTTTGCCCAAAACCACTTAGCTGGCTTTCATGTCTCAGGCAGGACTAGAACTCACTGTCTCCTGGTGGTTGACCTAAAGTCATACAACCAGCTTTCATGCCTAAGGTGGAACTACAATTCACTATCTCCTAGTAATTGATCCAAAGACACCCAGTCAGATGTTATGCCTAAGGCAGGACTAGAACTCACTGTCTCCTGGTGGTTGACCTAAAGTCATACAGCCAGCTTTCATGCCCTAGGTGGAACTAGAACTCCCGATGCTTGGCCCAAAATCACCCAGCCAGCTTTCAACCCTAAGGCGTGGCTAGGACTCAAAGATTCCTGGTGATTCGTCCAAAGTCTCCTCGCTGCCTTTCAGGCCTAACGCAGGACTAGAACTCACCGTCTCCTGGTGATTGGCCCAAAGAGACTTGTTACTCTGCTCTGTTACCCCCAACCTTTCAGAAACCCAGCCCCGAGTGATACATTTTGCCTTTGCTTCTCCAGTGCATCTTTCCTTAAGCGCATCCTTGTCTCTTCCTTGGCCCAGGAGTTGCTTTTGCGCGCGCACGGGCTCGGTTCCAGCTCAGCTACCTGCTTCCCAGGGCCACCGCCGCATTAATCAAGGGCTCTTTGATCTCTCCTCTTGAGGTTGCAGAGACCTTCCCCAATTCCAGAAGCCGAGCCGCCTGCCTCAAAGTAGCAATCAGTTTTAATCACAAGTGGAACCAAATAGATGGCTTGCCTTCAGCACGGTTGCCAGCCAGCTGGGGTGGAAGGGAGATGACAGGCTGAAATTGGGGGCTGGGAGTTATTTTGGGGAAGTGCAGCGAAGCCCCCAAATTAGAGAGCAGCGGGGAGAAGCCGAAGCAAAGGGACTGCTTTCTTTCTTTCTTTCTTTCTTTCTTTCTTTCTTTCTTTCTTTCTTTCTTTCTTTCTTTCTTTCTCTCTCTCTCTCTCTCTTTCTTTCTCTTTCTTTCCATCTCCTCTTTCTTTTCTTTCTTTCTTTCTTTCTTTCTTTCTTTCTTTCTTTCTCTTTCTTTCTTTCTTTCTCTTTCTTTCTCTTTCTTTCTTTCTCTTTCTTTCTATCTCCTCTTTCTTTCTTTCTTTCTTTTTTCTTTCTATTTATGTCTGTCCATCCATCCATCCATCCATCCATGACCTATTTTTTTCTGTCTGTCTTATCTCTTTCTTTCTTTCTTTCTTTCTTTCTTTCTTTCTTTCTTTCTTTCTTTCTCTCTCTCTCTCTCTCTCTTTCTTTCTCTTTCTTTCCATCTCCTCTTTCTTTTCTTTCTTTCTTTCTTTCTCTTTCTTTCTTTCTCTTTCTTTCTCTTTCTTTCTTTCTCTTTCTTTCTATCTCCTCTTTCTTTCTTTCTTTCTTTTTTCTTTCTATTTATGTCTGTCCATCCATCCATCCATCCATCCATGACCTATTTTTTTTCTGTCTGTCTTATCTCTTTCTTTCTTTCTTTCTTTCTTTCTTTCTTTCTTTCTTTCTTTCTCCTGTTCCTTTCTATCTCTTTCTTTCTCCTCGTTCTTTCGGTCTGTCTGTTTATTTAACATCTATTTCTGTCTGTCCATCCATCCATCCATCCATCTGTCCATTCATGACCTATTTCTTTCTTTCTGTCTGTCTGTCTGTCTCTTTCTTTCTATCTCCTATTTCTTTCTGTCTGTATATCATCTATTTCTGTCTGTCTGTCTCTCTTTCCTTCCTTCCTTCCTTCCTTCCTTCCTTCCTTCCTTCCTTCCTTCCTTCCTTCTTTCTCTTCCTTTCTCCCTTGTTTTTTTTTTTAAAGAAGCCGCCACATGTGGCATTAACTCACCGCCTGATCTGCCTTCCTCTTCCCTGTTTTTCTGGTGCTAATAAAAGGTGCTTCAGTAATCAAAATAACTTGTCTGTTTCTCAGCCTCGGGGAGAGCCACTCAAACAGGGGGTTGCGCCTGCAGGAAAGGTCCCCAGGAGATGATGCCAAGAAGGGGGGGGGGGGAAGTTGGGGTCAAGAGCTGTAGTTTTCTCTGACACCCTGATCTCTGTCTCTCCTTTCCTTCTGTCTTTTTTCTTTTCCTTTCCTCCTTCCCTTCCCTTCCTTTCGTTTCCTTGTTTCTTTCTTCCTTTCCTTTCCATTCCTATCCTTCTTTCTCTCCTTTTCTCTTTCTCTTTCCTTTCCTTTCTTTTTTCCTCCTTTCCTTTCTTTTCCCCTTTCCTTTCCATTCTTTCTTTCCTTCCGTTTTCCTTTCTCTTTCCTTTCTTTTTTCCCTCCTTTCCTTTCCCCTTTCCTTTCCTTGTTTCTCTCTTCCTTTCCTTTCCTTTCCTTCCTTTTCCTTTCCTTTCTTTTCCTTCCCCTTCCCCTTCCTTCTCTTTCCCTTCTTTCCGTGCCCATATGGATAGTCCTTGATTGATAGCAGGTCACTTAAAATGAAGGTACAATTTCATATGCTACTTATGACCCATTTTTAGAATTAAGACGGCTGCACCCATGCCCACCCCTGCAGTCACACAATTGCATTGTGGATGTTTGCCAATTGGCTCACCTCTGCGGCCACTTGCAACGTCTCCCAATCACGTGACTGGAATTCACGACGCATTTTGCTGATTTCTGGCATTTACTGCACTTCCGTTTCCTAACAAAATGGTTTCACTCAACAATGGTGGCATTCGCTTAAAGACCAATGTAAACTTCAGTCGTAACTTCAAATTCGGTCACGTAATACTTCGACTTATGACCACAACTACTTATGACCATACCTCCGGAGCTCACTTTAATGCCTCGACTTATGGCCGCAGTAACTTACGATCATGCTTCCAGGCTCAATTATAGCTCTAATTTGTGGACTGGCTCAGTGGCTAAGATGCTGAGCTTGTTGATCAGAAAGGTCGGGAGTTCAGCGGTTCGAATCCCCAGCGCCGCATAACAGAGTGAGCTCCCGTGACTTGTCCCAGCATCAGCCAGCTAGTAGTTCGAAAGCACGTAAAAAATGCAAGTAGAAAAATAGGAACCACCTTTGGTGGGAAGAGAACAGTGTTCCTTGCACCTTCGGCGTTGAGTCATGCCAGCCACATGACCACGGAGACGTCTTCGGAGAGCGCTGGCTTTTCGGCTATGAAATGGAGATGAACCCTGCCCCATAGAATCAGGAACGACTGGCACATACGTGCGAGGGGAACCTTTACCTTTATACCTGTTGGGTTCACATGATGCATTTACCTTGCTCAGTTCCTGGTGTACTGTTTGCATTCACCCAACATGTTAAATTGCTCTGTTGTTGTGCTTGTTTTGCAGCTTGGAGTATTATGCAAATCCAGCTCATTTGAACTGTGTTATTTATGGTTCGGTGTATTATTTCAAGGACCTTTGTTCTGTTTCTCGGATTTATAGTGGATGCATCTTGCTGCCCAATTTTCTTCCCTGCGTAGGATGAAAGAAAGGACCAAAAGAAATCCGTGGGAAAAGTGAACAAAACAAAACAACCTCGTTGGACTTTTAAAATGCCCGTTTTAATCTTCCTGTTTTCAAAAACTGGAACCAGTTGATGCGGATAAAATGTGCAATGGTCAGCTTGACACTGAGACGGGACGAAGCTCGAAAAGAATCATTCAGCAGCTGTTTTGGGTGCATTTAGAAAGGGGGGGGGAAATGGCTTGGCAGAAGCCAGGATGAGATCATCAGGAATGAATCAAACCAGGTACAGCTTCAATTGTGTTGCCATCTTAACTTTTTTGACCCTAAAGTAGGGAGACCCATGTTGGTTTGGCATGGTTATTTCCTGCTTAACCAAATTTCTGTTTCAAAGCAAGACATCCACCCATCCATCCACCTCCATGTGTGTGTGTGGATCCACCCACCCACCCATCCATCCATCTATATCTCTCCCTTCCTCCCTCCATCCATTCATTCCCCCATCCATGAACCACCTTTAATCTATTGTCTGTCTGTTTTTCTGTCCATCCATCCATCCTTTTCTGTCTCTGTCTGTCTATCTATCTATCATCATGTATTATCTATCTATCTCTATCATCATCTATTATCTATCTATCTATCTATCTATCTATCTATCTATCTATCTATCTATCTCTATCATCATATATTATCTAGCTATCTAGCTATCTCTATGGGGCGTGGCCACACCTCCATGGAACGGGTACACAAAAGTATGGCAAATTTCTGGAACTGGTATGCCCAAAGAGGTGCGAACTGGCAGGAACCCATCTATCTATCTATCTATCTATCTATCTATCTATCTATCTATCTATCTATCTATCTATCATCTATCTATCTATCTCTATCATCATGTATTGTCTATCTATCCATCTATCTATCTATCTATCTATCTATCTATCTATCTATCTATCTATCTATCTATCCATCCATCCATCCATCCATCCATCTATCTGTCATGCAGTATTGCCTCCCATCCTTCCGAGGTGGGTAAAATGAGGACCCAGATTGTTATGGGGCAACATGCTGACTCTGTAAACCGCTTAGAGAGGGCCGTAAAGCACTGTGAAGTGGCATATAAGTCTAAGAGCTCTTGCTAATGACACAGTCGTTATGTGAATCTGGCTTCCCCCTGACTTTGCTTGTCAGTCACTCGCAGAAAGGGGATCACATGACCCTGGGACACTGCAACTGTCATAAGTACATGCCAGTTGCCAAGCAGCTGAATTCTGGTCACTTGGCCCTGGGGATGCTGCAACAGTTGCAAGTGCAAGAAAAATGATCTTAAAAAGGTAAACGTACCCCTGGCACATGCATGCTAGTCGTTCCCAACTCCAGGGGGCGGTGCTCATCTCCGTTTCACATCCAAAGAGCCAGCGCTGTCCAAAGACGTCTCCAGAGTCGTGTGGCAGGCATGACTCAACACCAAAGGTGCACAGAACACTGTTCCCTTCCCACCAAAGGTGGTTCCTATTTTCCTACTTGCATTTTTTACCTGCTTTCGAACTGCTAGGTTGGCAGAAGCTGGGACAAGGAACGGGAGCTCACTCCGTTACGCGGCGCTCGGGATTCAAACCGCCGAACTGCCAAGCTTTCTGATCGACAAGCTCAGCGTCTTAGCCACTGAGCCACTGCATCCCATAAACGATCTTAAGCCCCCTTTTTTTCCCCATGTAACTTTCAACGGTTGCTAAACGAACGGTCGGATAAACCGCGGAGGATTCCCTGTAGGAAGGAAGACATATTTGCTACTCATTTATGGAGGTGGTGGAGGAGGGGGAGAACCCCCACCTCTCTTCCACACACATTTATAGGAGTTTCACATCTCTTTATTTTAGACGGGCATCGTCCCATTTCCTCGTCGAAACCCAGCGGGTTACAAGCTCCAAATTTTAACAAAATCAGACAGTGGAAATGAAGCGACTCAGCCGTTGCTGGCCCATTTGACAGTCGGGGTGGGGGGGCTGCTGCCCCTAAGGCTGGTACCCAGGACCCTCTTCCAGCTGTCCGATGGCTGAGCCAGGCCCGATTCCTTTTAATCAGTCCCCGAGCTTCCTTCTGTCACGACCGCACACTCGGCGTCTTGGCTGAAAACCAAACTTCGATGCTGTTTTTTTCCCCCCTTTTCCTGGCATGGCTGAGTTTTCCTCCCAACTTGGACTGACAAGGACGACATGAAAGGATCTGAGAAAAAGCAGAGCAGAACCGAGGCAATTACTGTAATGTGGGTCTTCAACAGAAACTGTCATTAGAGGGGAGGAAGGCCAAGCTTCTTGGAAGAAGACACCATCTACGCAATAATCCCCGCCGCCATTCCATCCCCCCCATCCTCCAGTCAGAGCTGAAGAAGCTCCTTGGATGAGAAGCGAAAGGTCTTCAGTGAAAAACCAGAAAGTCCAGTTGCCTCTTGAAAAAAAGCACCTTTGGGGCAACATACTTGGAAGGGACCTTGGAGGTCTTCTAGTCTAACCCCCTGCTCGAGCAGAAGACCCTGCACCATTCCAAATAAATGGCTGTCCAGGCTCTTCTTGAAACCCTCCGATGTGGGAGCTCCCACAAATTCTGGGGGCAAGTTGTTAAATGCCGAAGGCGCACGGAACGCTGTTCCCTTCCCACCAAAGGTGGTCCCCATTTTTCTCCTTGTATTTTTACGTGCTTTCGAACTGCTAGGTTGGCAGAAGCTGGGACAAGGAATGGGAGCTCCCTTCATTATGCAGTGTTAAGGATTCGAACTGTCGAACTGCCGACCTTTCTGATCGACAAGCTCATCGTCTTAGCCACTGAGCCATTGTGTCCCTTGATGTTATGTATTGAATGTATATAGTTGTGTTAAGTCCTGCTAAAGTGAAACTCACTCCTCAGTTCCAGTTTTGAGTCAATAAATGCTGTTGTATCTAGGCTGGTCTGCTTCTTGTCTACTGAAGCCCACTACACAATAATCACCGTCGCCATTTGGACCGGCTTTCTGGAGGGGACTGGCAGGGGCAAATGATGGGTAGACCAGGAGGGGCCTTCTGACAACATGGAGGAAAGCCACCAAGTCCTGTTAGGCAGCATAATGTGCAAAATGGAGACCCTCAGGAGTTGCCAATTTCTCCCAGAGGAGAAAATTTGGATCCAGGTCCAGTCAGATGCAATGGAAGATAACTGAACATCTGAGAGCTAGATTTCAGGCTGTAGGGGTACAACAAAACATCCTTTCTGTGGGTCTCATTCTCATTCTCTCTTATTCTCTCCTTCTCGCTCTTCTCTCTCTCTCTCTCTCTTTCTTTCTCTCATTCTTTCTCTCATTCTCTTTTTCTCATCCTGTCATTCTTTCTCATTCTCTCTCATTCCCATTCTCTCAAATTCTCTCCTCTCATTTTTTCTCTCTTTTTCTCATTCTCGCTCTCTCTCAGTCCCTCATTCTCTCTCTCATTCTTTCCTTCTCTGTGTAATTCTCTCCCCCTCTCTCATTTTCTCTCTCATTCTGTCATTCTCTCTCCTTCTGCCTCTCTACCTCATTCTCCCCTTCTCTGATTTTTCTCTCCCATTCCTAGTCCCTCATTCTCTCTCTAACTGTCTCTCGTTCTATCATTTTCTCTCTCATTCTCTCCTTGTTCTCTCTCTTTCTCATTCTCTCCTCTCATTTTTACTCTCCCATTCTCTCTCAGTCTCTCATTCTCTCTATATCATTCCTTCCTCTTGTTCTAATTCTCTTTCTCTAATGTTCTCTCTTCTCTGTCTCTCTCTTATCCTCTCTCTTTCTCATTCTATCATTCTCTCTCTCTCTCTCTCTCTCTCTCTCTCTCTCACACACACACACACACACACACACACACAGGATCTTCAACAAATCTAAACTGAACTGAAGAAGGCAGTGAACACACAGCAGGGATGATATTGTCTGACTGCTAACCAAAGGCATTTTTAAAAAAATAAAAATAAAATCCCTAAGACTCCTGAAAGAAGGATGCAAACGCCTCCCTCAGACATCAAGAAGCTGGAACAAAATAAAATATTTGATTCTCACTCAGTGACAAACAACGTCAAGTCCTTCCTAATTTGCCTGACCTGTGGGAGGTGGTAGAAATATCAGTGAGGGGGATGGAGGAAACTTTTGACAGCCACCTGCCTTTCCAATTAATTGGCAGGATCTGAGTGAGAAGCTTTTAAAGCAAACTTGAAGTCCACACGCAGTTTTGTTGAATATAGAATGATAAGAGTCAAAAGAGACCTTGGAGGTTCTCTAGTCCAACCCCTCTGCTTCAGAAGAAACCATTTCAGGCAAGTGGCCATCCAGACTCTTCTTAAAAGCCTCCAGTGATGAAGCACCCACAACGTCTGGACAAGGAGAACTTTTCTGACAGTGAGAACAATTTAACCAGTGGAACGACTTGCCTCAAGAAGTTGTGAGGGCTACATCACGGGAGGCTTTTAAGAAGAGACTGGACAGCCATTTGTCTGAAATGGTAGAGAGTCTCCTGCTTCAGCAGAGGGTTGGACTAGATGACCTACAAGATCCCTTCTAACCCTGTTGTTGTGGATTCTGGATACAAAATACAGTGGTATCTCAGTATTAATTGTTAATTGATTCTGGGAGGCGTGATGAGTGCCAAACATTTTTTTTCTCCATAAAGAACAATGTAGTGAGTCACTGATAAGTTATGTGTGGCGTGTTGAGTACCAAACAAACGATGAGTACCGGGACAAAATTTTCACGTCAAAATGTGTTGAACATCAAATTCAAAGCATACACACACACACACACACACCTATACACACATGGATGTCTCTCTCTCTCTCTCTCTCTCTCTCTCTCTCTCTCTCTCTGGGTGGGTGTGTATGTTCCACCATAATTCTGGAACACCTCAAGCAATTTCAATCAAACTTGGCACACAGATGACTTACTCTCTGCAGACAAATACTATGGGGGTATGACACCCCTCGGTGCGTGTGTTCTGTTAAGCTACAGCCTGTTGTGCCTTAAAATGTCTTCTACTGTACTGCCGTAAAATGGCTTCTACTGTACAGCGCAGGTCATAATGGCTTCACAGTACTCCACCAGGGGGCTCCCTCTGGTAAGAGGGAAAATCCAACATTAGAAATTACATTTTAATTTCCCCACTATAAATAAACATCAAGTAGTGTAGAATAAATCTGAGCATCACCTCCAATACAGGCCAGCCTGACTAAACAAATTCTAGTTGAAAGACAAGGCCTCAAAAGGACAAAAAGCAGCTTTAAAAGTCAGGTTTTGTAGCTAGGATAACATGTATGTCAATAGTGGAGAGCCGATCCTACCACCATTCATCCTCTCCTCTTTGGTAAAATCAGGAAGAAATCCCTTTAAAAGGTTGAGATTTTGCAAAGTATGAGAAAGTGCCAGAAGGGTTACTGAATCGCTGAGTCATCTTCCCATCCCTCTGAAGCAATTAGGAAGTGCCAGGTTTAATTTGATTTGATGCCCGGAATCAACTCGAAGGGATGATTCGATCTAATCTCCTTTGAATCAAATCAGCCATTCAAAGCTTCGCCCAGCTAAAATAAAACGCATTGATAAAACAGGCATTGCCTGCCAAACTCAGCCGGAAAAAAAGAATCTACATCAAACTTTACTTCTAAAACAAAAGGGATTGTTGGATTGCAAAGGAAGGGAAAGGGGGGAAAAGCTCACAGAAAGAAACATTACTTAGTTACTGGATTAACTCCTTTTCTGGATTCATGTAACATGATAAACTGGTTAGGTGCAGTGGGATAGAAACCAGGAGACTGTGAGTTCTAGTCCCCCTTAGGCATGAAAGCTGGCTAGGTGACTTTGGGCCAATCACCAGGAGATGGGGAATTCTAGTTCTGCATTAGTCATGGAAGCCGACTGAGATAGTTTGGGGCAATCACTAGGAGATGGTGAATTCTAGTTCCACGTTAGGGATGAAAGCCGGTTGGATGACTTTGGATCAATCACCAGGAGACGGTGAGTTCTAGTTCTGCCTTAGGCATGAGTTGGGTGACTTTGGGCCAATCACCAGGAGATGGTGAGTTCTAGTTCTGCCTTAGGCATGAAAAACAGCTGGTTGACTTTGGGCCATTCACCAGGAGACGGTGAGTTCTAGTTCTGCCTTAGGCATGAGTTGGGTGACTTTGGGCCAATCACCAGGAGATGGTGAGTTCTAGTTCTGCCTTAGGCATGAAAAACAGCTGGTTGACTTTGGGCCATTCACCAGGAGATGGTGAGTTCTAGTCCTGACTTATCCATGAAAGCCAGTTGGGTAACTCTGGGCTAATCACCGGGAGATGGTGAGTTCTAGTGCCGCCTTAGGCATGAAAGCCAGCTGGCTGACTTTGGGCTAATCACCAGGACACGGTGATTTTAACTAGTCCTGTCTTAGGCACAAAGCCAGCTGAATGACACTGGGCCAATCATTCCCCCTCAGCCCTGGACACTGGTGGGATTCAATTTTTTTTAACTACCAGTTCTGTGGGCGTGGCTTGATGGGCGTGGTGTGTCTTGGTGGTGGTGTGGCTTAGTGGGCGTGGCAGGGTAAGATACTGCAAAATCCCCATTTCCTCCCCATCAGCTGGGACTGGGGAGGCAGAGAATAGGTGGGGCGGGGCCAGCCAGAGGTGGTTGTTTTCTTGCATATGTATGTTTTGGCCTCCAGTCCCCTAATCATCTTTGTCGCTTTTCTCTGCACAGGTGAAATCTCCACCTGTCCTCGTTTCGGGGCTCCATTCCCTGTACATCCTGGAAAAAGGCCCAAACCTCTGGCTTTGAATTCAGTTGGAAGCACTAATGCACTGCACGAATTCAGCTCTGCGACAGCTGAGTAGAAGCCCCAGTGATATTTAGTTAGATGCCTGGGAATATCGGTGGGGAGGGCAACGTAGGACACCCGACCAGCAAGCCATCCATCATCCCGACATCCTTTGGAGCCAGCTCTGCTCGGCTTCAGCAAGCTTGCTTCACCACACACTTACACACACACACACACACACACACACAGAAAGACACATCCTTTCAGACTGTTCCCTGCTTGAAACAGCGCAGGCTGTGCCTAGAATTACAAGCATTTTCTTCCAATGTGACTTTGCTCCCTTCGGAGGTGCTGCAATCAATTCTAGTTAATACACTCAGCCCAGAAAGTTGTGGTTTTTTTTTTTTTAAAGCAGAATATTTCTTCTAGAGCAGGGCTTTTCAAGCTCAATCACTGGAAGACGTGTGGACTTCGACTCCCAGAATTCCCCAGCCAGATTAGTTTCTCAACAATGGCCACTTTGAGACGCGTGGACTTCAACTCCCAGAATCCACCAGACAGCATGAAAGAGGTCAAATCAACAGAGAGGTTTGGAGGCCTAGGCCTTCTCCCTGTTACTGAAGGGCCCGTAGTCCAGCAATGGCAACTTCAACTCCCAGAATGGGCTTCAACTCCCAGAATCCCCTAGCCAGCATGGAAGAGGTCAAATCAACAGAGAATTTTGTAGGCCTAGGCCAGAAAGGCCTGTAGTCCAGCAATGGCAACTTTAAGACATGTGAACTTCAACTCCCAGAATCCCCCAGCCAGCATGGAAGAGGTCAAATCAACAGAGAATTCTGGAGGAGAGAAATTTAGGCCCAGGTCTTTTCCCTGTTACTGAAGGACCTGTAGTCCAGCAACGGCAACTTTAAGACAGAATAACAGAATAATAAGAGTTGGAAGGGACCTTGGAGGTCTTCTAGTCCAGCCCCCTGCCACGTGGACTTCAACTCCCAGAATCCCCCTGCCAGCATGGAAGATTTCAAATCAACAGAGAAGTTTGGAGGAGAGAAATTTAGGCCCAGGCTTTCTCCTGGAAGGGCCCATAATCCAGATGAGTTCCTTCGGTGACTTTAAGACACGCGGACTTCAACTCCCAGAATTCCCCAGCCTGGAGAATTCTGGGAGTTGAAGTCCACGTGTCTTTAAGCTGCTAAAATCGAGAAACACGGATGTAGAAAAACTACAGCCAGTTTGCCAAGCGCCCAAATTTTGGTCACATGACCATGGGGATGCTGCAATGGCCGTTAAGTGTGAAAAACGGTCCGAAGTCACTTTTTTTCAGTGCCGTTGTAGCTCTGAACGGTCACTAAATGAATAGTTGCAGACATTTGTAAAGGCAGCTTCTGGCTCATTTAACGGCAGATCTCTTGGTTTTTAGTCTATCCCTTTCCAGGAAATTAATATCATATTTTAATGGGGTCACGAATGGGAAAAGGTCAAAGAGCACGAGAGCTTCATCTGATATTTTTAATTGTCAGAGGAGACATGGATTGGGGAAAAGAACAGACTTTGCTCCCTGAAAAACTCAGCTGCAGTCATCCACAGGAAGTCCTCGATTTACAACCATTCATTTAGTGACGTTCAAAGTTCCAACGGCCCTGTCAAACATGACTTATGACCATTTCCCACACTTACGGCCACTGCAGCGTCCTCACAGTCGCATGATCAAAATTCAGATGTTCAGCAACGGCTTCCTGTCTACGACGGTCGCGTTGTCCCGGGGTCACGTCATTCCTCCTTTTGCGACCTTCTGACAAGCCATGGGGAAGCCAAGTTCACTTAACAACAGTGTGACTAACTTAACAACTGCAGCAATTCACTTAACCACTGTGGCCTGGAAAGGTCGTAAAACGGGGCAAAGCTCAGATAACGATTGTTTCACTTAGCGAACAGAAATTTTGGGGTCGTACAACATGACTATCTACGAATGATTAAGGTGGGTTCCCAGAACAGTTTGCAAGCAAGAAAAGTGAGGAAGGAGACCAAACCACACACAAAAAAGAAAAACAGTTAGGAAACAAGGTGGAAAATATTCAACTTGTATGTGTGTTTGTGTGTGTGTGTGTGTTTGTGTGTGTGTTTGTGTGTGTGTGTGTGTGTGTGTGTGTGTGGTTCTTTTACTGAACAAGCTTCTTCAGGAATTAAGATTAATAGCCTTCCAAGCGTGTTGCTTATTTGGCCTGGTCTTCTCTCTTACTTTTGTTCCTGTTCTTGCTGACGAAGTGCGGTACTAGTGTTAAAAAGTTAAGACGGTCGATATTTTTTTTCCCTTGGTCCGTTGGCAAAAGCTAAAAAGAATTCGAGCAAACTTTTTTATTTTTTAAAAAGACAGGAAGCTACTTGTGAAATCTTCTTTTCCTTTGATTCTTGGTCTAAAAACTCTCTTCGGCGCTAAACGGTATCCCTAGTGCTCCTGCTGGGCACATTTGCAAATAAAATACTCTGACATGTTTTATTTTTGAAGGAACAATTATGTTAGCAAAAAAGCAGGATGTTACTCCAGAACATCTGTAGGCTTCCTTTCCTATAAAGTATTTACGGCTATGCACTGGGTGAATTCAAATCCTGGTTAAGATGTCTGTCTGTTTTTTCATCTCTCTCTCTCTCTCTCTCTCTCTCTCTCTCTCTCACACACACACACACACACACACACACACACACCTTTATCATCTATCTGTCTGTTTGCCTGCCTGCCTGCCTGCCTATCTACCTACCTACCTATCTCTCTAATATCTATTTATCATCTATCTACCTGTTCGTCTATCATCTATCTGTCTATCTATATCTATTACGGTATATCTATCTATCTATCTATCTATCTATCTATCTATCTATCTATCTATCTATCTATCTATCTATCATCACCCCACAATTGGGAGCAGAATTTCCATTGTTAAGCCAGGTGATTGTAAAGTGAGTCACACCCAAGTTTATGACCTTTTTTTGCTACCATTAAGTTGCTAAGTGAACCACTGCAGTTGTTACGCGAATCGTAAGGTCATTAAGCAAGTTCAGCTTCCCCCCTTGACTTTGCTTGTCAAGGGATGGCTGGGAAGGTCTCAAATGGTGATCACATGATGTCCCAGGACACTGCAAACATCATAAATGCGAGGCAGTTGCTAAGCGCCCCAAATTTTGATCACAATGCTGTTGGGTTCCTGTGACAATTGTAAATGTGAGGACTGGTCATAAGTTACTGTTTTCAGTGCTTTTTAACTTTGGTCACTAAAAGGAATGATTGTAAGTCAAGGACTACCTCTATCTGTCTATCTCACAATGTAAGGAAGAAATTAGATGTCCAGTGCCTCCTAGTGGTCAAAAGCAAATGAAACTATTTACAAAATGGTTGGTGAATCAAATAGCGTTGTAGAGCAGATACAGAGTTGGAAGGGACCTTGTAGGTCATCTAGTCCAACCCCCACCCCACCCCAGAAGCAGGAGACCCTGCACCATTGCTGACAGATGGCAGTCCAGTCTCTTCTTGAAAGCTTCCAGGGATGAAGCTCCCACAATTTCTGAAGGGAACTTCAGTTCCATAGGTTGATTGTTCTCACTGTCAGAAAATTTCTCTTTATTTCCAGGTTGAATCTCTCCTTGGTCAGTTTCCATGTGTTATTCCCCTACCTACCTCCCCCGCCCCCTCTCCAGATATTCAGTGGTAATATTCAGCCAGTTCAGGCCAGTTCAGGCACACCGGTTATTAAATGGCATGCCCCTTCCCGCACCGCTCCTTCCAGGAGTCCCCCCTACGCCCCGTTTTGGCTCCCAAAAGTGCAGGGGGGTCTTCTAGGCCCAAAATTGGGGGCAGGGGCATGCCTCTCCCTGGCCCATTTTTGCTCCCAGGGGGTGCAGGAGGCTGAGTGCTGCCTGTCACACCCCCTGGCCATCCACACACACACACACCCAGTCATTCGGGCAGAGAATTGCTTGTTAAATTATTTGAATCCCACCACTGTGCATCTCTACCTCTACCTCTATCTATATCTACACATCATCTATCTCAGTGAGGAAGGACAAACTTGCTCTCCAAGAAATCTCACCGGTGATGGGGACATTTCCCCCAAATCTATATAATTCCCCTTCAAAGCAAGAATGCTTCCCGGGGATTTGTTCCATCCATTTAATTCAAGTCCCCGTTTCTTCCCGTTTTTCACAGCCATAATATCGTTCAAACTCAGCCAACTTCTGCAATTACGAGTTGCCAAGCTTGGCTCAGTCACCTTGACTCAGTGTGCTTGGCCAATGCTTTGCAAAAACCTTTTTTTTCCGGCATGCTCGCATCTTGCTCGGCTGCTGACTCAGCAAAGCATTGAAAATCCGTGCCAGAGATGGGTTCTACGGGAGGACGCAAATTCTCATTTTTAGAAAAGAAAGCAAAGTGGCATTTGGCAGGGAATCCACCGTAATTCTTTTTTTAAAAAAAGATTTTTTTCATAGGTAGGATTTGCAAAGGGAAGGATATGTTAGCGTTCTAAATACCATGCAGAATTAAATCATTGTCCAAGGCAAAACATCCTTAAAGGTCTAATTTATTCATACAGGCAAGTTAGCACGTCTATGGAAAATTCCAACACTGATTTTCTTCCTGGAATTCCACCCAGTTGAAAGTTCATGATCTTATCCCCACACCCCATAATCCATCACATGTTCCAATCATCATCTTCCACGCTGGCGTCTACACCCCTCTGCTTCCGGTCAGGTGTCAAGGTGCGGAGACAAAAGATGATCTTGAGCTTCTAGAAAAGAATGACAACAATACATTCCACAATCCTACTCCTTTCTATTCCCCCCTCCCAACTACACTACACTAATGAAACAGAATAGAAAATTATAAGAAAGTGTGGCAGGCCAAAGATCCTAAAAGAAACACAACTACAGGCCTGACAGGATACTGTAGAGATTCTTGGTCATCCAGTTCATAGTTGTCCCATGGGTGTTTTTTTGGTCAGGAGGCAACTGGACTTGGAGAAATCAGATTCAGTTAACAACCTTGTTACTAACTTAAGACCTCAGTGTCCCAAAGGTGCATTTTCGGGAGGCAATTGGACTTTTTTGTTTTTTCTTCTGAAGATGTTTCACTTCTCATCCAAGAAGCTTCTTCAGCTCTGACTGGATGGTGGGGAAGGGAAGGATTTATACTCTTTGCAGACAGCTGGTCCTTTGCATCCTTTTAGAGCAGAGGTATCCAAACTTGGGAACTTTAAGACTTGTGGACTTCAACTCCCAGAATTCCCCAGCCAGCTGGCTGGGGAATTCTGGGAGTTGAAGTCCACAAGTCTTAAAGTTCCCAAGTTTGGACACCCCTGTTTTAGAGAGTCCTTGAGGCCACCTGGAGGCTTATCTGTGTCCCCAGAGTCACCTGAATTGCTGCTCCTGGTTCCTGTAGTCTGCAGTTTTTCCTCTGGAAATCCATTCCTACTCTCACACCATTCAAAGGGCGTCCATCCCAAATTGTCTAGCTAAAAGTCTGTAGAGATTCTCAGTCATCCATGGTTGCCCCAAAGGTACTTTTTTCAGGAGGCAACTGGACATTTCTTTGTTTTTTTTCTTTTGAAGACGGTTCACTTCTCATCCAAGAAGCTTCTTCAACTCTGACTGGGTAGTGGGGAAGGGAAGGATTTATACTCCTTGCAGAGAGCTGGTCATTTGCTTCCTTTTAGAAGGTCGTTGAAGCACTTGGAGGTTTATCTCTGTCCTCAGGGTCATCTGAGTGGTGATACTGGTTCCTGTAGTCTGCAATTTTTCCTCTGGAAATCCAGAGTGTGGGAATAGGAAGGGATTTCCAGAGGAAAAATTGCAGACTACAGGAACCAGTTGCACCACTCAGGTGACCCTGAGGACAGAGATAAACCCCCAAGTGCTTCAACAACCTTCCAAAAGGAAGCAAATTACCAGCTTGTCTGCAAGGAGTATAAATCAGAGGGTGGGTTTCACATAAATTCACCACTGGTTTGCCATGTGCGTGCATGCTCGCTTCATGAGTGTGTGAGCCTTCCGCACATACCCTTTGCTCGTGCGCATGACTTGCATGCACATGCATAACTTGCAAGCATGCACGCAGCTTAGAAAACATGGCTAAATAGGACGGCGTAGAGCCAGGGCAGGTGGCAGGTCACCCAAACCAATCTGAACCAGCCGAATACCACTTCTGATGTAAATCCTTCCATTCCCCACTATCTTGTCAGAGCTGAAGAAGCTTCTTGGATGAGAAGTAAAATCCCACCAGGCTCAAGGTGGGTAAAATGAGGACCCAGATTGTTGGGGGAAAGAGAGGGTGACTCTGTAAACTGCTTAAAGAGGGCTGAAAAACACCGTGAAGTGGTATATAAGTCTAAGTGCTCTTGCTAAGTGGGAAGGAAGGAAGGAAGGAAGGAAGGAAGGAAGGAAGGAAGGAAGGAAGGAAGGAAGGAAGGAAGGAAGGAAGGTGGTGCAGTGGTTAGAGTGAAGTATTGCAGGCAAATTCTGTCCACTGCCAGCAGTTCAATCCTGACCAGCTCAAGGTTGACTCAGCCTTCCATCCTTCTGAGGTCAGTAAAACGAGGACCCAGTTTGTTGGGGACCATAGGCTGACTCTGTAAACCGCTTAGAGCAGGGGTGTCCAAACTTGGGAACTTTAAGACTTGTGGACTTCAACTCCCAGAATTCCCCAGCCAGCATGGCTGGCTGGGGAATTCTGGGAGTTGAAGTCCACAAGTCTTAAAGTTCTCAAGTTTGGACACCCCTGGCTTAGAGAGAGCTGTAAAGCTCTGTGAAGAAACATATGTCCATGTGCTATTGCAAGGAAGGAAGGAAGAGCAGTAGTGGTGCAGTGGTTAGAGTGCTGTACTGCAGGCTACTTCTGCTGCCTGCCGGCTGCCTGCAATTTGACAGTTCCAATCTCACCAGGCTCAAGGTTGACTCCGCCTTCCGTCCTTCCAAGGTGGGTAAAACGAGAACCCAGATTGTTGGGGGGGGGGTCAAGAGGCTGACTCTGTAAACCGCTTAGAGAGGGCTGCAAAGCACTGCGAAGCGGTATATAAGTCTAAGTCAGTGGTTCCCCCACCTTCCCAATGCCGCGACCCTTTAATACAGTTCCTCCTGTTGTGGTGACCCCCCTACCATAAAATTGGTGTCTCGGTTCCTAAGACCATCGGAAATATGTGTTTTCCGACGGTCTTAGGCGACCCCTGTGAGAGGGTCGTTCGACCCCCAAAGAGGTCCCGAGACCCACAGGCTGAGAACCGCTGGTGCTAAGTGCTAGTGCTATTGTTTCACCTGTCTTTTCCCACCACGCCACTAGATGGAGCTAGAGCTCTGCTTTGCGCCGCCTAGCTGTGCCCAAAAATCATCAACATCTTAGTTTTCCCACTGAAGCAGCCTTGGCTCTCTTTCCTGGATGGGGAGCCGCTTCCACTCGGAGCTTCTTCTTCTGTGCGATGCTTCTTGGAGCTGAGGAGTGAGGCTCCTTCAGCGATTGTCACCATGATCTATTTAATCCGCCTTCCTTGCTCTCGTAGCCAAGTCTTTAGTTTCATTCCTTCGGCTTTCCCGGCTGCCAATCCGATGGCGCTTGCATGTTTTCAATCAAGGCTCTTCAAGTCTATACAGGCACCCAAATCTAATTTGGACCTTCAAGAGGCAGCCGCACGCAGAAGGAAGCAAAGCATCAAACGTTCGCTCGCCCGGCTCCCCTCTGCCAAGTCGCGGGGCCACTGGCTCCGAGCATCTGCAATTCATCTCCTTGCTTAGATCTCCTCCCGTGCCAGGGACCCACCGGGAGGAGAGGCTGGCTTTGAGACTCCAGCTGGCTCACCCCCAAGGAGGCTGGAGAATCCCCTGAGAAGGTCCAGTGGAAAGAGCAGCAGGGTGCATGAACAGCAGGGGTCCTTGGTGCTCTCTGGGTTTGGTTGTTTTCTGGCAGACGTTTCATTACCAAACTTGGTAATATCATCAGTGCTGGAAGGGAGTGGGGATTGGGAGGAGGAGGAGGAGGACTATGGGGTCCTTGGGGATCTCTGAGCTTGCAGACGTTTCATTACCAAACTTGGCAATATCATCAGCGCTAGAAGGGAGTGGGGATTGAAAGGAAGAGAAGGAGGGCTATGGGGTCCTTGGGGATCTCTGAGCTTGCAGACGTTTCACTACCAAACTTGGCAATATCATCAGCACTAGAAGGGAGTGGGGATTGAAAGGAAGAGAAGGAGAACTTTAAGTACCTTGGTGATCTTTGAGCTTGGTTTTTCCCTTGTAGATGTTTCATTAGCCAAGCTGGGTAACATCATACCAGTTGTAGAAGGGACTGGGGTTGGTGGAGAAGAGGAGGAGGAGGACGACGACAATGGCCTTGGGGTCCTTGGTGGTTTCTGAGCTTGGTTGTTTTCTTGCAGATGTTTCATGACCCAACTAGGTAACATCATCAGTGGTAGAAGGGAGGAGGGTTTGTGGAGGAGGAGGAGGAGAGGAGGAGGAGGAGGAAGAAGAGGAAGAAGGGGAAGAGAAGAGGAGGAGAGAGAAGGAGGAGAGGAGAAGGAAGTGGAGCAGGAGAGGAAGAAGAGGAGATGCAGTGGGAGAGGAGACAAGGAAGTGGAGGAGGACATAAAGAGGAGAGGAGGAGGAAGAAGAGGAGGAGGAGGGGGAAGAGAAGAGGAGGAGGAAGTGGAGAAGGAAGAGGACAGGAGGAAGAGGAAGAGGAGAGGAAGAGGACGAGGAGGAAGACGACTGTGAAGTCCTTGGTGGTCTCTGAACTCCCTAACTTCTTGAGCTCAGCTGAGCCCCTCTTTAAAGTCAAGGTAACGGTTTCCATGTCAAATCTTATCTGCTGAATAAAACTCCGCATTGGCGACAGGATGGGCATCCGGCCATTACACACTCTGCTAGCTCCATTCAGTTGCTCAGACTCCACCCCACAAGGCGTGACGGGGTCGTTAAAAGGAGGCAATCACTTTGTGTTGTTGAGGGCATCATTGTGTGGTGTGGAGACACCTCAGAGCCACCAGGATGCAAAACCTTATGTATTTATGTATCATATTTATATAGCTGCCCAAACATGATTTAGGTTGGAATACAATCAATCCACAAAAATATTTTTTTTAAAGTACCCAAGAGATACAAAATTCAAACTATTTTTAAAAGGCTAGGAGAGACGTCACGATGTGATGTCAGGTGTTGCAAAGAACACGGCCATTTCGTCATACAAACTCCATATTAAACAGTCCAGTGCAAAGCACCAAAATATTATTCAATATAGGTAGTCCTCAATTTACGACCTCTTATTTAGTGACTGCTTGAACTTAGAAGAGCACTGAAAGAAAGTAACTTATAGCTGGTTTTTTTCCACTCTTACGACCATGGCAGCATCCCCGTGGTGAGACGCTTGGCAACTGACTCATAGTTATGACGGTGGCAGTGTCCCGGGGTCACGCGATCCCCTTTTGCGACCTTCTGACAAGCAAACACAGTGGCGAAGCCAGATTCACTTAACCACCATGAGACTAACTTAACAGCTGTGCCGAGAAAAGTCGTAAAATGGGGCAAAACCCACTTAACAACTTAGGAATGGAAATTCTGTGCTCCGTTGTGGCTGTGTTTTGAGCGAGGCTTCCCAAGAGCCTGAAGCAAACTCCTTGTCCCGACAAAAAACCCTTTTATTAATTTGCTGTGAATTCTGCTCATTCACATCCAGCAAAGTCTTTGAAAGGAGGATTTACAGTCACAGACCTTCTCTGGCTTGGAGAGCTGCCAGGCTGAGATCTGCAGAACTTGGCAAGGAGCCTCGGAGAGTCACGAACCAATGAAGTGAACTAATGGTCTCCTGCAAACTCCACTCCCCTTTTGCTCCTCTTTTATTTCCTCTGGGAGGGGCCATTCATCATCCACCTGTGGCCTCACTCCCAAGTCGATCCTTGTTCTTTAGCTGTTCCTGTCTGCTGGCAGCTCTACTCATGCGCACACTGGGAACAGGCTCCAGCTGTTCCTCTGCCTTACTGATGTCCGACTCCGAAGGCAGCTGATAACTGTCATACGGCCCTGGACTCCTCTCGGCCTCCAACGCAGAGTCCTCATCAGAGCCTTCCCCAGACTCCAGGACTGGCCCAGGTTCCTTCCCAACCTCCTCACTGTCCGAATCTGCTGCCAGCTCCACTAGCCGACCATAAGAGATCATAAGTCAAGGACTACCTCTAATGCCTTTTTAATTTCTCTTCTAATTTATATTTATTCCCCATGTTTCAATCCTTAGGCTCATGCCACCAAAGCCGCCGCATTTGTGTGATGACAACACACTCCCATCTTCATCACACCCACACCAACACACCCACTTGCCCTGCAGCTTCCTACACGTTTCCCTTTTCGATAGCTTGAAAGCTTCAATCAAGTATTTTCTTGATTCAACCCAAGCCCCAGCCAGACGTCGCACAAACCCCCCTCCCCTCCTTCGAAGTCTTAAGGGAATAACAACAACTTTTTTTCCCCCAAAGCTGAAAACTCTCCCTTTGTGTAAATTGTGTTTTTCGCTTTCTCTGCCTTCACTTTGAAGGCGGAAGGCAATTTCTCCCTGATCAGGAGGTTCTAAAAATCTCACCGCTAATGTCATGGTAACCGAAATCTGATTTCCAACTCAGAAATAATGGCTCACTCTACTCTGCACTGAGGAAGCCGCACCTTAGAGTACCAAATTCAGATTTTTCTGGCAAACTGGAACATGTTCGTCCGAAAGGCACCAATGAGGACGATCAGAGGTTTAGGAACTAGCTAGCTGAAGACAGTTAGCTTGGATTTTAGGGGGAGAAAAATGACTTTATAATGGTAAAAGCAACTTAAAGAGTGGAATCAAATACCATGGTAACAGCCAGTTCCAGTTTCAGGGAGTGTGCTCGAAACCACGTCGATGTTTTATCGGGAAAGCTGGCGTCTCGATTTCTGCCCCGAACGAGGGTTCGAATTCAAAGCTCGGATTTTATTTATTTGTTTTTATTTCGCTTGTCAAACATGTACAAGATAGCAGGGACAAATATAAACGTGGACATGAACGAAAGAAATGAATACAAATCAATGGGGAGGGCAATACAATACAATACAATACAATACAATACAATACAATACAATACAATAGCAGAGTTGGAAGGGACCTTGGAGGTCTTCTAGTCCAACCCCCACCCCACCCCAGAAGCAGGAGACCCTGCACCATTGCTGACTGATGGCAGTCCAGATAGATAAATAGATAGATAGATAGATAGATAGATAGATAGATAGATAGATAGATAGATGATAGATAGATAGATAGATAGATAGATAGATAGATAGATAGATAGATAGATAGATAGATAGATGATAGAATAGAATAGAATAGAATAGAATAGAATAGAATAGAATAGAATAGAATAGAATTGGAAGGGACCTTGGAGGTCTTCTAGTCCAACCCCCTGCCTAGGCAGGAAACCCTATACCGTTTCAGACAAATGGCTATCCAACATCTTCTTAAAGACTTCCAGTGTCGGGGCATTCACAACTTCTGGAGGCAACTTCTGTTCCACTGATTCATTGTTCTCACTGTCAGGAAGCTTCTCCTCAGTTCTAGGTTGCTTCTCTCCTTGATTAGTTTCCACCCATTCCTTCTTGTTCTGCCCTCAGGTGCCTTGGAGAATAGCTTGACTCCCTCTTCTTTGAGGCAACCCCTGAGATATTGGAAGACTGCTATCCTGTCTCCCCTAGTCCTTCTTTTCATTAAACTAGACATACCCAATTCCTGCAACCGTTCTTCGTATGTTTTAGTCTCAAGTCCCCTAATCCTCTTTCTTGCTCTTCTCTGCACTCTTTCTAGAGTCTCCACATTATTATTATTATTATTATTATTATTTGTATTTATAGACCGCCCCTTCTCCCGAAAGGGACATCTTTTCTACATCGTGGAGACCAGAACTGAATGCAGTATTCCAAGTGTGGCCTTACCAAGGGCAGGGACGGAAGGCATGCTGGTGCGCTTATGCGCGGCCCCTTTACAGACCTCTTAGGAATGGGGCAAGGTCCGCACTAGGCAGTTTATGGTTAAAGTTTTGGGGGTTTGGGGATGTAACAACAGAGTCGGGTAGAGCATTCCAGGCGTTAGAAGTTGTCTTTTCTGCCATCGAGTTTGGAGCGGTTTATTTTGAGTTTGTACCTGCTGTTTGCCCGTGTCTCATTGAGCTTTGATTTGCTTTGATTCTGCCTGGATCGGAACGAGGAAGTGAATTCAGAACGGAAACAGGAAACGCAGATCTTGAACGTAATGGAAGCAACGACAGGGCCAGTTCAGTTCAGGAGGCAGGTACTCCGATCTTGTTCAGAACAGAAAGCAGACAGGTGGTCCTCGACTTACAACTGTTCGTTTAGCGACCGTTCGACGTTACGACGGCATCGTGAAAAACCGTTACGACGGCACCGTCCCAGGGTCATGTGATCCCCATTTGCGACCCCCTGATAAGCAGAATCAATGGGGAAACTAGATTCACTTACCGATGGGGGCAAGAAAAGTCCTAAAACGGGGCAAAACTCAGTTTAACACATGGCCAAATAAATCCAGTTCAGAAAGAGGACAGGAAATATAGATCTAACTCTGAATGGATCTCGTCCCTGCATAACCTCTGTGCTTTGCTGTCCAAATTAGAAAGATTATTTCTCAGCGAATAAGGAGGAAATTGTAGGCATATCCTCAGAGGTGACTTTGTTTTTATTATTACTCAATATATTTCAAGATTCTATCTGCTCCATAAATCATCTTCTTGTTCCTGGATCTTGTCATGAGCTCAGTCCCAAACCATTCTCCAACTTCATCCTGCCAATTATATCGTCCTTCTAATATGGAATACTTCACACTATTTCCTTTTTCAGCCACAACAACGCCAAAAGGAGTCAGGTGAGGGGGAGTCTTCTATCTTTTCATTGGAATGAAATTGTCATTTGTCTTCTTTGGAGAATCAATTTCCAAGAAAGAAAGAGAGAGGGGGGAGGGAGGGAGGGAGAGAGAGAGAGAGAGAGAGAGAGAGAGAGAGAGAGAGAGAGAGAGAGAGAGAGAGAGAGAGAGAGAGAGAGAGAGAGAGAGAGAGAGAGAGAACAAATGAAAAGGAAGGAAGGAAAAAAAGAAAGAAAAAGAGAGGAAGGGGAAAAAAGAAAGAAAAAGGAAGGAAGGAAGGAAACAAAAAAGGCATGGAGGGAAGGAGGAAGGAAGGAGAAATAAAGAGAGAGAAAGAAAAGAAAGAAAAAATAAAAAGGAAGAAAAGAAGGAAACAAAAGAAGGAATGGAGGGAAGGAAGGAAGGAGAAAGGGAGAGAGAGAAAAGAAAGGAAGGAAGGAAGGAATAAAGAAAAAGAAAGAAAAGAAAGAAGGAAGGAAAGAAAAAGAAAAAAGGAAGGAAGGAAAGAAAGGAAGGAAGGAAAGAAAAGAAAGAAAGAGAAGGAAGGAGAAAGAAAGAAAGAGAAAGAAAGGAGGGAGGAGAAGGAAGGAAAGAAAAAGAAGGAAGGAAGAAGAAATAAAGAGAGAGAAAGAAAAGAAAGAAAGTAAGAAGAAGAAATAGAAAGGAAGAAAAGAAGGAATGCAGGGAAGGAAGGAAGGCAAAAGAGAGTGAGAAAAGAAAGGAAGGAAGGAATAAAGAAAAAGAAAGGAAAGAAGGAAAGGAAAGAAAGAAAAAGAAAAAAGGAAGGAAGGAAGGAAGGAAAGAAAGAAAGAAAGAAAGAAAGAAAGAAAGAAAGAAAGAAAGAAAGAAAGAAAGAAAGAAAGAAAGAAAGAAAGGAAAGGAAAAAAGGAAAGGAAAAGAAAAGATCTGGTATCTGTTTCTGTCTCTAATCTGATTTGAAAGAATAATTTCCCTGAGATCCAATTCTGCATAGCTGTCTGAAATGGTTTTCAGAGAAATTGAATTTCCCAACACCTTTTAGAACAGGTTTGGGGGGGGGGCAGAAGAGGGGGGTGTTATCCCTATTTCTCTCTCTCTCTCTTCTCTGGAGAAAATCCGATCTGATTCCTCTTTCATCAGAATAATTCTCTCGTCATATTTGCATCCGAGACGGAGCGGAGGAGGGGGTCTTTGGGCAAAGGACAGCTTGAACTGGGGTGGGGTCTTCCTCCCCCCCCCACAACATGCTGCCCTGTAACTCCTGCCAGGAAGGTCTACAGGGAGCAGCCCCAGCTCTCTCCCTTCTTACGTTGGCCAGACACCTCGACCTTTTTGCCCTCCCCTACAGATGCCCTATGGAGAAGATGCATTCCTGAAGGCCCCAGTTGCAGTGCCTTATGGTATCAATGGTTGCTAGTCCAGCAAACTGCCATATCTTCATCTAACCTGGTCTTCCTCCTCCTCCTCTTCATCTCCTCCTCCTCCTCCTTTTCCTCCACTCTTCTTCTTCTTCCTCCTCCATCTTTCTTCCTCCTCCTCCTTTCTCCTTTTCTCCTTCTCTTACTCCCCCTCCTCTTCTTCCTCTTCTTCTTCTTCCTTCTCCTCCTCCTCCCACTCCTTTTCCTCCATTCTTCTTCTTCCTCCTCCATCTTTCTTCCTCCTCCTCCTTTCTCCCTTTCTCCTCCTCTTACTCCCCCTCCTCTTCTTCCTCTTCCTCCTCCTCCTCCTCCTTCTCCTCCTTCTCCCCCTCCTTTTCCTCCATTCTTCTTCTTCTTCCTCCTCCATCTTTCTTCTTCCTCCTCCTTTCTCCTTTTCTCCTCCTCTTACTCCCCCTCCTCTTCTTCCTCTTCTTCTTCTTCCTCCTCCTTCTCCTCCTCCTCCTCCTCCTCCTTTTCCTCCACTCTTCTTCCTCCTCCTCCTCCTTGTCTTTCTTCCTCCTCCTCCTTTCTCCTCTTACTCCCCCTCCTTTTCCTCCATTCTTCTTCTTCATCCTCCTCCATCTTTCTTCCTCCTCCTCCTTTATCCTTTTCTCCTTCTCTTACTCCCCCTCCTCTTTTTCTTCTTATTTGCTCCTCCTCTTCTTCCTGTTCCTCTCCTTTCCTTCTCTGTCTCCTTTTCTCCTCCTCTTCCTCCTCCTCCTGACTTCCTTCCAAGATGGGGCTTCGTGCCAAACCAAGAAGGGAAGCTCTCAATGTGCAATTCCAAGCATTTCCGGGGAGGGGGGGGATTCCTGCAAATTTGCTCCATTGGAAAGGTAGTAAAGAATTTGGAATAGAAGATCTCCTCTTGGGAAGGAAGGAAGAGGGAAAAAACTTTGTCCAGGAAGGCAGAGCAGCTGGGAAATGTTAATTAATCTCCGAACAGAATGGAAGGTGTTGCCAATCCTTTTCCCCTGAGATTCTGACAAGTTTCCTAGGTAAACATATTTATTTTCCAAATGTCAGCAGTTCATTTACCAACTCAGTGGATTCAAGGCCTCCTGATTTCAAAAGCCCTCTTTATTAACCCTTCCTGTTTCCTCCGGTGATTGCTAGTGGCAAGTTTGTTAGCCACTAACACTTCTAAAGCATGAGATGGCCAGGCTTAAGATCATAGAATCAGAAGGTGCAGGAGCAAGGTACTCAGAGCTCATCTAGACCAGCAGTCGGCAACCTTAAACACTCCAAGAGCCACAAAGGTCCTAACCAGAAGCCCCCCCTGTTCAATTCTGCAGCCGACCGGAAGTCTGGTTCCTCCACCATAGAGTCTCTTCCTAGTGCAGCATCCTTTTTCCTCTGCTGATCGGAAGTCTGGGTCCTCCACCATAGAGTCTCTTCCTAGTGCAGCATCCTTTTTCCTCTGCTGATCGGAAGTCTGGTTCCCCCACCATAGAGTCTCCTCCTAGTGCGGCATCCTTTTTCCTCTGCTGATCGGAAGTCTGGTTCCCCCACCATAGAGTCTCCTCCTAGTGCAGCGTCCTTTTTCCTCTGCTGATCGGAAGTTCGGTCCCCCCACCATAGAGTCTCTTCCTAGTGCAGCATCCTTTTTCCTCTGCTGATCGGAAGTCTGGTTCCTCCACCATAGAGTCTCTTCCTAGTGCAGCATCCTTTTTCCTCTGCTGATCAGAAGTCCGGTTCCCCCACCGTAGAGTCTCCTCCTAGTGCGGCATCCTTTTTCCTCTGCTGATCAGAAGTCTGGTTCCACCATGATAGAGTCTCCTCCTAGTGCGGCATCCTTTTTCCTCTGCTGGCTGGAAATCTGGTTTCCCCACCATAGAGTCTCCTCCTAGTGCGGCATCCTTTTTCCTCTACCTGTCCTAACCAAAAGCCCTATCAATTGTGAAGCCGACTGGCTACAGGGAGCTGCAGCAGAGGGATGAAAGAGCCACATGTGGCTCCAGAGCCATGGGTGGCTGACTCCTGATCTAGACCAACCCACTTCTCTGTAAAGAAATCCGTGAAAGTGTGGGTATGGGTAGACGGTTTTCATAACTGTCCTATTGTATCTCGCAGTTATTGAGACCCAGTGTGATCTACTGGTTAAGGTACCAACTGGGAGACCAAGAATTCTAGTCTCGCCGTAGGCATGAAAGCTGACTGGGTGATTTTGGACCAATCACCAGGAGATGGTGAGTTCTAGTACTGTCTTAGATATGAAAGCCAAGAGTGGCTTTGGACCAATCACCAGGAGACTGTGAATTCCAGTTCCACCACAGGCATGAAAACTTGGCTTGGTGACTTTGAGTCAATCACCAGGAGATGGTGAGTTCTAGTTCTGTCTTAGTTATGAAAGCCAAGAGTGGCTTTGACCAATCACCAGGAGACTGTGAATTCTAGTTCCACCACAGGCATGAAAGCTTGGCTTGGTGACTTTGAGTCAATCACCAGGAGATGGTGAGTTCTAGTACTGTCTTAGATATGAAAGTCGATGGTGACTTTCAGCCAATCATCAGGAGATTCTTAATCCCATCTCAAGCATGACGGGTCGGTGACTTGAAGTCCTGCTTAAGGCAGGAAAGTGGAACTAGAACTCACCGTCTCCTGGTGAAGAACCTAAAGTCACCCAGCCCGCTTTCATGCCTAAAACGGAACTAGAACTCCCAGGCACCTGATTTCTAGCCTAGCTCTTTAACCACTAAACCAAACTGGTTTTAATGAGCAATTAAATCAGAATGGAAGAAAATGAGGTGTCACAGAAGCCCTGCAGGTTATGGAATGAAGAAATGAAGTTATCATTTAATCAAGATATTGATGGTGACCTTGGAAGGGAGCGCATCCGTTATGACGGGGCAGTGTTCACACAACACTTTCGATCTGCGCATCCCCAAAACACCGAGTCCTCTAACGCCGTAAAAAAAAAAACAACCCCCAATTAAACCAGCAATAATTAAGCCAGGTGATGCTCGCTTCCTTTTCTGAGTGCATCTGTTAGGGGTTCTTTTTTTGTCTGACCGTTTTGAGGGTGTTGTGAGAACCAGCCAGCGGGAAGCTTTGGAACAAACAAGCAGCCATCCGGATGGCGGTGTGTTGAATCCGAGGCTCGCATTTGATGGAGCCCAACTGGCTGAAACAGATGGAGAATTAAAGGCAAAAGATTCGTTTCAATCCCCCCGCAAGATGAACAGCCCAACGCTCAACGGCCAATTTTTAATTGGTTTCTAAATAGGAACCTTTGACATTTTAGATGGTATACAGCGGATGTCCATTTCCAGGGTCCAGGAGAAAAGCCAAGAGCTACCAATGACCAAATGCTAGGAGATGCTTTTATATGTGTGTGTGTGTGTGTTGCATTTGTGCTGATAAATAAATAAAGGGAGACTAGTATAGATCTATTTCAAGCTATTTCCCTGGCTTAGTTGATAAAGGAAGAGAGCCTGTGGCTTAGTGGCTAATACAACTGCCTGATATGTAATACAGCCCAGGTTCGATTCCCAGTAAGGGTATGACTAGCTGATGAGAGCTAAATAGCTTGAAATAGATCTATACTAGTCTCCCTTTGTTTATTTATCAGCACAAATGCAACACAAATGTAACAAAGGCAACATAAAAAAATGGCTTTCTGCCTGGATGGCTTCTAGGGTGAGCCGAAAGACAGAAAAAGGGAAGCAGTATGCTCCCTCCCATATTTGGACATACCAGGGGTTGTGACACAATACATACATACACCCCCACACACACACACACATGTTGTATTTGTGCTGATAAATAAATAAAGGGAGACTAGTATAGATCTATTTCAAGCTATTTAGCTCTCATCAGCTAGCCATACCCTTACTGGGATTATATATATAAGGTCCACCTATTCTCGTGAAATATAAGCCAGGTTTGCACCGCATTCGTGAATAGGCTAAAATGGATACAGGTAATCCTCCACTTACGATCATTCGTTGAGTGATGCGTTCATAGTTATGTTGCAAGAAATATCCATCTGGTTCAGTTCCATGTAGGGGTTAGGTCGGGGTCATAGCTGGCTCTATAAGCAAAGGACAAATCCTAAGAATTTGTCTGAGCTATGTTTGGTTGAAGTTTGGAACACTGATGCATTGTCCTTAGGAGACTGTGCCCGGAGGTGAGCTCTCCTGCTAGATGGGTACAGGGCTAATCCTAGTAGATCCTGGAGAGTCATGTCTTCATCCCATCATCCTGGAGCTGGAGGTCTTTTGTCTTGTAGATAGGCTAGTCCAGTTCTTCTCAATGGGCACCAAATATCTACTGGGGGCAGGGAGATAAAGCTCTGAGTTTCTATCTCCCTTAAGATTTCTATTTATCTTTTAGGGGAAATATTTTGTCCTGCTTTTTCTAATGTTTTTCAAAATATTTCATCCTTCTAAGTGGTGGTGGGAAGCTTCCCACAGTTACAACAGCACTGGAAAAAGTGATGTACACACTGCATCAACAGAGGGAGAGAGTCAAGATCACGTGAAGTGTTAATACCACTTTGTAAAGCCTTGGTAAGGCCACACTTGGAATACTGCATTCAGTTTTGGTCACCACGATGTAGAAAAGATGTGGAGACTCTAGAAAGAATCCAGAGAAGAGCAACAAAGAGGATTAGGGGACTGGAGGTTAAAACATATGAAGAACGGTTGCAGGAACTGGGTATGTTTAGCTTAAGAGAAAGAAGGACTAGGGGAGACATGATAGCAGTGTTCCAATATCTCAGGGGTTGCCACAAAGAAGAGGGAGTCAAACTATTTTCCAAGACACCTGAGGGCAGGATAAGAAGCAATGGGTGGAAACTAATCAAGGAGAGAAGCAACTTAGAACTGAGGAGAAATTTCCTGACAGTGAGAACAATTAATCAGTGGAACAGAAGTTGCCTCCAGAAGTTGTGAATGCCCCAACACTGGAAGTCTTTAAGAAGATGTTGGATAGCCATTTGTCTGAAACGGTATGGGGTTTCCTGCCTAGGCAGGTGGTTGGACTAGAAGGCCTCCAAGATCCCTTCCAACTCTGCTATTCTCTATTCTGCATCTTTGCAGGTATAGATCCTTCCTAAGTCCTTCATGGATGTTGGGTTAAATGCTGGTCTGTAGTCTATTTCTCGAGGAATTACTGGTGAACTCCACAGCGTGTTCTCATCCTGGTAGGGAAATGTGAGGTGGATTTTTTGTTAGTTTGAGTACTGCCATTTCAAACCCGGCCTTAGAGGAATGGTGGTGAAATTATTTTACATCCCTTTTTTCATACCGCTGCTGACATTCTCATCTGATCCCTGCAAGGTGTGAAATCTATGCTGGCTAGAAGCTTGGGGAAGGGAAAAAAATCTGAATAAAACTTCGAGACGCCAGCTTATTGAAAATGTACATCATTCTGGGATGCGAAAGGTGAAAAAATATCCAGCAGGGGACAAAAAGGATCAGCTCCAATTATCTGGAAATGCTATTCCCTCCGAATACCGCTTCAGCTGGGAATAACAATTTCTTCTCAAAACGAGACCTTCTAGAGAAGCTGAAGGGGTCCCTGCCAGCCGAAGTAGATCTGTATTTTTTTCTTTTCTTGTTAAAACTGTATTTTTCATTTCTCCTGCTCTCAACATCGACGATTTTGACATCAGTGGGGGAAAAAGCGATTCTTACCATTTACTTTGCGGCCACTTAAATTGGGCTCTCCAGTTTGAGCCCTCGAAAATTCAGTCTGCAGCTTGTCCTCGACGTTCAACATTCATTCAGCGATCGTTGGAAGTTACAATGGCACTGAAAAAAGCGACTTATGGCCGTTTTTCACACTTAGGACCACTGAAGCGACCCCATGATCACATGATCAGAATTTGGATGCTGGGCAACTATAGGTAGTCCTCAACGTATGACCACAATGGAGGCCAAAATTTATGTTGCTAAGTGAGAAATTCGTTTCGGGAGTTTTCTCCCACTTTACGACTTGGCTTGCCAGATTTGTTAAGTCAATTGCTGCAGTTGATAAGTTAGCAACATGATTGATAAATTCAATTTCTGTGGCTAACCGAGAAATTTGCTAAGTCGATTTTGTCCCCGTTTTACGGCTTTTCTTGCCACATTTGCTAAGTGAATCCCTGCAGTTGTTAAATTAGCAGCATGGTTGTTAAGTGATTCAGGCTTCTTCTATTGACTTTGCTTGTCAGAAAGTCGCAAAAGATAATCGCCTGACCCCGGCACATTGCAACCATCATAAATATGAACCACTGGCCAGGCGCCTGAATTTTGATCACATGACCATACTGCAACGGTCCTAAGTGTGAAAAACAGTCATCAGTCCCTTTTTCATTGCTGTCATAACTTCGAACATTCACTAAACAAACCGTTGTAAGTCGAGGACTACCTGTATTTGTTAAATCAATCAAACTGTTGCTAAGTGAATCATGCTTCCCTGTGAGCTTTGCTCGTCAGAAGGTTGCAAAAGGGGGTCGCGTGACCCCGGGATACTGCAACCGTCGTAATTATGAGTCAATTGCCAAGTGTCTGAATTTTGATCGTGGGGATGCCACAACGGTCGTAAGTGTGAAAACAGGTCCTAAGTCCTGTTTTTCAGTGCCGTTGTCACTTTGTACGGTCACAAAACGGAACCGTTGTAAATCGAGGATTATTTTAGTTTACAGATTACAGATTAACAGAGTTGGAAAGGACCTTGTAGGTCGGGGTGTCAAACTCGATTTCATTGAGGGCCGCATCAGGATTGTGTTTAACGTCAGGCGGCCAGGGTGGGTGTGGCCAGCTCGACGTCACTCGTGTTGGGGGCGCCTGTGACGGCCCAAACACTCCACAGCGGAAATGGGCTCCAAAGCTCCGTTTTCGGCTGCAACGGCCTCCCGCAACCCTCTGCCAGCAGAAAAAGAGTTCGGAGAGCCACAGGCAGCCCTCATGAGTCCTGTTTTCGGCTGCGACAGCCTCCCGCAAACCTCTGCCAGCAGAAAAAGAGCTTGCAAGAGCTATGTGTGAACCTCCCGAGCTCCGTTTTCACTGGCAGAGGCACCAGGGGCTGGTCCTTTGCGCTTTCCAGGGCATCCCCAGGGGCCAGATCTAAGCACCCCGGGGGGGGTGGCGGATCTGGGCCCCAGGCCTTGAGTTTGACACCCCCGTTGTAGTTCATCTAGTCCAACCACAATCTGTATAAGTTAGATGTTTGTGAGACTGTAAACATCTGAATCCTATCTGCCGTCACTTCCATTTGCCTACAGCAGGGGTGTCCAAACTTGGGAACTTTAAGACTTGTGGACTTCAACTCCCAGAATTCCCCAGCCAGTTCCCAAGTTTGGACACCCCTGGCCTACAGAGACAAGGGTTCGATGCATTTGTTTGAGAGAGAGAGAGAGAGAGAGACGCTGCTCGACGTTCACACTCATCAAGCTCAGCTACAATTTCTTTTCCCATCTCTCTTTCCCGCCAAGGAGAAATAAATAAATAAATAAAAACGCAGCCTGGCAGGTGAACCTGGCTAGCCGTGACCTGTGTGAACATGCAGTATGTTAAATAATTGTCTGCTGCCCCTGCTTTTGCTATCACATGTAACAATTCTCCCCTCGTTTGTTAGCTGCCCTCGGACAGGTTTTTCGTAGCAAAATTCCCCCGTTAATCTGTGAAAATCGGCACGTTGGCAGCCGTAATCCGTTCTTTGGCCGGCGGCGGGAGAATTGCAACACGACTAGAATAAGAGGGTGCCAAAATTAAAAAATAAAAACCAGGCCGGTTTTTTCCCAGGATCAGCTCAAAACAGGGGCTACAAATTCAGAAGTGGTGGGAGCTTCATCCCTGGAAGCTTTCAAGAAGAGGCTGGGCTGACAGCTGTTTGAAATAGTGGACAACCACTTAAATAGGAGCCAGCCGTGGGCAGCAGCTGCCAAAAAAGCCAACACAGTTCTAGGCTGCATCCACAGAGGGATAGAATCAAGATCACGTGAAAATACCACTTTATAAGACCTTGGTAAGGCCACACTTGGAATATTTGCATCCAGTTTTGGTCGCCACGATGTAGAAAAGATGCGGAGACTCTGGAAAGAATGCAGAGAAGAGCAACAAAGAGGATTAGGGGACTGGAGGATAAAACATATGAAGAACGGTTGCAGGAACTGGGTATATCTAGTTTAATAGAAAGAAGGACTAGGGGAGACATGATAGCAGTCTTCCAATATCTCAAGGGCTGCCACAAAGAAGAGGGAGTCAAACTATTCTCCAAGGCCACCTGAGGGCAGAACAAGAAGCAATGGGTGGAAACTAATCAAGGAGAGAAGCAACTTAGAACTGAGGAGAAACTTCCTGACAGTTAGAACAATTAATCAGTGGAACAGAAGTTGCCTCCAGAAGTTGTGAATGCCCCAACACTGGAAGTTTTTAAGAAGAGATTGGATAACCATTTGTTTGAACTGGTGTAGGGTATCCTGCCTAAACAGGAAACTTGTTCTGAGTACATTTTCCTGTTTCCTGCTACAGTTAAAATAGTTGAGCAGTAAAGTACATGGTGACTGTTTGCTGTATGTGGTGCTTTATATAAACAGAATTTCTAACACATACATTGATGCATAAGGTAGGATTTCGCAACCTTGGCCACGTTGATGTTGTGTGGATTTCAACTCCCAGAATTCCCCAGCCAGCAGAGGCAGTTCAGATATGGTAGCCCTAATGCAAAAAATAAAATGAAATAAAATGCTGCTGTTCCATAGTCAACTGTGATCATCTGATTTCTGAGACTTCTTCCTGACTTTCCACATGTAAAATCATTGGGGAAGCCGTCAGGAAATCGGAAATCCCTCCCATGGTATTTTTACAAAGAAGGCTGAGGAATTCTAGGAGTTGAAGTCTACACAACATCAAGTTGCCACAGTTGAGAAATCCTGCATAACATATTAGGACAAAGTACAGATAGTCCTCTACTTACAACAGTTCATTTAGTGACTGTTCAAAGTTACATCAGAACTGGGGGAAAAGTTGATTTAGGACTGTTTTTCACACTTACGACCATTGCAGCATCCCCGTGGTGACATGATTTATATTCGTATGCTTGACAACTGACTCCCATTTATAACGGTTGAAGTATCCTGGGATAATGTAATCTCCTTTTATGACCTTCTAACAAGCAAAGTCAACGGGGAAGCCAGGTTCACTTAACAACCATGTAACTAACTTAACATTTGTGCTGATTTACTTGACAAAAGTAGCCAGAAAGATTGCACAATGGGGCAAAACTCACTTAACAACTATCACCCTTAGCCACAGAAATATTGGGCTCAATTGTGGTCATAAGTTGAGGACTACCTACCTACCTATCAGTGGTTTGTTTCAAATCCTGTTCCAACCGGTACGGTTGGAATGGGCCCGGTGGCGTCTTCACGGATGCGCGCAGTGTGCGTCTTAGTGCCTTCGTGATGCTCCAGCTGCTCCGCAGAGCGTCGCACAGGCGCTGTACGCACCATGCACATGCGCGGAAGCACGGAAGCCTTAAGACACAGGTAAGGAACTCGGGCAGGCGGGTGGGCCTTTCAGAGCACCATACTGGAACGGTATCCGGTGCTCCGGGCTGGCTCCAGTACGCCCGTACCGGGACGTACCACCTGCAACCCACCACGGCTGCATATATATTCGGGCAATGTAATCGACAGGACAGTCCAGAAAAGGCACCTTGACAACTAGACATTACATCAATGCCACGTTCACACCCATTTCATATGTCAGTTGTGAGAATATCCCTTGGATTCCGCCTACCCCACTGTGTAATCCAAGGTCAGGAATGACAACGGATGTGAAGGGGCCTTTGCATTTTTTAAAAAATATATATAAATTTGAACCCACAGATTAATATTTTAACTGTTATTTAGATTGATGGAGACCTGTCACATTTTCAGACTCCACTTCCGTATCTGGATGAGAAATGCGTCTCTTCATAAGAAAAGTAGACTTGAGCTGTCAGCTTGGTAAAAGATTGAGAAGAAGGGGTCAAAGAGAGATTTTAAGAAGGGGAGAGAGCCATGTTGTAATTGAGGGAAGACAAATCAAACAATCTGGATCCCGGCCTCTAAAGATCGAGCAACAAAATTCCTGAATTGGGTTAGACCAGAATTTCTTAATCACAGCAACTTTAAGATACATGGACTTCAATTCCCAGAATTCCCTGGTCCACATATGCCAGCTGGGGGATTCTGGATTTTGAAATCCACACAGCTCCCAGTTTGAGACATGCTCTATTACGGGTACCGTATTTTTCGGAGTATAAGACGCTCCAAAGTATAAGACGCACCTAGCTTTTGGGGAGGAAAACAAGGGGAAATCTGCCTCTGCCTCCCAGCAATTTGCCTCCTTGCAACAAACAGCAAACAGTACAGACAATATACTCTGTTTGTGGTGTTAGATTTCAGACTATACTTGTACAGATGCTGTTGGCTTTCTGTAAGTATACAATATTCTCTGCCATTTAAAAGACAATACAATTGTACTGGGCCTCTTCAGAGGAAGCATTTAAAAAGCTTCTTCATTTTGTTAAGTTGTCTAGAACAATAATAAAGCAGTCTTTAAAAAATAAAGTCTAATAATTTGAACATTCTATAGGCATTTATAGTTATTGACTTACCTTCTTGACGTTAAAAAAAATCTGCCTCTGCCTCCCAGCAATTTGCCTCCTTGCAGCAAACAGCAAGTTTCACTTTCAATTTCAGATTCAGCACCGGCCTCCCGATCATCAGCTGTTTCAGGCTGCAGGTATTGCCATATTGCCGCCTCCGCAAGCTCTATTTTCTCCTTTTGCCGCAAGGAGGTAAATTGCTGGGAGGCAAAGGCTAAAGGGTGGGGGCCGGTGGGTGGGTGAGGCTACATTTGGTGTATAAGACGCACCCAAATTTTCACCCTCTTTTAGGGGGAAAAAGGGTGCGTCTTATACTCCCTACTGGTTTGGCGACCCAGTTGCAATTTCCATTACCAGTTCGGCCGAAACGGTGCGAACTGGTAGCAACCCACCTCTGCTCTCTTTGCCAACTCTCCAGTGGGTTTCAAGTCATCTTGATTAATTATTTCCCTATAAACCAGCGACGATGTTGCTCAGTTAAACTGCTTTATCTCCGCAGCTGCAAAATGTCAGGATTTAAGCAGGAACAAACGGGGGGCGGGGGGGAACACCCACATGGCGCTACTCGAGACTTGGAAGGAAATAATCTAGAAGCTGCAGTTTTCTCCTCTCTCTTTTAATTGCATTTTGCCATCTTAGGGTCTCCTATCTCTCCCCCCTCCAAGCAGCTTAAAAATGAATGAAGGATTGGTGAACCTTCCCTGAAGAAGTCTACCACCATGGCAGCAAGTGAAAAAGATAGTTGGAGGGCCACAGGGGAAAAACCCGTGGCTCTAACCCCACGGATGAACTTGCGTTTGGATGCAAAGGTGTTGCGTGCTTGATAAAAATTGGGAGCTCGTTTGAAATTGAGGACAGATCAGGTGGTTTTCTCTTTTGGGGGAAAAAATATTTTTCTTTAGTTAAATCATGGTTTTCCCAGTTGCAACGGATGGCTGTGAAGTTTGGACCATAAGGAAGGCTGAGTGCCAAAGAATGGAGGCCTTTGAACTCTGGTGCTGGAGAAGACTCCTGCATTGAGTCCCTTGGACTGCAAGGCGATCCAACAGGTCAGTCCTAGAGGAGATCAACCCTGGCTGCTCTTTAGAAAGCCAGATCCTGAAGAGGAAACTCAAGTACTTTGGCCACCTGATGAGAAGGAAGGACTCCCTGGAGAAGAGCCTCAGGCTGGGAAGGATGGAAGGCAAAAGAAGAAGAAGGGGACGACAGAGAATGAGGTGGCTGGATGGAGTCACCGAAGCAGTTGGCCTGAGCTTCAATGAACTCCAGAGAATGATAGATGACAGGAAGAAGGCCTGGAGGAACGTTGTCCATGGGGTTGCGATGGGTCGGACACAACTTCGCGACTCACAACAACAAGAAGTTAAATCATTCAACCTCAGCTGCGGCAGAGGGAGGGAGCTGCTTAGTATTTTAAAACTTATACAATCAGTGTGTGTTTGAAGTGGGTAGTCAAGTGGTCGAGAAGAAGTACCTGTTGTCCATATCGTTTAGCGACTGTTTCAAGTTACAACAGCAATGAAAAAAGTGACTTAGCACCATTTTTCACATTTCACACATAATATGGTTGCTGAATCCCCATTCTCGTGTGATCAACCTTCAGAGGCTTGGCAGCTGGCTCGTAATTATGACGGTTGCAGTGTCCCAGGGTCATGTGACACCCCCCTTTTGTGACCTTCCAACCACCACAGTCAAGGGGGGGGAAGCTGGATTTGCTTAATGACCAGGTGAGTCACTCAACAACTGCAGCAATTTGCTTAATAGCTGCAGCCCATAAAACGTTGTAAAAATGAGGCAAAACCTCACTCAACAACTGCCCCGATTAGCCACATGGAACATTTGGGCTCCATTGGGGTCAACATTCAAGAACGAGCTGTATAGACCTGAGGTGTCAAACTGGATTTCTTTGAGGGCCAGATAGGTGGTTGGTTATGCTTAAGTTAACCCCCACATTATTCTCTTTTCAGTAAAACACTTTTCTTCTGAGGAGAGGCTGCCTGTCAGGCCTGCAGCCATCTTTTCCTTTGGATCTTTGGCCTGCCACACTTTCTATTATTCTGCTATGCCTCTTCTATTTTGGGAAAATGGGAGGGGGGATTGTACGGAGTTAGATGATATGTAGCCATAACAAAATTCATTTCTAGAAAGCCAAGGTCATCCTTTCTTCTCTGCACCTCTGCACCTGACTGGAGCTGGGTGGGTGGAAGCTGCCAGCATGGCAGTGGGAGATTTGACCATGGGATGCACTTGTGGGCGTGAGGGCAAGATCTTGAACTTCCAACTGGGAGGGGGGGAAACCGGGAAGCTTTCAGATTCGGGTTTTCCCAGATGTGCCAACATGGCTCTCTTCATCAATTGGAACTTTGAGGAATCCTTTGCCTCGGACTCTTGATTTAATTTTGGATGCTATTTGGAACCCTGACAAATTGTAGTTTTCCTCCACGGGCCGGCCAGGGGTGGTGGTGGTGAGAGATGGCACGGATGCCCCCTGCAGTACCCTGCCACCCAAAATGGGGTGCAGGGGTATGTGCACAGCTCCCCATGCTCCGTTTTCAGCCAAGATGGCCTCCTGCAGCACTTTGCTGCCCCATGCCCCCTTTTGGCTGGCAGTGTGCTGCATTTCGGCTACCAGTGGTAGCGCAGACCAATCCTTTGCTATTTCCAGACCAGCCCCACGGGTCAGATTTAAGCACCCTGCATAGTGGTGGGTGCTGGTCCCTACGGCCCAGTATGGCCGTACCGGTAGTAGCCGGAAACAGCTGACAGTGTACCAGTACCCCTGGTGCAGACGGAACTAAAGTTTCTTCGTCCAAAGGGAGAAGAACATTTTGAGGAATTGAAAAGCGCTTTTGATTCAGACGCAGGCTTGGGGGGGGGGGGCTCATGCAAACAGAGCATGGTGCCCTTCAGACGAAGAGATAACTTTTATCTGGAGGACAGAAGCCGTGGCTGAATGGGCAGGTCAGCTAAACAGCCACGTCCAGCAGGAGATTTAGGATTATTCAGAGCGGGGGAAACTAAAGAGGCAACTGCTGTGTAACTCAACCAGGGCTGCGATATCATCAGGAGATAACAGCCGAGGTAGGCCTGAGCAACAACAACGCGTTGAAAGAGTATTTTTAGGTGCACGCAGAAAGATTTCTAGCCATGATCACCTTGGCTAAAGGAGGCCTGGAAACCCCCCCCCCAAATATTCATTGTATTGGCTAAACTTCTTGGAAACTATAGACCAGTGGCGGCTAACCTTTTTCCCAGGGGGCGGTCGTGCACGGGTGTGCCCACACCCATAATACTATGCGCATGAGCCATGCACGCATGTGCATGCAACCCCCCCGCACATGCACGTGTGACCCCAGCCCCCCCCCGCTTTTGGCATGCGATGAACCCACGTTTTGCCCTCCCCAGGCTCCAGAGGCTTTCTAGGAGCCTGGGGAGGGCGAAAACAGCCTACCCCACCCCCCGGAGGCCCTCTCTTTCCTGAACTTCAAATTCGCCCATTTTTCGCCTTCCGGAGCCTTCACGAGGCTTCCCTGAAGAAAAACGGCCTAATACTCAAACCAGAAGTCCGTTCCCAAACTTTTGGTTTGCACCCCAGAGGGCGAGAAACGGCCGAAAAAGAAGACCAGAGTCAGCTGGTGGAGCTGACAGGGCAACGCCTTGTGTGCCCTAACTAATGGCCCCCAAATGCCATAGATTCGACCTCACAGCTGTAGACCCATCGGTTGATCAAGTCAAGTGCCAGGGCTGCAGTGATATTCCTTTTAGGATCTTTGGCCTGCCTCTCTCTCTCTCTCTCTCTCTCTCTCTCTCTCTCTCTCTCTCTCTCTCTCTCTCTCTCTCTCTCTCTCTCTCTCTCTCTCTCTCTCTCTCTCTCTCTCTCTCTCTCTCTCTCTCTCTCTTTACTATGCTGTTCATGAGTGGGGAATTGGGAGGGGGGAATAGTAAGGAGTAGAATGCGTTTGTTTTCAAAATAAAAAACTCCTTTCTAGAAATCAAGGTCATCCTTTGTCTCTGCACCTCTGTACCTGACCGGAAGTGGATGGGTGGAAATGCCAGGGTGACAGAGGAAGATTGGACCATGTGATGGGCTTGTGGGTGTGGGGGACAAGATCTTGAACTTGAACTTTCAACTGGGTGGGGACCTCAGGAAGCTTTCAGATTCGGGCTTCCACAGTTTGTACCAACATGTCTCTCTTATTAAATTGGAACTTTGATGAAAGCTCTGCCTTGGACTCTGATTTAATTCTGGATGATATTTGGAACGCTGACATCAAGTTTATTTAAAATACTGTCCATCTGGGTTCAGTTCTAAGTGGGGGGAAAAGACACTGGAAAGGCTGCCTGGAAAGATGCTGCCATCGTAGCTGCCATCTTGACTTTTTTTTAACCCTTCCTGCAGCCTCTCTGGTGTGATGATAGCCCTGCTCCTTCTGTTTTGCCAGTTCAACCCACCCACCCCCTCCCTGGAATGGCTCTGCCCTTAGGTGAAGAGCGGGCGATGCAGAAGGCTGCTTCTTCCTGTCCTTTTAATTGCCTGGTTGTTTTGTTTATCTGTTGAGCATCTGTTCTCAGCATGGCCTCGGCCCTAAAGTTTAATTGAAGAAGGAGTCCTGGAGGCTGCAGAAGAAAAGGGCCATTGCTGAACGCTGCCAAGACGGAATCAGAATAGGAGCTGGGAGGGACCTGGGAGGTCTTCTAGTCCAGCCCCCCTGCTCAAACAGGAGACCCTACCTCCATTCCAGACAAATGGTTCCTGCCAGTCCCTTCTTCAAAGCCTCCAGTGGGGAAGCACCCACAACGTCTGGAGGCAAATTGTCAATTAGACCTCAAGCAGTAGAAGAAAAAAATCACTTAATCCAGGGGGGAGATTCAGTCAATTTGGACAGGTTCAGGCGAACTGGATGCTAATTTTGCATCCAGTTCACTGAACCAGTTGTTGCAAGGACCGGCTGCAGGGGTGAAATCCGGCAGGTTCTGGAGAAGCGGTAGCAGAAATTTTGAGTAGTTTGGAGAACCAGCCAATACCACTTCTGGCTGGCCATGCCCCCACCTATTCTCTGCCTCCCGAATCCCAGTTGATCAGGAGGGAATGGGGATTTTGCAGTATCCTTCCCCTGCCACACCCACCAAGCCATGCCCACAGAACTGGTAGAACATTTTTTCTCCGAATTTCACCACTGACTGGCTGGCCCTGCCCACCCTGCCCCTTCCCTCCCAGGAGTCTCGATGCAGCCTGTTCATTATGTCAGGTAAGTACAGGGTCTGTGCGGAGGCTCTGAGAGGATGGAAAACGGGCCTACCGGAAGTACCGGAAGTCTGGAAATGGGCTCATTTCCAGCTTCCGGAGGGCCTCCCGACCACAGGGGACACCGTTTTCGCCCTCCTGGAGGCTTAGGGAAAGCCCCCAGAGCCTGGGTAGAGTAGAAACGCCCCCCCCCCATTAGGAAGCTGAGTAGGCCACGCCCCGGGCAGAGAACCGGTTGCTATTTTTTTTCAATCCCACTCCTAACTTAATCCAGGGCTGTCTAACCATAGTAACTTTAAACGCGTGGACTTTAAACCCAGCCAAACTGGGGAATTCTGGGATTTGAAGTCCACAGGTCTTAAAATTGCCAAGATTGTGATGGCGGCTGCACAGTGAGTCCTCAACTTACAACAGTTCATTTAGTGACCGTTCAATGTTACGACATCACTGAAAAAAATGATTTATGACCGTTTTTCACCTGACCATTGCAATATCCCATGATTCACATGATTAAAATCCAGATGTTTGGCTACCGGGTTCACACTTATGACGGTCGCAGCATCCAGGGGGTCACATCCTCTTTTGTGACCTCCTGACAAGTGAAGTCAGTGGGAAACCCAGATTCACTTAACAACCGTGCGACTCACTTAACATCTCAACTTAACAATGCAGTGATTCACTTAACCACGTTGGCAAGAAAGGTCATAAAATGAGGCAAAACTCACTGCCTTGTTTAGCAGTGGAGATTTCGAGCTCAATTGTGGTCGTAAGTCAAGGTTTACTTGTTCGTACAGTATGAATATTTTACTCGTAGAGCTAGGACCAGGCTAATCGCAACTCCTTAAATTAAAACCATCGGCTTGTATGCCCTGAATTTATGTGGTTTCCTTCCCCCTCAGTTCTATGTCTTTCATTTTATTATTTCCCACTGCTGGAAAATAACAACAACAACATGACCTGTTCTGTTTTCACCCCACACTTTACAAATCTTCCATTAAAAGGCCCCGGGACAGGCAGAAAAAGAAAAAAAAAAAGCAGAGGAAAATGACCTGCCCCGAGAAAAATAACGACAGAGTAAATGAAACCCGATGAGGCAAAACATCTGGAAAAACGAGATTAAAAGCCCTTGATTTTCTCCCCCTCCCTCTCTCTGTAACTTTTACTTTAAAATGCTCTTTGAATGGAAGTTTTGCAAAGACACTTGGAGGGAAGGGAGTGTGGAATAACTCAAGAGAACAAAAAGCCGGGGAAATAATATTCTTTATTGCATTCAGCTTTCTGGTTTGGCTGGTGCACAACATCTTGTAAAAGGTGAGAAAGGATTGTTGGAAGATTTGTAGATGGAGCCAAAGAGGAAATTTGGAGGGAGTGAAAAAAAAGAGATTGAAAAAGAATCTGGAAGAAAGACAAACGTCAAACCCTGGGAAGATAACAGGACAAGGATAAAGGGGAGAATAAACCCAGAAGGTAGCTACAATGATTTTAATTAAAGTGAAATCCGCCCCTGCCTCCTAATCTCAAATTAACTTCATATACAGTAGTCCTCAACTTACACCCAAAATTGAGCTTCACATTTCTGTTGCGAAGCAAGACAGTTATGAGTTTTGTCCCATTTTACGACCTTGCTTGCCACAGTTGTTAAGCGAATCACTGCGGTTATTAAGTCGGGAACATGGTTGTTTAAGTGAACCCAGTTTTCCCATTGATTTTGCTGGTCAGAAGATCACAAAAGGAGACCATGTGACCTTGGCACATTTGCGAGAGAAGAGGGAGAGAGAGGAGAGAGATAGACAGGCAGAAAGAGATGAAAGAAAGAGATAAGAGAAAGAGACAGAGAAGAGGGAGAGAGGGAGATGAGAGAAAGAGAGAAGAGACAGAGAAGGGGGAGGGAGATGAGAGAAAGAGAGAGAAGAGATAGACAGAGACAGAAAGAGAGAAAGAGAGAGGAGAGAGAGAGACAGACAGAGAGACAGAAAGAGATGTGAGAGAGAAGAGACAGAGAAGAGGGACAGAGGTGAGAGAAAGAGAGAGAAGAGACAGACAGAGACAGAAAGAGAGAAAGAGAGAGAAGAGAGAGAGACAAACAGAGAGACAGAAAGAGATGTGAGAGAGAAGAGACAGAGACACAGAAGATGGAGGGAGATGAGAGAAAGAGAGAAGAGACAGAGACAGAGAAGAGGGAGGGAGAGAGATGAGAGAAAGAGAGAAGAGACAGAGAAGAGGGAGGGAGAGAGATGAGAGAAAGAGAGAAGAGACAGAGAAGAGGGAGGGAGAGAGATGAGAGAAAGAGAGAAGAGACAGAGAAGAGGGAGGGAGAGAGATGAGAGAAAGAGAGAAGAGACAAAGACAGAGAAGAGGGAGGGAGAGAGATGAGAGAAAGAGAGAAGAGACAGAGAAGAGGGAGGGAGAGAGATGAGAGAAAGAGAGAAGAGACAGAGACAGAGAAGAGGGAGGGAGAGAGATGAGAGAAAGAGAGAAGAGACAGAGACAGAGAAGAGGGAGAGAGGTGAGAGAAAGAGAGAGAAGAGACAGACAGAGACAGAAAGAGAGAAAGAGAGAGGAGAGAGAGACAGAAAGAGATGTGAGAGGGAAGAGACAGAGACAGAGACAGAGAAGATGGAGGGGGATGAGAGAAAGAGAGAAGAGACAGAGAAGAGGGAGGGAGGGAGGGAGGGAGGGAGAGAGGTGAGAGAAAGAAAGAGGAGAAAGAGAGACAGACAGAGATGAGAGAAAGAGAGAAGAGACAGAGAAGAGGGAGAGAGGTGAGAGAAAGAGAGAGAAGAGACAGACAGAGACAGAAAGAGAAAGGAGAGAGAGACAGACAGACAGAGAGACAGAAAGAGATGTGACAGAGAAGAGACAGAGACAGAGAAGATGGAGGGAGATGAGAGAAAGAGAGAAGAGACAGAGGAGAGGGAGAGAGGTGAGAGACAGAGAGAGGACAGAAAGAGAGAGAAGAGAGCAAGAGCGAAGAGAGCCCAGCACAATGCAACTGTCATAAACACAAGTCAGTTGTCAAGCGTCCAAATTTTGAGCATGTGACCTTGAGGATGCTGCAATGGTTGTGTGAAAAACGATCATGTCACTTTTTTCAGCGCCATTGTGACTTCGAATGGTCACTAAACAAACCGTCGTAAGGCAAGGGCTAGCTGTGTTGGCACCAAGTGACAGCAAGAGGTTTGCAGGTTTCTCCTTCTGGGGTCCTCTGGGCTTTTGCAGCCTGTTTCCAGGAGATTTAGTTGCCCTCAGCACCTCAAACCTGCTTGAGCTGACAACCCTGATTAAAAGTGAACCATGGTTTGCAGAGTGCCTGTTTTGCCCTGTGGGTGAGCGAGGCAGCCAGGGGACTCTCTGGTAGGCTTGTGTTATTGTGTTATGTGCTTGCGTGAAACACTTCTTGCCACAGGAAGATCTCTATCTCGTCTGTCTACTGCCCAGCCATCCAGCCATCTCTATCATCTCTCCCGTCTAGCTTTTCATCTCTTATGTCAGTCTGTCTGTCTCTATCATCTATCTGTATCTATATCTATTCATCCACCCATCCATTTTCTTTTTCTTTTTTTCTATCTATCATCTATCTATCTATCTATCTATCATCTATCTATCTATCTATCTATCTATCTATCTATCTATCTATCTATCTACACACACACATACACAAACAACCTATCCATTCATCCATCCATCCTCTTGTCTAGCGCCATCTCTCTTATGTCTGTCTCTCTATTATCTATCTATATCTATCCATCCACCCATCCCTGTGTCTAATCTCTCTCCTCCTCCATCTCTCCATTCATTTTTATCTAATATAATTATCTATCTATCTATCTATCATCTATCTATCTATCTACAAAAACACACACATACTCTACCTATCATCCATCATCCATCCATCCATCCTCTCCTGTCTACCTCCATCTCTCTTATGTCTATCTGTCTATCTCTTTATTATCTATCTATATCTATCCATCCACTCATCCTTGTATCTAATCTCTCTCCATCCATCCACCCATCCATCCATCCATTTTTACCTAATCTTTCTCTCCACACACACACATTCTATTTACGGTACCTACCTACCTACCTTATCATCCACCCACCCACCCACCCACCCACCCATCCATCCACCCATCCATCCATCCTCTCCTCTCTAGCTCCATCTCTTATATCTGTCTGTCTGTCTCTCATACATTCTATCTATTTACCTATCTACCTACCTTATCATCCATCCATCCATCCATCCATCCATCCACCCACCCACCCACCCACCCACCCACCCATCCTCTCCTCTCTAGCTCCATCTTATATCTGTCTGTCTGTCTCTCTATTATCTCTCTATATCTATCCATCCACCCATCCCTGTATCTAATCTCTCTCCATCCATCCATCCATCCATCCATCCATCCATCCATCCATCCATCCATCCATGTTTTTACCTAATCTTTCTCTCTTCACATACATTCTATCTATTTACCTACCTACCTTTTCATCCATTCATCCATCCGTCCGTCCTCTCCCTCGTCCAGCTCTCCATCTATCATTTGTGGCTGTCTCTCTATCACCTATCACCCCCACCCCCCCGTGTAGGTCTCCAACTATTTTTTGTATTCTCCCTCCCTTCTTCCCTCCCTCCCTCTCCTCACCCCCCCCTCTGCTCTCTCCCCCTCCCTTGAGCCATACAGCACCCAAAGAAGATTCCCATGAAGGGTTAAGCCACCCCACTTTTCTACCTGGCTCAGACAAACTTCATCTCTCACCTGAAGTCCTTGCCACCAAGAAGCGTTGGAATGAAAGAGTCACACCATCGCAAAAGGATTGGTTTTTGCCCCCTTTTTTTAAATAAACTTTATTCTATATTACAAATAGCTTTTTTTTTCTCGTTTTGTTCTGTTCTGTTCTGGACTGCAAAATAGGAACGCCTTCTATTTACAAACACAGGTATACAATTAAGTATAACAAAGGTACAGAAGCTTTACCAAGTAACAACTGGATCCTTTTCGAAAGAACTTATCATTCGCGTGATACGGTTTTGGGTTTGGAAACTCAAGATTGTTCGGCTAAAATAAAATAAAATAAAATAACTGGAAAAGGGAGAAAAGCAGCAGGCTTTTAATAACCCGAAACCTTGTACATTTGCAATCCAGGCTGTCTTGGTTTCTTTAAATTATTATCATTATTATTATTTGTGGCTCTTTGTAATACTGTCTTATAAAAATGAGACTTTCTCCCAATGCTTCCTGTTCAAAATAGGAATTTTACTAAATCTTAACTATACCAAACATGAAGACGGGTGGACTCCAACTCCCATTCCATGCTGGCTGGGGAATTCTGGGACTTGGAGTCCACACGTCTTAGTGGCTGAGGTTGAGAAACACCGTCGTGCAGGAGATCAAAACACAGTTAAAAAATAGCCAGGGTGTTCAGCCGCTGGCATAAATGATAACAGGCAGTCATCGACTTACGGCCGTACTTTAGACCCGGATTTCTGTTGCTAAGGTGGAGGAGGCGACATGAGTTGCACCTTTCTGGCCATGGCTGTTAAGTGAAATTAGTGCAGTTTTTAAATGAATCACGTGGTCGTTAAGTGAAGCTGGCTGGGAACATTGCAAATGGCCATCACGTGACCCCTGGCTGTTACAACGGTTGAAAATACATGCCAGGTGCCCAAATTTTGACCGTGGGACAACAAGGATGCTGCGATCGTCGTACGTGTGAGGACCGGTCATGTCACTTTTTTCCACCGCTGATGGAGCTTGTCGTAAGTCGAGGACTACCTGTAAGATTGGATTGGCTCAAATTCTGCCCAGTACGGCAAGGTAGTATTTGTATTTTCTGTCATTTCTGCAAGTCTTTGTAAGAATTAGCGCTTATAGCTCTTTTAATGCCATGCATAAAAATAAAATCGGCTACTAAATGGCACTTTTAAGAAACCATAAAAGTCATAATGCAAGGGGGGGGGAAATAATAATCGTTATTTCTTCAGGACGGGAAGATCTTGGACACCCAAAAATAAAATTGCATTTGGAATTTAGAACTGCATCCCAGAATCCTTGGAAATGTGATGGAGACCAGTTTTTTAAAAAAAGTTTCATTTTCTCTATTCGATGTAGGATGGAATTCAAATTTTTATCTGGTTGCTTGAATTGTCTGGATTGAGCCTTAAACCAACCACACTGGGTGCGATTAAGTAACACAAATAACAACAAGGTCTTTATGGATCAAGCATCCCCCTTCCTGTGCATGGTTTAAACTTGGTTAGGATTAATCTTGGGTTTATTTTGGGTCCAGGTGGCTTAACTCATGCGGTCATGCTATCATTTCAAGGCTGCAAGTGTTGTAAGTGTGAAAAATGGTCATAAATCACTTTTTCAGCCCTGTTGTTAACTTTGAACGGCCAATAAAGGAATAAGTCGAGGGCTACCTGTAATAATAAACAGGGAAGGTGGAGGTGAATAGCTGGGATTTCTTTCACGCTCCTACCAGCTTCCATGTACAGCAATTGCATCCATCTACAGCTTGCTCAATTTCCCACCGCTCTGGATGTATTTCACAAGAGGCTGCACTTTGGGTGGCTTGAGTCAAGGCAAAATGGACTGCCAGGGAATGGAGGCCCAGCAGAATTTGTAGAAAAATGTGATAGAACTTTGGAGAAAGATGGCGTTGAACCCTGAATTCAGAAATGGGGTTATTTGATCACAGCTGTTTTGGTGCTGATACTGTTGGCATGGGGAAGTGTGACAGGTTTTCCTGGCTTAAATCAGAATTGTTTTGAGGAAGGAAGGAGAGGTAAATAAGACGAGGTAGGAAGGAAGTAAAGAAGGAAGGAAGGAGGTAAATAAGAGGAGGAAGGAAGGAAGTTGAGAAGGAAGAAAGGGAGGAAGGAGAGTTAAATAAGAGGAGGAAGGAAGTAAAGAAGAAGGAAAAGAAGGGGAGGGAGGAAGGAAGGAGAGGTAAATAAGAGGAGGAAGGAAGGAAGTTGAGAAGAAGGAAGAAAGGGAGGAAGGGAAGGAAGGAGAGTTAAATAAGAGGAGGAAGGAAGTAAAGAAGAAGGAAAGGAAGGGAAGGAAGGAAGGTAAATAAGAGGAGGAAGGAAGGAAGTTGAGAAGAAGGAAGAAAGGGAGGAAGGAGAGTTAAATAAGAGGAGGAAGGAAGCAAAGAAGAAGGAAAGGAAGGGAAGGAAGGAGAGGAAGGAAGGAGAGGTAAAAAGAGGAGGAAGGAAGTAGAGAAGAAGGAAGAAAGGGAGGGGGAAGGAGAAAGGGAGGAAGGAGAGGTAAAGAAGAGAAGGAAGTAAAGAAAAAGGAAGGAAGGGAGGTAAATAGGAGGGAGGAAGGAAGGTAGGAAGGAGAGGAAGAATAAAGTCAAAGAAGGGAGGGAAAGAAATAAGAGATGTAAATGGGAAGAAGGAAGCAAGTAGAGAAGAAGGAAGAAAGGGAGGGGGAAGAAGAGAAAGAAGAAAGGTAAAATAAGGGAGGGAATGAAGGACAAAGGAAAGTTGAAGAAAGGAAGGAGAGAAAAGAGGGATTTAAAGAAGGGAATGGACAAGGAGAGGGAGAAGGGGAGAGAGAGCGGAGAGAAAGGAGAAAGGCAAAGGATTAGAAGGAGAGGAAGGAAGGAAGAAATTAGAAATCAGAACTGGGAATAGAGAAGCCCATATATTCCAAAAAGAATTCCTTAAGAGACAATCTCACTCCTGCCAGACTCAGAAATAAAACAAGCTCTAAGCAAGATGTGTTTGAATCTCCCCGGTCCAACGAGAAAAAAAGAAAGGAGCGAGAAAAATCTCCATTGGGGAAAAGAGGTGGCGGAAGACTCCAATTGCTTCCTATTTCTTCCCATTCAGTGGGATCGCATTCTGTCTCTTCCCTTGAGATCTCCAAAATTGAAATAAAAAGTCGACCCTGTACGAATCCAAAACCCCAAGAATCCCCAAACTGCGGCTTTAAACTTCTTTTCAGAAGAAACCCACTTCGTCTGTTTTGTCCTGTGACTCTCTCAATAGCTGCCCACCATCAGTTGGGGTCGGTGGTGGGATGCGGCCGCTTTGACAACCAATTCGGTGAGTGTGAGCTTTGTGTGCACCTGTGATTTGCACACGCGCGCAGTGCTGAAAATGGAGCATTTAGAACAGGGGTGTCCAAACTTGGGAACTTTAAGACTTGTGGACTTCAACTCCCAGAATTCCCCAGCCAGCCATGGCTGGCTGGGGAATTCTGGGAGTTGAAGTCCACAAGTCTTAAAGTTCCCAAGTTTGGACACCCCTGATTTAGAAGCTGAGCTGCTTGCCTTCCAAGTCAGCAATGGTAAGTAAAACAGCTGGGGGGGGGGGAACTAGCTGTGCTGCACGATTGAGAGGAGTTGGAAAGCAGGAAATAAAGAACAAGATAGAGCAGGGGCGGGTGGCCTGGGCCAGCTGATCGCCGGAGCTACTGGTTTGCACAAACCGCTCCGAACCGTCTGAATCTCACCTCTGGTTGAGGTTTAGTTTTCTCCAAAAATTCTCCTCCCTGGATGCTTCCTTCACCCGTTATCCCTTCCTCTTTCCAGGTGGAATTTTTCTGGAATTCCCTCTCTGGGAATCCCCTTCCATCATCCAGGGAGTCCTCAACTTATGATCACAACCAACCCCAACATTTATGCTACTAAGCGAGACCCCTTTGTGAAGCGGGTTTTGGCCCGTGTTACGGCTTCTCTCGTTGCCGTTGTGGAACGAATCGCTGCCCTTGTTAAATCCGTCCCACGGCTGCTAAGCGGATCGGGCTTCCCCTGTGGACTTGGCTTGTTTGAAGGTCGCAAAGAGGGATCGCGTGACCCTGGGACATTGCAACCATTGTGAGCCCGTCGCCAAGCGGCAGACTTTTGATGACTTGACTGCAAGGGATGGATGCTGCGAGGGTCCTGTGTGAAACACGGTTGTAAGTCTCTTTTTTCAGGGCCCTTGCAACTGTGAAGGCTCACTAAATGAACTGTCGTAAGTCAGGGACTACCTGTTCTAGCATTAGTATGGGTATCTTTGGTGCCGAAGTCTGATCTACCTCGAATGACTGAGATGAAAAAGGGGGACAGGACCTTAATTGTGGGGTTACAGCCAGGATCTTTGGACCCCTCTCGCAAATGAAGCCAAGATTCTACCGTCCTTCATACAGGGTCACAGATAAATTTGCAAAAGCCCTAAAGATTTTGATGGGGAGACCCTTCTGGTTTCCCCTTATCATCCAGTCATGAAAAACCCACTGGGGGATGTGGATAAATGGACTTATTCGTGTATTCAAATGGATTTTGGAAAAAGGGGCAGATGAGATGAGACAATGAAAGGCCTGGAGACTAAAATATAGGAAGAACGGTTGCAGGATTTGGGTTCGGCTAATCTAGAGAAAAGAAGGACTAAGGGGGACATGATAGCAGTCTCCCAGTATTTGAGGGACTGCCCCAAAGAAAAGGGGGTCAACTTATTCTCCAAAGCACCTGAAGGCAGGGCAAGAAACAATGGATGGAACAATGGATTAGGATGGAAGCGAATCAAGGAGAGAAGCAACCTGGAATTCAGGAGAAACTTCCTAACAGGGAGGACAATTAACCAGTGGAACAGCTTGCCACCAGAAGTTGTGGGGGCTTCATCACTGGAGTTTTTAAAGAAAAGACTGGACTGCTTACTTGTCTGAAATGGTATAGGATCTCCTGCTTGAGCAGGGGGCTGGACTAAAAGACCTCCAAGGTCCCTTCCAGCTCTGTTCTGATTGATTGATTATTCCAGCTGTAGTGATGCTTTCATGGAAAAAGACCTGGCAGGACATTGGGTAGGTGATATCATGCCCTTTGCAACTTCCATTTCATTGTGAAAGTCAACACAAACACACCTGCCAACAACTCAAAATAAGAAACTCTTATTTTCTCCTCCCCGCCTCCAATTCTGCGCTTGGATCTCTACCTTCTCTCTAATGTTGGTTCTTATTTCTGGGTTGTGGCTGTGTGGTGTGGTTTCAGTAAGGCAATCCAGAGAGAAAACAGGAGATAGGTTTTGGGGCAGAGGTAGGTTCCTACCGGTTCGGACCGGTTGGCGGTCCAGGCTTGCCACGCCCCTGAGCCAGTTGTCCTACTGGGCCGCCATCTTGATTTGGCAGAAATTTAATTGTTTCTCTTTTTTTGACGTTTTGCGCATGCGCAGGCCTATTTTTGTGGAAATGCACATGTGCGCACAGCGGACATCTGGCGCACCGAAGTGGCAGTAATGCCAGGAGCAGCCCACCCCTGCTTTGGGGTCCTCAGGGAGAGACCACAACTCATGTTGAGCTAGCTTCCCCCAGCAGATACAACAACGCCGATTTAGGAAGGAGAAACAAAGGATCGGGAGTGCTTGTTCAAATAACTGGAGAGAGCGGGTTCGGGACAACCTCTAGCTAAGATTCTGTGCAGTTCGGAGAACCCCCAAATCCCACTTGTGGCTGGCCCTGCCCGCCACTCCCCTCCCTGCCCTTCCCAGGAGTCCCCATGCAGCCCGTTTTGGATGCAGGTAAGTGCAGGGCGCTTGCAGAGGCTCAGGGTGGGGAGGCGAAAAACGGGCCTACCGGAAGTTCGGGAAGGCCATAAACCAGCCTGATTCCCGCCTCCAGAGCCCAGGGGAGGTTGTTTTCGCCCTCCCAGAGGGTCGAGAAAAGCCTCCGGAGCCCAGGGAGCAGGAGTGAAATTCAGCATGTTCTGACAAGTTCAGGAGAACCGGTAGCAGGAATTTTGAGTAGTTCGGAGAACCGGCAAATAGTACCTCTGGCTGGCCCCAGAGTGGGGAGGGAAGGGAGATTTTGCAGAATCCTTCCCCTGGAGTGGGGAGGGAATGGGGATTTTGCAGTATCCTTCCCCTGGAGTGGGGAGAGCATGGGGATTTTGCAGTATCCTTTCCCCTGGAATGGGGAGGGAAGGGAGATTTTGCAGTATCCTTCCCCTGGAGTGGGGAGGGAATGGAGATTTTACAGTATCCTTCCCCTGGAGTGGGGAGGGAATGGAGATTTTGCAGTATCCTTTCCCCTGGAATGGGGAGGGAAGGGAGATTTTGCAGTATCCTTCCCCTGGAGTGGGGAGAGCATGGGGATTTTGCAGTATCCTTCCCCTGGAATGGGGAGGGAATGGGGATTTTGCAGCAACCTTCACCTGGAGTGGGGAAGGAATGGGGATTTTGCAGTATCCTTCACCTGGAGTGGGGAGGGAATGGGGATTTTGCAGCAACCTTCACCTGGAGTGGGGAGGGAATGGGGATTTTGCAGCATCCTTCCCCTGGAGTGGGGAGGGAATGGGGATTTTGCAGTATCCTTCCCCTGGAATGGGGAGGGAATGGGGATTTTGCAGCAACCTTCACCTGGAGTGGGGAGGGAATGGGGATTTTGCAGCATCCTTCCCCTGGAGTGGGGAGGGAATGGGGATTTTGCAGTATCCTTCCCCTGGAGTGGGGAGGGAATGGAGATTTTGCAGTATCCTTTCCCTGGAGTGGGGAGGGAATGGAGAGTTTACAGTATCCTTCCCCTGGAGTGGGGAGGGAATGGAGATTTTGCAATATTGTTCCTCTGCCATGCCCACTAAGCCACGCCAACACAGAACCATAGTAAAAAAAATTGAATTTCACCACTGCGGGGGAGGGTGAAAACACCCTCACCGGTCGTGGTGCAGGAGGCCAACTAGATCACGCCCACCATGGCCACGCCCATCCAGCAACCGGGCAGAGAACCCCTTGCTAAAATTTTCTAAGCCCCACCCCCCCTCCCGGGGGGCGCAGGTGTCCCCAGCTTGTGCGAACAGTTCTTTTTCCATTACAGCCGATGAAAGTAACCGTGATTTGATCAAACCAAACCAAAACAGGAAAAAAGAAAAAGGAAACCATATGAAAATCAGAAGCAGGAAAGAGAGAAAAAGGCAGAACTCTCCAATCTCCAGAAATGGGCGGACAAACCCTCTTGGTTTGAAGGGCCTTTCTTTTTCCGTGACGTTCCTCCGGAGCAACCTCTCGGTTCCTCCCTGTGAGGACAAAGATGGGAGGAGAGGCAGCCGTGGTCCTTCTTGGTTTTTCCCCCCCCCCCACCCCAACAACGGTGGGACTTCCGGTGGGCAGAGAGACCAACCCTCCCTTGGCGCAGCTTCTGAAAGAACCCCGGGCTCCGTTCAGCCCGTGGATGGCGTGCCCTCAAAGCAGCAAAGCATGATGGAGGTGAAGCACCCCAAAGTTATTCCTGCTCAGTTCACGGAGCAGGCAGTGGTACATTCTGGCGGCCACCAAACGAAGGACCTGCAGACCAACGGGGACTCCCCCCTGAAGACTCCCTGCCTTTCGGGGAGTCCTTCTTAAAATATGTCCCTCAAAAATCCTTGTGGACTAGTTCCTTGGTGTCGGGAGGTGAGGCAGGTGAGGCTCAGAGGCTTCGACGTGTCTTCGGGAGGCCCTCCTTGGCAGCCAGTTGGAAACTTGCACTTGATGAAAAACTGAACTGAGGCACGGCTTGGTTTCTGTGTTTGTGTGTGTGTGTGTGTGTGTGTGTGTCAGTGTTCTTTTTTGTTCGTCTGTTTGTGTCAATCCCTCCTGGAAAGTCCTCTAAGTGGGCGGGCAGTTCTCAGCTGTCTATGCTCATGAGAGTTATAACTTGTTCAAGTTTGTAGGTGAGTTTCTGCTTGCCGACTTGGTCGTCCTGATCGAGGGCTCCAAGGATCTGCGTGAAAGGGAGAAAGGAGACAATTTGTTAGCGTCCCGAGGACTTGCGTCGTCCTGCACATGTGCAGAGGCAAAAGACAAGATGCAAAGGAAGCAAAAGAATCACACTCCCAATCTGCATCAACAGAGGGAGAGAATCAAGATCACGTGAAGTGTTAATACCACTTTATAAGGCCTTGGTAAGGCCACACTTGGAATATTGCATTCAGTTTTGGTCGCCACGATGTAGAAAAGATGTGGAGACTCTAGAAAGAGTGCAGAGAAGAGCAACAAAGATGATTAGGGGACTGGAGACTAAAACATATGAAGAACGGTTGCAGGAACTGGGGATGTCTAGTTTAATGAAAAGAAGGACCAGAGGAGACATGATAGCAGTCTTCCAATATCTCAGGGGTTGCCACAAAGAAGAGGGAGTCAAACTATTCTCCAAGGCACCTGAGGGTAGAACAAGAAGCAATGGGTGGAAACTAATCAAGGAGAGAAGCAAGCTGGAATTAAGGAGAAATTTCCTGACAGTTAGAACAATTAATCAGTGGAACAGCTTGCCTCCAGAAGTTGTGAATGCCCCAACACTGGAAGTCTTTAAGAAGATGTTGGATAGCCATTTGTCTGAAACGGTATAGGGTTTCCTGCCTAGGTAGGGGGTTGGACTAGAAGACCTCCAAGGTCCCTTCCAACTCTACTATTGTATTATTGTATAATCTTGCTTGCAAGCCAGGAACACTGGAGCTGTGTCGTTTTTTTTTTTGCTTCTTGCCTTCCTACATTAAAAGAAACCCACTTTCTGGCAGCTGGCTTCTATATCCATTTCTTCTCAATGTCTGTGGTGTGTCCCAGCTGGGAACAAACTGGGGAAATTTCTTCCAGCAGCAGAAACAGTTGGGCTTGTCTAGATGTTTCAATAGGTTAATTTGTTCTTTACGGGGTGCTGTCATTTTTCCAGACTTCCGTTCTTTCGGACCGGTTCAGGGGCCTGGCCAGCCGAGTCAATACCTACTCGACCGAACCGGGCCAAAGCAGGAGGAACCCACCTCTGGTTCAGCTGAAAGGAACCACCAAAGGGATGGCCTTCCACACGATCTCTTAAAAGTCCATAAGCATAAGCTGTAAGGAAGGGGTGTCGAACTCAAGGCCCATGGGTCAAATCTGGCCTGCAGGACGCTTAAATCTGGCCCGTTTTCAGCCTCCCCGGCCTCCAGTAGCATTCTGCTGGGCAAAAATGGACCTCACGGGGCCTCAGCGTGCCCTGTTTTGGTTGGCAAAGTGGTGCCGGCAGCCGTTCAGGCTGAAAACGGGGCAGAGGGGGCTGCATGTGGCCCCCCGCACTCCATTTTGGCCAGCGGGTTGCTGCAGGAGGCATCCGTCCTGTTTGTTCCCCCCACAGCTGGCCCGTGGAGGAGAACTACAAAGCTGATCCAGCCCTCGAATAAAACAGGTTTGACACCCCTGCTGTAGGAGAAGGAGAGGCAGGGTCTAAAGGAGGAGTAAGAGAGGAAGCAGCCTAGAATCGTTACGTTCTCACAAGCGGTTCATTAACAAAACAGATCATGGCATCCCACTTTAGCTGCATTTGCACAAGATTTAATGTTAGTCTGCTTCTTTGGTGTTACAAACCCAGTTTGTTTATTTAGCTTAGGTGACAATTTTTTTTATCTCTAACACGCTTGACCTGGTTTGTATGAGTTCACTTTGGAGGTGGAAAAAGCAGATTAAATCACACACTGACCCTATGAGCTGGGTTGATAGGATATGCTAAACTATCGAAATCACACACACACACACGCAAAACAGAACCCTTAACCTATGGTAACATTATTTAAATGTAGTTTTTGGGCAAATGCTTAAACATGCCGTCATGATCGATCTAATGAAGTGGACTGCAATCCAATTAAGCAGGGATGAATAGCACTAGCAATTTCCCTTAGACCAATGTACCACTTCAAGGTCCTTTCCAAACTTCTCTAAGCGGTTTATAGAGTCAGCCTCTTGCCCCCAGCAGTCTGGGTCCTCCAAAGGATGGAAGGCTGAGTCAACTTTGAGACGGTCAGGATCGAACTGCTGGCAGTGGACGGAGTCAACCTGAAATGCTGCATTCTAACCACTGTTAGAATGGCCAGAATGTCTCTCTAAGATGTATCCATCCATCCATCCATCCCTACCCACCCACCTACCTGCCTACAAAATCGCAGGCCTTCCTTCCTTCCTTCCTTCCTTCCTTCCATCCATCCATCCATCCATCCATCCCTACCCACCCACCTACCTGCCTACAAAATTCCAGGCCTTCCTTCCTTCCTTCCATCCATCCATCCATCCATCCCTACCCACCCACCCATCTACCTACAAAATTCAAGGCCGGCCTGCCTTCCTTCCTTCCTTCCTTCCTTCCTTCCTTCCTTCCTTCCTTCCTCTTCCTTCCTTCCTTCCATCCATCCATCCATCCATCCATCCATCCTTACCCACCCACCTACCTACCTAAAAAATTCCAGGCCTTCCTCCCTCCCTCCCTCCCTTCTTTCTATCCATCCATCCATCCATACCCAACCACCTACCAACTTACAAAATTCCAGGCCTTCCTTCCTTCCATCCATCCATCCATCCATCCATCCATCCCTACCCACCCACCTACCTGCCTACAAAATTCCAGGCCTTCCTTCCTTCCTTCCTTCCTTCCTTCCTTCCATCCATCCTTCCTTCCATCCATCCATCCATCCATCCATCCATCCCTACCCACCCACCTACCTGCCTACAAAATTCCAGGCCTGCCTTCCTTCCTTCCTTCCTTCCTTCCTTCCTTCCTTCCTTCCTTCCTTCCTTCCATCCATCCATCCATCCTTCCATCCATCCTTCCATCCATCCCTACCCACCCACCCATCTACCTACAAAATTCCAGGCCTTCCTTCCTTCCTTCCTTCCATCCATCCATTCATCCACCTATTCATCCATCCATCCATCCATCCATACCTACTACCTACCTACCTACCTACCTACCTACCTACCTACCTACCTACCTACCTACCTACCTAAATACATCCAAATTCCAGGCCTCCCTCCCTCCCTTCTTTCCATCCATCCCCACCCACCTACCTACCTACAACATTCCAGGCCTTCCTTCCTCCCTCCCTTCCTTCTATCCATCCATCCATCCATCCATCCATCCATCCATGAGTCAGACTTGATGATCCCCAAGGTCCCTTCCAATTCTTACAGTCTAGATCAGTCTTCTTTAAGATGGGTGACTTCCACTCCCAGAATTCCCCCCCCCCCCAGGCAGCCATGTTAAGTCCCCCCATCTAAATGGCTGAGGTAGAGAAACGCTATTCCGGATGACTTCCATGGAGCGATTCGCAGACCCGGCTGCCTGTCATCCAAAGATAAGCCAATGGCAAAGCCCAACTGTCCTCTGGCTTTTACTTCCCGGAGCCTTAAGACGTCCATAAAACGGGCTGAAGGCCACCACTAAAGCTTAGTTCACCCTTCGGCCCATGCAACCCTCCCTGGCCCAGGCTCACCTCTTCGCTGTACTTGCCCACATACGAGTAGATCTCGGAGAGCGCACTCATGGTGTTGAACTCGTTCATGTGCATGCGCGATTGCTCGGCTAGATAAGCATTCATATCCTGGTCGCTAATAGCTGGCATCTTGCCGATATCTGAGTAGTACCTAGAGGGGAATGAAGCAGAAAGGGTGAGAATCCCGTAAAAAAAGGCTAGATGTACAGATAAAAGAATATAAAGAGTGGTACGGTGGCCTAGAGGTGGCGCTCTCGTCTTGCAATCAGGAGGCTGTCAGTTCGACCCTAGGTTGAGGCAGATATTTCTCTCTCTGGGCACAATGAGGATATATCTGCTGAAGAAAACTCCGCATTGGCAACAGGTATGGCATCCGGCCAGTAAACAACATTTAGCTCCATTCAGTTGCCCCGACTCCGCTCCACAAGGGATTATGGGGTTGTTAAAAGAAGATGATGATCTTGATTAATAGACAAGAGTGGTGCGGTGGCCTAGAGGTGGAGCTCTGGCCTCACCATCAGGAGGCTGTGAGTTCGATCCCAGGTAGAGGCAGATATTTCTCTCTCTCTGGGCACAATGAGAATGTATCTGCTGAAGAAAACTCCGCATTGGCAACAGGAAGGGTATCAGGCCATTAAAAGACTCTGCTAGTTCCATTGTCTAGACTGCACCCCTCAAGGGAGTAAGAGGCTGTTAAAAGAGGATGATGTACAGATAACAAAATAACAGAGTTGGAAGGGACCTTGGAGGTCTTCTAGTCCAATCCTCTGCTCAAGCAGGAGTCCTTATACCAGTTTAGACCAATGGCTGTCAGTCTCTTCTTAGAAACCTCCAGTGTTGGAGGCAAACTGTTCCACTTGTTTAATTGTTCTCATTGTCAGGAAATTTCTCCCTACTTCTAGGTTGCTTCTCTCTTTGTTTAGTTCCCTTCCAGTACGAAGTGATGTCCCGATGTCTGGAAGCCGTCAGGGTCTGGATGGGGGACAACAGACTCAAACTCAACCCCTCCAAGACTGAGTGGCTGTGGTTACCGGCATCTCGGTTCAGCCAGTTAACTCCATCACTGGCCATAGGGGGCGAGCAACTGGCCCCCGTGGAACGGGCGCGCAATTTGGGCGTCCTCCTAGATGCCCGGCTGTCAATGGACGATCATGTGGCAGCCGTGGCAAGGGGGGCGTTCCACCAGGTTCGCCTGGTGCGCCAATTGCGCCCCCTACTGGACCGGGATGCCCTACGCACGGTCACTCACGCACTGGTGACGTCTCGCCTGGACTACTGCAATGCTCTCTACATGGGGCTTCCCTTGGGACGCGCCCGAAGACTGCAGCTAGTCCAGAACGCAGCCGCGCAGGCTATCATGGGGAGTACTAGGTACTCCCACGTAACACCGCTCCTGCGCGAGCTGCACTGGCTGCCTGTGGTTTTTCGGGTGCGTTTCAAGGTTTTGATTACCATCTTTAAAGCGCTCCATGGCACGGGACCTAGTTATTTGCAGGATCGCATCCTCCCACATACATCCCTGCGGCCAATTCGCTCACACAGAGAGGGACTTCTCCTGGTGCCGTCCACTAGGCAATGCCAACGGGCGACACCAAGGAGTAGGGCCTTCTCTGTGATGGGCCCAACCCTCTGGAATGACCTCCCCCCCGACATTAGAACCACTACTGACCTCCGCTCCTTCCGACAAAAATTGAAGACTCACCTGTTCCGTTTAGCTGGCCTGGCACAATCATAACTGTTACCTCCTGGCAAATATATCTTAACTGGTATTTTAGGGGAAATGTTTTTTAATTTAACTTATGAGATATTTTTAAGGGTTTTTAAAACTATATTTTAGATACTTTACTTAGATGTACAGCTCTTCTTTTAACCTCCTCCATAATTATTTAACTATTTAATTATTTAACTATTTAATTATTTAATTATGCATGTTATGTATTTCTATGTATGGACTGTACACCGCCCCGAGTCCCTTTGGGAGAGGGGGCGGTATATAAGTGCAAATAAAGTAAAGTAAAGTCCTGCCTTCAGCTACTTTGGAACGCGCCTCCCCCTCCCCTACTCCTTCTTTTCTCTAGACTAGCCAAGCCTAAATCCCGGAGCCTTTCTTCACGTGTTTTAATCTCCAGGTCTTTATTCCTCTTCGTTGCTCTTTTCTGCACTTTATCCAAAGTCTCAGCATCCTTTTTGTAACAGGGTGACCAAAACAGGATGCCGTATTCCAGGTGTGGCCTTACTAAGGATGTATAAAGTGGTACTAATACTTCAGGTGGTTTTGATTCTTTGTCAAACATTTTTATTTTTTATTCTCTTGCATACCATTTTAAGTATACATTCACCTAATTGTGATTCTTCTTTACATTTGTCAGTCTTATACATTTATTATTTCATTTAATAGGTTATAACAGGGGTGTCCAAACTTGGGAACTTTAAGACTTGTGGACTTCAACTCCCAGAATTCTCCGGAATTCTGGGAGTTGAAGTCCACAAGTCTTAAAGTTCCCAAGTTTGGACACCCCTGGGTTATAATATATAGTTTGGGTTGCTTTATTTACCATCCCTTCTGCCTGTTATAACATCACCTTGTTTTCCCTTTCTTTTCTCCCTCCCTCCCTTCTCTACTTCCTTCCTTCCTCCTCTTCTTCCCCTTGCCTCTTCCCTACTCCTCTCTTCCTCCTCTCCTTCCCCTTATCTCTCCCCTACTCCTCTCTTCCTCTCCTCCTTCCCCTTCCTTCTTCCCTTACCTTTCTCCTCCTCTTCCCCTTCCTACCCTCTCTCCTTCTCTTTCTCCCCCTTCCATCCTCCTTTCCTTACCTCTTTCTATTTTCCCCTGTCTTCCTTTTATTCTCTCCTCCTCTCACGTGATTTTGATTCTATGCCTCTGTTTATACAACACAGAATTGTATTGGCTTTTTGGCTGCTGCCGCACACAGGTAGCTAATATTTAAGTGATCCTCCACTGGGACTCCAAGGTCCTTCTCGCAGTTACTCCTGGGAGATCATCGAAACTCACGGCGGTATTTATTAAGTGTACACTGTGTGTGCCAGTTTTGGACACTACCAGCCAGGCCACGGCGCAAGGGTTAGAGGACACTGTAACTAGCATACAGGTAGTCCTCGACTTACAAAAGTTCGTTTAGTGACCGTTCAAAGTTACAGCGGCACTGAAAAAAAAGTGCTTTATGACCGTTTTTCACAGTTAAAACCTTTGTTATGTCCCCATAATGCTGTGATCCAAATTCAGTCGCATGAGAACTGGTTCGTATTTATGACCGTTGCTGTGTCCCGGGGTCGCATGATCTCCTTTTGCGACCTTCTGACCGGCAAAGTCAAGAGGGAAGATGGATTCACTTAACAACCAGGCTACTAACTTAAGAATGGCAGTGATTCACTTAACAAGGGTGGCCAGAATGGAAGTCAAGTGGGGCAAAACTCACTTCATAAATGTCTCGCCTAACGACAGAAATTCTGGGCTCAATTGTGGTCGTTAATTGGAGGACGACCTGTACTTCTCAGAGGCAAGAAGCAACCAAAGTTAGCCCTCAACTTACAGCCGTTCATTTAGCCATCATTCAAAGTTAAAATGGCGCCGTAAAAAGTGACTCACAACCAGTTTCATGCCCTTACAACTGTTACAGAATCCTCACACCATCATGTCCTTTTAATGATCCCTTGCAGGGTGGAGTCTGGGCAACTGAATGAGCTGAATGTTATTTACTGGCCGGATGCCCTTCCCTGTCACCAGTGCTGAGTTTTGTTCAGCAGATATATTCTCATTGTGCCCAGAGAGAGAAATACCTCCCTCTACCTAGGATTGAATTTACAGCCTCCTGATGGTGAGGCGAGAGCTCCACCTCTAGGCCACCGCACCCCTCACAGAATCCCCACATCATGTGATCAAAATTCAGGCATATTGACAACTAGCATGTATCTACAACAGTTGTAGCCTTGCTAGGGGTCCCATGGTCTCCATCTGCGGCCTTCCCAGCCAGCTTCCGACAAGCAGAGTCAAGGGCGGGAATCTGGATTCACTTAATGACCGTATGATTCACTTAACAACCATGGTGATTCACTTAACGACTGTGGCAAAAAGGGTCATAAAACCGGGCACTGCTCCCTTAACACTGGCCTTGCTCCGCCATGAAAATTCTAGTCCCACTTTTGGGGGTAATTCGAGAGCTTACCTGTACAGAAACTGTGGGGAATTTAATAAGCGGGCTTGAGAAGTCAGTCGGTGCCTCGTCTGAGTTGCAACACATCGTTGCAACTAAGAGGGCTTTGACACCACCCCAATGCAGTGTGAAGATTTATGCGCAGAGACCTGGGCTTTTTCAGGTGGCAGCTATTGGGGGGGGGGGGCTTGCTTCTCCCCAGCTTTTAAAGTATGTTTGGGCCATGGAGGATAGGATTTACAGAAGGTAATCAGTCACTGTCACTAGCAGCTGCACTCTGCTGTCAACTGGTTAATTAGACGCCGTCATTTACATTTTTAATTCCTGCAATCTGACACTTCGCACGCGTGACGAGAAATAGCCCGATGTGTGCCTCCCGTCGGCTGCCGGCATCCGGAATTTGGAAAATTTGCAGAGAGAGAAGGGGGGGGGGGAATCAGGCGCTAAAACGCACGGCCGGTGTCCTGCAAAGCCACCTCAGTCACTTGCGGTATTTTGCACCCGTGTTCGGTTCCTACCCTGAAGAGTTCACATTCGTCCAGTGGGCACCCCTGCTAAAGTGACTTTAGAATATAGATGACCAATTTATCACCTCTCTCTAATTTCAGTACAGGTAGTCCTCAACTTACGACCACAACTGAGCCCGAGATATACGGGAGACAGTTGTTTAAGTGAGTAGGTTGGGCTGAGAGAGAGGGACTGGCCCAAAATCAACCAGTTGGCTTTCATGCCTAAGGCAGGACTAGAACTCACCGTCTCCTGGTGATTGGGCCAAAGTCATCATTGGCTTTCATGTCTAAGGCAGGACTAGAACTTACTGTCTCCTGGTGATTGGGCCAAAGTCACACAGCTGACTTCCATTCTTAAGGCGGTGCTAGAACTCACCATGTCCTAGTGATTGGCCCAAAGTCACCCAGCCAGCTTTCATGCCTGACGAGACTAGAACTCACTGACTCCTAGTGATTAGTTCAAAGTCCCCCAGCCAGCTTCCATGCCTAAGATATGGAAGTCCTTCGGGGTCTTGTTGTGGGGGTCAGAGGGGGTCAGAAATTCTAACTTGGGGTCTGCTTCAGCCTCCTGGGGCTTTGGGAGAAGGCTGGAGGGAAGAGCCGCTGGTGGGGAAGAGCCGGAGGGCCTCGTTCCAGTGGGACTGCATCATGGCCTGGAACTGGCTGACCATCTCAGCCCGCTGAGCCTCCAGGCGCCGGTACCTGGCCTTGCACTCCCACAGGTCTTCCCTCTGCTTGGAAAGCCCATGCTCCTAGTCCTCAGTGAGGTGCTTCTGCTGAGCCTCTTTCTCGGCCAGATCCAATTTGAAATGAGTTGTTTTGCCAACTCTTTCTCACAGTGGCTGCTTAGCTCCAGCAACTGCTTTCTGTTGGGGCCCTAAGGAGCCCGGGCGGGCAGGCAAGGAGTGGCAAGTAGAGGCTGGCGAGGCGCCCCTCGATATGAGTGACAAACTCTGAAGCAGAAAACACTTAATCAAGAAACAACCAAGCACAAAATCACATCTCCCAAAAGACAAAGCTACTGTAAATAAACAGGGAGCAAACCCTGCACTCTCTTGCACTGATGACGTTACCTAGTCGGGCAATGAAACACACATACCAACAACCAACCAATCTCAGAGAGCATAAAGAACTCCAGCGTTCAACAGCCAGCTATTTTCTTCTTTTGGAATGGGTGAATGTGTTTGTCTGTTGTAGGTTGAAAACCCAGAGTCCCCAAACACCGTTGGAGGTTGCAAGCAAGGAGAGAGACGTTGTTGTTAGTCGCAAAGTCGTGTCCGACCCATCTCGACCCCATGGACAACGTTCCTCCAGGCCTTCCTGTCCTCTACCATCCTCTGGAGTCCATTGAAGCTCACGCCGACTGCTTCGGGGACATCCATCCAGCCACCTCCTTCTCTGTCGTCCCCTTCTTCTTCTTTTGCCCTCCATCCTTCCTTCTCATTTGGGGGCCAAAGTCTTTGAGTTTCCTCTTCAGGATCTGGCCTTCTAAAGAGCAGTCAGGGTTGATCTCCTCTAGGACTGACCGGTTGGATGGCCTTGCAGTCCAAGGGACTCACAGGAGTCTTCTCCAGCATCAGAGTTCAAAGGCCTCCATTCTTTGGCGCTCAGCTTTCCTTATGGTCCAACTTTCACAGCCATCCGTTGCAACTGGGAACTTAAGGTCCTCCAAAATGACCTGCTGAAAGGCATCTGTGCACTTTATAAATATTCCATGGCTCGTCGTCCTGCTGAGCCGAACATGAGGACGCGCGCGGGGATTATACCCAATTAAAAATGAATGAAGCTTGTGCAAGAAAACCAACAGTGACATAACCCACTCTGGGTCGGCGGGCTCTCCATTCTGAACTGTTTGTGAAGGCTCAAGGCGCTCAGTTACACCAGAACCAACCCAAATGGATCCTTTCCCGTTTTAACTTCCCTCCTGGGAGAGAAATACAAATTGACCGAGTTGACTTGACTATCGAAACCTGGTTTACTTCGAGCCTGTTGCAGAGTACTGACAGCAGGATAGCCTGGAACGCTTGCCAAATTCAAGATAATCTATGATAAGGGGTGGTGTGTGTGTGTGTGTGTGTGTGTGTGTGTGAGTGTGTGTGTGTCTGTTTTGCAGCCTGTAACAAGAGAGCCCTTGATCTAACCATCTTTCGAACAGCAGGCAAGGCAGAGCGATGGGTTCTCGCTCTGAGGTGCAAAGCTGATGTCATATCGCAAAATGCTTGCTCGGCATCTCTAAGCAGACTTCTCCAGTCCTGCCTGGGTGGTTTTAGAATTAAAGGACCCCCCAACAAATTCAAGCTAATTCAAATTCAAGTCTAGCCTGTTGGCCAAAAGATGCCTGTTCCCAATGTGCGCATGCGCAGAGCTGCCAGAAGAAAAGAACAACTCAGAAATTAGGGTCGACTTGGGAGTAAAACCGTAGGTGGATGGTGAATGGCCCCTCCCATAGGAAATAAAAGAGGAGCTAAAGGGGAGGGGTTTTTTGCAGGAAACAATTCAGTCGTTCATTCATTCGTTTCAGGAATGTGAAGATCTGTCCGTGAATCAGTGAGACTCTCTGCCCAGCCTTTCCTTGCATAGCAACTCATTTGGAAAATATTTACATTGTGGCAGCTTTCCAAGCTAGATAAGGTCTGTGATAATAAATACTCCTTTGAAAGACTGTTTGCCAGGCCTTTGCTGAATGGGAATGAGAGGAATTCACATTCGTTTAATAAAAGGGGACCAGGAATCTGCTTCGCGCTTTTTGGGGAAGCCTCAGTCAGAACCATGCAGCCCTGACCGTTTCTGCTGCATCCTTCTTCTCTTCTGCTCTTCCCTCCTGCTCCGGTCATAACTCAGGTGCGCTCACATCCTGGGCGACAACCAGCAAGAGGCAGCCCTGGTGAAGCTCTTCCAATATCAACCTCGAATGCCATCCGGGATGGGATGACAGATTCATTTGCAAAGGGCTGGCTCTGGGCGCCTGCTCCTGTCAGGAGGCTGAGAGACACATCCATTACTCTGGACCCATCAAGCTTCCCCTGGGGGGGAGGGGGGGCTGGAGGACACAAGGTGGCTTTGACAGATCTATTTTCCACGTTTGTGAAATTGCCGTATTCTTCAGACTATAAGACGCACCGGTGTATAAGACGCACCAAGATTTCGAAGAGGTAAGTAAGAAAAAAAACCTCAGTTTTCGTGACAAACGGCCCATTTTTCGCCTGTTTTTTCGCAAAAACAGGGACATTTTTGCCTTGCCTTAGCCCTGCTGAAGCCTGCAGAGTGCTGCTGGGGGCTGAGGCAAGACAAAAACGCCTCTGTTTTTGCGAAAAACGGGTGAAAAACGGGCTGTTTTTCACGAAAACTGAGGCTTTTTTCTTACTTACCTCTTCGAAATCTTGGTGCGTCTTATACACCGGTGCGTCTTATAGTCTGAAAAATACGGCAATTTCACAAACGTGGAAAATAGATCTGTCAAAGCCACTTTGTGTCCTCCAGCCTCCCCCGCCCCCCAGGGGAAGCTTGATGGGTCGAGAGTAATGGATGTGTCATTTGCAAAAATGGGATGCGGGGGGGGGGGGGAGAGCTTTGGGAGGCCAAAAAAAGGCAGTATTCGGTGCATAGGACGCACCAACATTTCCACACTCTTTTTGGGGGAAAACGTGCATCTTATACACCAAAAATTACGGTAACTCCTTTGGTTAGGGAGGCCTCTTAAATGGCCCACTGCGCTCCGGGCAAGATCTGGGATATTTTTCTCTTGGAGAATACTATGTTTCCTTGAAAATAAGACAGGGTCTTATTTTCTTTTGACCCCCCTGAAATAAGCGCTTGGCCTTATTTTCGGGGAGGCCTTATTATTTTTGAGGTGCAGGAGGAAGTGAGCATGGGCACCTCATGGCTGCTGCTGTGTTGCAATATGTTCAGGGGGGGCTTATTTTCGGGGGAGGGCTTATTTTAGCGCATGTGCGCCAAAGTCTGATCGGGCTTATTATCCGGGGAGTTCTTATTTTCGGGGAAACAGGGTGTTTATGTCGGGCCTGGAAGCCTGCCACATTTTCTACTGTGGGGAAATGGGAGGGGGGATTATATGGAGTATGGGAGATATATAGTCAAAATAACATTCCTTTCTCAGAGAGTCAAGGACATCTTGCCCTGCAGCTGTGATGGTGTGACTGGGAGGCATCTCCAGTTTTGGACGGTGCCTGATTGGACCGTGGGAAGGACATGTGGGTGCTGGGCAGGGGCTTGGATGTTCGTTTGGGTGGGGAAAACCTGGAAACCTTCAGATTTGGGGTTTCCCAGATGTGCCAATATGACCTCTCTAATAAAATTGAACTTTGAGGAAACTCAAGCCTCGGAGTCTTCTTTCATTAGGGGTGTTACTTGGGACATTGGCATTTTATTTATTTATTTATAGACATAAATAAGGTAGAACAAGAAGCAATGGGTGGAAACTAATCAAGGAGAGAAGCAACTTAGAACTGAGGAGAAATTTCCTGACAGTGAGGACAATTAATCAGTGGAACAGAAGTTGCCTCCAGAAGTTGTGAATGCCCCAACACTGGAAGTCTTTAAGAAGATGTTGGATAGCTATTTGTCTGAAACGGTATAGGGCAGGGGTGTCCAAACTTGCATGGCTGGCTGGGGAATTCTGGGAGTTGAAGTCCACAAGTCTTAAAGTTCCCAAGTTTGGACACCCCTGGTATAGGGTTTCCTGCCTAGGCAGGGGGTTGGACTAGAAGACCTCCAAGGTCCCTTCCAACTCTACTATTGTATTATTAACTTTATACGCTCCCTATCTTGTCATCCAGAAACTCTAGGTGGGTTCCAACAAGGGTGAAATGATATAAAGCATTAAATAACAATAAATATTAATGTTCAAATTAACGGAGACAGCTAAGGGAGGAAGCCATATAGAACAAAAAGAAGGAGTAGAGGGTGACAAGATAGCAGGGTTCCGATATCTAAGGAATTGCCACGAAGAAAAGGGGGTCAATCTATTCTCCAAAGCACTTGAGAGCTGATCAAGACGTAATGAATGGGAAGTTATCAAGGAAAGATCCATTTCGATCAGAATAGAGCTGGAAGGGACCTTGGAGGACTTCTAGCCCAACTCCCTGCTCAAGCGAGAGATCTTACACCATTTCAGACAGGTGGCTATCCAGTCTCTTCTTAACCCCCCCTCCCCCAGTGATGAAGCCCCCACCACTTCTGGAGACAAGCTGTTCCACTGGTTAACTGTCCCCCCGTTAGGATGTTCTTCCTTAATTCCAAGTTGCTTCTCTCCTTGATTAGTTTCCTTCCTTCCTTCCTTCCTTCCTTCCTTCCTTCCTTCCTTCCTTCCTTCCTTCCTTCCTCCCTTCCTCCCTTATCTCTTCCTTCTCATCTCTTCCTTCCTTCCCATCCTTCCTTCCATCCTTCCCATCACTTCCTTCCTCCCTTCCTTCCTTACTATCTCTTCCTTCCTTCCCATCCTTCCTTCCATCCTTCCCATCACTTCCTTCCTCCCTTCCTCCCTTCCTTCCTTCCCATCCTTCCTTCCATCCTTCCCATCACTTCCTTCCTTCCTTTCCTCCCTCCCTGACTCATATAATCCTAAAAATAGAAGGGATAAGAGAGGTCTTCTAGTCCAGCCTCCTGCTCAAGCATAAACCATTTCAGACGAATGACTGTCCAGTCTCTTCTTTAAAAAAAAAATACCCAGTGATGAAGCAACCACAACTTCTAGGTGGCAAGCTGTTCCACTGGTTAATTGTCCTCAGGACGTTTTTCTCCTCCATTCCAGGTGTCTTCTCTCCTTGATTAGTTTCCACCCATTGCTTTTTTGTCCTGCCTTCAGGTTCTTTGGAGAATAAGTTGACCCCCTCCTCTGTGGGGCAGCCCCTACTGGAAGGCTGCTATCATGTTCTCCCATAGTCCTTCTTTTCTTTCTAGACCGGCCATCTCCAAATCCTGCAACTGTTCTTCCTACGTTTTAGCCTCCAGGCCTTTGATCATCTTAGCTTGCTCTTCTCTGCACTTTGACAACCGGTTGCCAAAAAAGTTTTGCAAAACAACTTTGCAAGTGAGCTCAGGCACTGCCAGAGATTGCAGGCCAACTCCCGGCGCATGGAGTCACCTGCGCGTCTGCACCAACGAGGAAATCTTGCCTGGCTTTTACTTCTTTTTGACAGCTCATCAATATGCAAAAAAAAACTTCATTAACCATCATCGCCTCTCCGTGCTCTAATCTTCCAGGGTGGTCCGGTTTTTTGGGGTTTTTTTTGCCGCTGTGGCATGGAGCTAATTGCCTTTACTAGAGCCTTTGGAGGGGGGGGCGGCTACCGCTGCTCGTTACAAAGCTCGTTAATAATCGTTTAGCATATGAAACACGGGTAATGAGACCATGTGTTGCAGACAGAAGATGGCAATTACAGGAATGACATAATTACGCAAACCGTTCGGGGGCAGGGGGCACCAAAGTCTTCCAGCAGAAGAACCTCAACTCAAAGAAAACTCATGTCAGGCCCTGCAGCCATCTTTCATTTTGGGTCTTTGGCCTGCCATCACTTTCTATTATTCTGCTAGGCATTTTCTATTGTGGGGAAATGGGAGGGGAGATTGTACGGAGTTAGATGATATGTAGCCATAACAACATTCTTTCTAGAAAGCCAAGGTCATCTTTTGTTCTCTACACCTCTGCAGCCTGACCGGAACTGGATGCGTGGAAGCTGCCATCATGGCAGTGGGAGATTGGACCATGGGATGGACTTGTGGGTGTGGGGGCAAGATCTTGAACTTTCAACTGGGTGGGGAAAATCGGGAAGCCTTCAGATTTGGCTTTTTGCCAGATGTGCCAACATGGCTCTCTTCATCAATCGGAACGTTGAACAATACTTTGCCTTGGACTCTTGATTTAATTTTGGATGCTACTTGGAGCCCTGACAACTCAACCGTGGGACAGTGGGACTTTGTTATGCCAACTTGATGTGGGGTTTGTCCACTGATTCAAGCACATCTGGCAGGAGACAATGGGGCTGACGCCCACATTGCTAAGGATATAAACGTTGGACATTTTAGCCCAAGGGTTCTATTATACCACTTTAGGATGTCGTGAGAAGGAAAGGCTTTGACTTGAAGATGAAAGAAGGGAAGAAAGGATGGCAATAATGTTTTTTTCCCCCAGCAGATGGTTGTCCTACTTTCAGTTAAAGTAGAACCGACATCAGTTCTCCAGATCAATGGAACTCGTGGCATCTCAACCTAAAAGAACTCACAGGGGGAGAGAGAAATGTGGGGCCCTGGGTGGTCTATGAGCTTGGTTGGTGTATTGGCAGATGTTTCGTGACCCAACTAGCCAACATCATCAGTCTAGAAGTGAGCGGGGTTGAAGGAAGAGGAGGAAGAGAAGAAGAGAAGAAGAAAGGAGGAGGAATGGAGGAGGAAGAAGAAGAAGAAGAATTGCACGATCGTTGGTGCTCTCTAAGCTGGGTCATTTTCTTGCAGACGTTTCATGACCCAACTTGATTAACATCATCAGTCTAGAAGTGAGTGGGCTTGGAGGAGGAGGAAGAGGAAGATGAGGAAGATCATCAGATTAACCCACAAGGGGCATTCTGGGTTTTTCCCCGTTGTGTGAGACACACACCGTCCGCTTTACGGCTCGTTCTTTCTCCCTTCAAGCTCGGCGTGAGCTCATTTGTCAGCAGGAGAAGCCCAAATCGGCTAAAGACCTCTGTGTTGTAGGCAATATGAAAAGCTATTTTTCTCGGCCGTGTTCCCAATTGACCGGATAATTACGTTTAGGATTGGACGGAGACTTCGGCTTCTAACGGATGTGGTTTCTTAGCAACCCAAAAGGCAGCTCGGGAGATACCTGCCTTAATTATGCTCCGGTTCCTTGAGGATGAGAGGAAAACGCCAGCTGCTTACAAGCCCTGGGAAGGAGGTAGTAGAGGTTGCTAGCGATTTGGAAAGGCAGGCGGGGTCGTTGGCTGGACTACAGACGAGGCAGGCTCATTATATCTGCCAGATTTCTGGAGGGCCAAGTTGTCTTCTCTGATCTTGGTCCCGGAGAACGCCGTGGGTCCTCCAGGGTGAGGACCAGAGGAAGCAGCATGGCTTTGGACTTTCCAGCGAATTTTGTTTTCAGAGCCAAAAGGAAAAGGATTCTGCTGGTAGGCTAATTGGGTAGTGTGAGGTTCTTGGAGGTATTTAATGATGAGCTAGACACACCTGGGCCTGTTGGGTCATGGCGGCAGAGGTATTTCCTCAGCTGAACAGAGAAAGGGAATGACCAAGGACGGGCAAAAATCCCAGAGGGAACAGGTGTGCCTTCTGACTTCCTGCTGGCTTCCCCATTGAATTTCTTTGTGGGAATATGGCAGGGAACATTGGACTCTTCTCCTTCTCCTCTCTCCATCCATCCATCCATCCATCCATCCATCCATCCATCCATCCATCCCTCCCTTCCCTCACTGCAATTTTTAAGTTAATCACACGGTGGTTTAAGTGAATCTGGCTTCCCCATTGAATTTCTTTGTGGGAATCTGGCAGGGAACATTGGACCCTTCTCCTTCTCCTCCCTTCCTCCCTTCCCTCACTGCAATTTTTAAGTTAGTCACATAGCGGTTCAGTGGTCGCAAAAGGGGATCCCATAATCTCGGGACACTGCAACCGTCATAAATATGGGCCAGTTGCCAAGCCGCTGAATTTTGAACACGTGACCATGGGGAATGCTGCAATGGTCATAAATGTGAAGGACGGTCATAAGTCACCTTTTCAGTGCTTTTGGAACTTGGGATGGTCACTAAACGAACTGTTGCAAGTCAAGGACTACCTGTAATGCTCTTACAAAAGAAAGAGAGAGAGGAGAGAGAGAGAGAGGACCGAGATGGAGACAAAGACAGAGAGTAGAAAGACAGGGAAAGAGAGAGAGAAGAGACAGAGGAGAAGGGAGAGAGAAGGGAGAGACAAAGAGAAGAGAAAGGAGGGAGAGAGAAAAGAGAAAGAAAGGGAGGAGAGAGAAGAGAAAGAAAAGAGAGAGAAACAGGGAGAAAAAAGAGAGAAGAGACAGAGGAGAGAGAAGAGAGAGAGAGAGAAAAGAGCAACAAAGAAAGGAGAGAGAAGAGAGAGACAGACAGAGAGGAGAGAGAGAGAGAAGAGAGAGAGAGAAGAGAGAGAGGAGAGACAGGAGAAGAGAGGGAAAAAGAGGAGAGAGAAGAAAAAGAGGAGGGAGAGAGAGAGAAGAGACAGAGACAGAGAGAAGAGAAAGAGAAGAGAGAGGAGACAGAGACAGAGAGAAAAGAGACAGAGAGAGGAGAGAGAGACAGAGAGGAGAGAAGGAGAGGAGAAGAGAGAGAAAGGAGAAAGAGAGAAAAGAGAGTCAGAGAGAACGGAAGAGTCAGACCTACCTTTCTACCCAGTTCTTGTAGCTGGGAATATCCTTGGCGTAAAGCAGTTTATTAGATGGGGAATCTTTGCCCAAACGATGCTCAGAAGTTGAACAGGAGTCCATAAAGGTTTGTGCTACCACCGATAAGCAGGCATCCGTGATGCTGTTCTTGTGAATGTCGAAGACAAACTGGGGATTTTTGATCATGTTCACCCAAAACCTCAAGGGCAAGCTGAAGGCAGAAACACAAATTCAAGTACCATATTTTCCAGAGTATAAGACGCTCCAGAGTCTAAGACGCACCTTAGTTTTCGGGGAGGAAAATGAGAAGGAAAAAAATTCTGCCTCTGGCTACCAGCATCCATGGTATTCAGCTGGTTAGCTTCCTGACTTGGAACACATGTTAACGAGTCAGCCAATGAATAGGCAGAGCAGCTAAGTCAACCAATGGGAGCTTAAATAGATCTGAGTCTGTGCTGAGAATCGAAACTGAAACTACTCTGCCTGCTCTCAACTCTGAAATGAAACTAACTGTTCTCTCCTGCTTTGGTTCTGCTTGTAACTTCTACTACATTGTAAGATTTGGATTCTGAAATTTGCTTTGTGAGCAACAAGGAGACCGAGAGGAGCCTGGCTTAGCGGAGAACTGAAAGTGAAACTGCTTGTCTTTTGTTCGCATTGACTGCTACCTTGGAAAAACCTGCTTTTGGTAATGTGTTGTATATTATTCTTTTGAATCCTGCTGAATCAGTCGCTTGTGTGTGCTTTCTGAATGTGATTGCCACTGCAAACTCTGACCAGCCAGGTCGGCTTCAGCACTTATTGCAGCCTGATTCAGCACAGCTGATTGGCGGGTGGATCGGACTGCCGGAATACCCCCCCAATCAGCTGTTCCAGGCTGCAGGGGTTGCCACAGACCATCGCTGCCTCCATGCCTCGCATTTTTGGCCTCTGGTGGGGGGTGGGCAGGGCTACATTCGGTGTATAAGATGCATCAAAATTTTCATCCTCTTTTTGGGAGGGAAAAAGGTGCGTCTTGTACTCCGAAAAATGCGGTAGTTCTCGACTTACAACCACAGTCAGAACTGGAACTGCCGCCACTAAGCGACGGGGTTGTTAAACGAGTTGTTCCCCATTTTACCACCTTTTCTGCCAGGGTTGTTAAGCAAGTCACTGTAGTTGCTAAAGGAATCTGGCTTTTCCACATTGATTTATTTCTTGGAAGCCTCTTAGGTTTCCTCGATCCCCACAATGGATTTATGGCTGCACAATGAGATTTTTGGCACAAATTTGTGTTCGTTGTGTGGATGGAACTATCTAACCATCTCATCCTAATACAATAATACAATAGCAGAGTTGGAAGGGACTTTGGAGGTCTTCTAGTCCAACCCCCTGCCGAGGCAGGAAACCCTATACCGTTTCAGACAAATGGCTATCCAACATCTTCTTAAAGACTTCCAGTGTTGGAGCATTTACAACTTCTGGAGGCAAGGAGTTCCACTGATTAATTGTTCTAACCGTCAGGAAATTTCTCCTCAGTTCTAAGTTGCTTCTCTCCTTGATTAGTTTCCACCCATTGCTTCTTGTTCTGTCCTCAGGTGCCTTGGAGAATAGCTTGACTCCCTCTTCTTTGTGGCAGCCCCTGAGATATTGGAACAATGCTATCATGTCTCCCCTAGTCCTTCTTTCTCTTAAGCTAGACATACCTAGTTCCTGCAAGCGTTCTTCATATGTTTTATCCTCCAGTCCCCTAATCCTCTTTGTTGCTCTTCTCTGCACTCTTTCTAGAGTCTCCACATCTTTTCTACATTGTGGCGACCAAAACTGGATGCAAATAAGTGTGGCCTTTCCAAGGCCTTATAAAGTGGTATTAACTCTTCACGTGATCTTGATTCTATCCCTCTGTTGATGCAGCCTAGAACTGTGTTGGCTTTTTTGGCAGCTGCTGCAGCAAAAAAAAAGCCAACACAGTTCTAGGCTGCATCAACAGAGGGAGAGAATCAAGATCACGTGAAGTATTAATACCACTTTATAATCCTGTACCTTCCCCTTCTCCTTTGGCCTTCAACTAAAGGTATTCCTCAACTTACAACCAGTTGTGTACTTTAGTTGTGTATTCTTGCAAATGTTTCATTTCCTGGGATGATTAAAGGCCTGGAGACTAAACCATGTAAAGAACGGTGGCAGGAATTGGGTTTGGCCAGTCTAGAGAAAAGAAGGGGTGACACGATGGCAGTATTCCAGTATTTGAGGGGATGCCCTAAAGAGGAGGGGGTCAACTTAATATTCCAAAACCCCTCAAGGCAGGACAAGAAGCAATGGATGCAAACTAATCCAGGAGAGAAGCAACCTGGAATTCAGGAGAAACTTCCTAACAGTGAGGATAATTAACCAGTGGAACTCTTTGCCACCAGAAATTGTGGGTGCGCCATCACTGGGGGTTTTTAAGAAGAGATTAGACAGTCAATTGTCTGAAATGGGATAGGGTCTCCTGCTTGAGCAGGGGGTTGGACTAGAAGACCTCTGAGGTCCCTTCCAACTCTATTCGGATTGTACATCTGGAGGCCACCACCTTGGAGAACCTCACTTTGATATTTCTAGCTCACCTCTAGGCAGATGTTTTGACTGAGTGGACAAAAACATTGCCCAGAAGGATTCTTCTTCAGACCTTTATCCTCACCCACCTTCCAAGGGTCAATACCCACCATAGGTTTAATATCCAAGTTCAATGTTCCTCAATAATCTATATATATATATATAAATGGCTCTGTGCGTATGTGTATATATGTATGTATCTTTCAGCATAACCCTAGAAGGCCTCGAGCAATTTCAACCAAACTTGATACACAGATGACTTACACTCTGGAAACAAATACTGTGAGGGTAAGACACCCCTAACATCCCTCGGTGGGGTGGGTGGAGTGTTCTGTTAAGATACAGCCTGTTGTGCCTTCAAATGGCTTCTACCGGTACTGCCGTAAGAATGGCTTCTACTGTACAGCGCAGTGGAGTTGCCATGGTAACGGCTTCACAGTACTCCACCAGGGGGCTCCCTCTGGTAAGGGGGAAAATCCAACATTAGAAGTAATCCTGTATTAGACAGGATTACGATAAATAAATACCCGGGCAATGGCGGTTTATCAGCTAGGTCCAAGATAAATGTTCTCCGCCTACTTCTTTTCTAAGACATTCCTTGGCTGTTTTATTAAGGCCCTCGTGAGTCTCTCTTTCTGACTTCCCTGAATCCCTGAGTGCCTTGCTCTTTTCCCAGCGAGCAACAGGCGATAAGTCAAGAAACCATCGGGAAGAAAGAAGTTGGGGAAACGGACATGGAATTAATTGAATCTGCTCAAAACCATCTCTCCGTTTCTTTCATCCCGCTTTCAACGCCCACCTCTTTCCCCGTCTTTAAAGGAGCCCCCCGAGTGGCTTCAATCAGCCTTAAATGAAAGCCCCAGATGATGTTAATAATACGCTAATGTTCCAAATTTCTTTCTTTCTCTGCCTCTGATCTGTCTCTTTCCCTCCCTTTCTTCCCTCTGTTCACTCCCTCTCTCCGTGTTCCCCTCCCTCTCTCTTTTCCTCTGTTCCCCCTCTTTTCGTGCCTTCCTTCCTCCCGAATTTACTCCGCCTCTGTCTCTTTTCCTCTGTCCCCTCTCTTTTCCTTCCTCCCTCCCTTTCCTTCCTCCCATGTTCACTCCCCCTCCATCTTTCCTTTCCTCTGTCCCCTCTCTTTTCCTTCCTCCCTCCCTTTCCTTCCTCCCATGTTCACTCCCCCTCCATCTTTCCTTTCCTCTGTCCCCTCTCTTTTCCTTCCTCCCTCCCTCCCACGTTCATTCCGCCTCCCTCTCTTTTTTTTCCTTCCTTCCTTCCTTCTCTTCCTCCCATGTTTGCTGCCCCTTCCTCTTTCTTTTCCTCTGTTCCCTCTCTTTTCCTTCCTTCCTTCCTTCCTTCCTTCCTCAGCTCACTCCACCTCTCTCTCTCCTTTCCTCTGTTCCCCCTCCCTCCCTCCCGCATTCCCCTCCCTCTCTCTTTTCCTCTGTTCCCCCTCTTTTCCTGCCTTCCTTCCTCCCGAATTCACTCCGCGTCTGTCTCTTTTCCTCTATTCCCTCTCTTTTCCTTCCTCCCTCCCTTTCCTTCCTCCCGTGTTCACTCACCCTTCATCTTTCCTTTCCTCTGTCCCCTCTCTTTTCCTCCCTTCCTCCCTCCCTCCCCTTTCACTCTTTCCCCTCCCTCCTCCTTTCCCTCTGTTCCCTTTTTTCCTCCCCCTCTTAGATCATAAGTGAAGGACTACTTGATATTTCGGAAGTGACATTTCTTGACTCTGGCCCTGGCTGCTTCTGGTTCCCTTGGCTAGGAAGGTTCCAAAACGCCCTTAAATTTTAGGAACCTTCTGCAAATGGCTTCCTCTTTTGGCCCCGTTTGGGGAGGAGGGAGTGCGGGGGGGGGGGGAAGGTGTGCTGGGCTCTTTGGAAGCTCTCACCAATTGCTTTTCCAGGTGTGCCGCACATGTGGATCGTGGATGTTGTGCTTGTCTGCTTGCTCATCCAGGAAGTCAAACATGTACTTGATGGCCAGGGGTAGCGCACTGCCTCGGTGGGCCGTGCTGAAGATGGTCTCAAAGAGGTCATCCACAAACTTCTGCAAAGTGCCCTGGGAGGAGAAGGGGGCAGCAGGAGGGAAGGAGACAAAAAATAGGGGGAGGGAGGGAGGGAGGAAGTAGAGAAGAAAGGGAGGGAGGGAAAGACAGGGAACAGAGGAAAAGGAGGGAGGGAGGAGAGGTAAATAAGGGAGGAAGGAAGTAGAGAAGAAGGAAGAAAGGGAGGGAGGGAGGGAGGAAGGAGAGGTAAATGAGAGGAGGAAGGAAGGAAGTAGAGAAGAAGGAAGAAAAAGAGGGAGGGAGGGAGGAAGGAGAGGTAAATAAGAGGAGGAAGTAGAGAAGAAGGAAGAAAAAGAGGGAGGGAGGAAAGAAGGAAGGAGAGGTTAATAAGAGGAGGAAGGAAACAGAGAAGGAAGAAAGGGAGGGAGGGAGGAGAGGTAAATAAGAGGAGGAAGGAAGTAGAGAAGAAGGAAGAAAAAGAGGGAGGGAGGGAGGAAAGAAGGAAGGAAGGAGAGGTAAATAAGAGGAGGGAGGAAGGAAGTAGAGAAGAAGGAAGAAAGAGAGGGAGAGAGAGAGGAAAGAAGGAAGGAAGGAGAGGTTAATAAGGGGAGGAAGGAAACAGAGGAAGAAATGGAGGGAGGGAGGAAGGAGAGGTAAATAAGAGGAGGAAGGAAGGAGAGAAAAAGGAAGAAAAAGAGGGAGGGAGGGAGAGAGGAAAGAAGGAAGGAAGGAGAGGTTAATAAGAGGAGGAAGGAAACAGAGAAGGAAGAAAGGGAGGGAGGGAGGAGAGGTAAATAAGAGGAGGAAGGAAGTAGAGAAGAAGGAAGAAAAAGAGGGAGGGAGGGAGGAAAGAAGGAAGGAAGGAGAGGTTAATAAGAGGAGGGAGGAAGGAAGAGAGAAGAAGGAAGAAAGAGAGGGAGAGAGAGAGGAAAGAAGGAAGGAAGGAGAGGTTAATAAGGGGAGGAAGGAAACAGAGAAGGAAGAAATGGAGGGAGGGAGGGAGGGAGGAAGGAGAGGTAAATAAGAGGAGGAAGGAAGGAGAGAAAAAGGAAGAAAAAGAGGGAGGGAGAGAGGACAGAAGGAAGGAAGGAGAGGTTAATAAGAGGAGGAAGGAAACAGAAGGAAGAAAGGGAGGGAGGAAGGAAGGAGAGGTAAATAAGAGGAGGAAGGAAGGAGAGAAAAAGGAAGAAAAAGTGGGAGGGAGAGAGGAAAAAAGGAAGGAAATAACAGGAGGGAGGGAGGAAGTAGAGAAGAAGGAAGAAAAAGAGGGAGGGAGTGAATGAGGGAAAGACAGGGAACAGGGAAAGGAGGGAGGAGGAGGAGGCAGAGAGGAGGAGGGAAGAAGAAGATGAGGAAGAGGAAGAAGGGGAAGAGGAGGAGGAAGAGGGAGAAGGAGGAGGAAGAGGGAAGAAGCAGGAAAGAGGAAGGAGGAAGAAAGAAGAAAAGAAAGAAGAAAAAATAAAAAAATATATATAAAAAAGGAATTATAAAAACAATGTTATAAAACTTTCACAATGCAAACACCCTGAAGATAATTGTCTTCCAGGATTTCAGGGGTTGCCCCAAAGAAGAGGGAGTCAAGCTATTCTCCAAAGCCCCTGAAGGCAAAATAAGAAGCCAGGGATGGAAACTCATCAAGGAGAGAAGCAACCTGGAACCAAGGAGAAATTTCCTAATAGGGGGGACAATTCACCAGTGGAACAGCTGGCCTCCAGATGTTGTGGGGGGCTCCCTCACTGAAGGTTTTCAAGAACAGACTGTACAGTCAGACCGATATTAGGTGTCTTGTTTGAGTAGGTCAGGGGTGTCCAAAGTTGGCAACTTTAAGACTTGTGGACTTCAACTCCCAGAATTCCCCAGCCAGCCGGCTGGGGAATTCTGGGAGTTGAAGTCCACAAGTCTTAAAGTTGCCAACTTTGGACACCCCTGGAGTAGGTGGATGGACTAGAAGACCTCCAAGGTCCCTTCCAACTCTGTCATTCCGTTATACATTAGGGACAACCGGTCTCCCTATCCCCATAGTTGAACCTCTCCATCTCCTCCTTGTAGTAGCAACTGGCTGCCCACCATGAGAAACCAAACGCCGGTCTTTCTTTACTCATTGATTTTGCAACCCAGGGTCCTTGTTAGCTGCTTAGGACGATGTTTGTAGCATGAGGAGGATGACACCCTTTTCGGCCCCAGTTCGGTGACGAACTCCCGTTGGAGGTTTTTAAGAAATGATTGTACCGGCCACTTGCTACAGGTTGCAGGTTGGACTAGAGCAGCGATGCTTGCGGATTTTCCCGGACTGAGTCCCTAAAACGCACACAAATCCATGCACACATTCACACCAGGGGTGGATTCCTGCCGGCATTACTACGGGTTCAGCACATGTTAAAAAAGAGGGGGGGGGGGAATACATTTTTTCAAGGAAGATTGTTCTGGGAATGTGCAGAACAGAAAATCAAGATGGCGCCACCGAGGATAGAACCGGTTCAGTCACGTATCCGGCTGAGTTACTACCTATTTGGCCCAACAGGTAGGAACCCACCTCTGATTCACACCCAAACCCCCAAAATGCAATGCGCGCGCACCCTGCACATGCCTTCCCCCCTCGCACATCTTATTTTTGGGCAGCATGGTGGCTCAGTGGTTAAGACGCTGGGTTGGAAATCTTGACAGTCCAGGTTCGGGACCTGACTTCCATGCAAAGGGGCGAGCTCCCTTCCCTCGGCTCCTGCCAACCTAGCTATTCGAAAGCAAGAAGAGACCCGAAGAGATCCGAAAACCAGCTGGCCGGCGGGAGGTGGGTGCACATGCGCGGCAGAGCTGAAGTGTGGTGACGGCTGGTGCGCCATTAGGGAGGGCTCTGCATGCCAACGCTGGCGTGTGTGCCATGGGTTGGCCCACGGGACTACAGGATCTCCAAGGTCCCTTCCAATCTGTTATTCTACATCAGTGTTTCTCAAACTTGGCGACTTTAAGTCCTGTGGACTTCAACTCCCAGAATCCCCCAGCCAGCATAGCTGGCTGGGGAATTCTGGGAGTTGAAGTCCACAGGACTTAAAGTCACCAAGTTTGAGAAACACTGTTCTACATTCTCTGGGAGAACTTTCATCCCAGGTCCAGAAGTCGTATTCAGCTGGTTTGGACAGGTTCCCCCAAACTGGTAGTGGAAATCACCGGTGCTTGTCGATCAGAGAGGTCGGCAGTTCGACGGTTCGAATCCCTACCGCCGCATCACAGAGTGAGCTCCCGTGACTTGTCCCAGCTTCTGCCAACCTAGCAGTTCGAAAGCAAGTAAAAAATGCAAGTAGGAAAATAGGAACCACCTTTGGTGGGAAGGTAACAGTGTTCCGTGCGCCTTCAGCATTGAGTCATGCTGCCCCCATGACCACGGAGACATCTTCGGACAGAGCTGGCTCTTTGGCTTTGAAACGGAGATGAGCACCGGCCCCCTAGAGTCGGGAACGACTGGCACATATGTGCAAGGGGAACCTTTACCTTTACCTAGAGGAGGTAAGTGAATAACACTCCTGCCCAGGTCGCGTTTACTCAGGTCTTGCAAAAGGCATCACGACCAACAGCAAACGTATCTCCGCTGGCTTGTGGTGGAGAAATGAAAGGCCAGATGGGGTTCATGGCCCCTTCCCATCAGGGGCAGGGCAAGATCAGAGTGGGTGGAGGGGGAGGAAAGCCCCCCCCCCGGTCTCTCCCCCATTTCTCCCTGGGAAATCGCTCCCTTCCCTACCTCCACCGCTCTCTGTTTCGCTCTGCTGGCTTTGGCACTTTGAAAGTGTCAGCAAAATCAATGCTACATAAATCAGCCGGCGTTGGCGGTGAGCAAGGAGAGGATGGGAGGCTCTGAGTGTTAAACCACCTTCGCGGCATTCCTTGGGCCGAAAGTCAACAGCAGAGAATTATAAAGCTGTCACACCAATCATCTCTCCTGAAGCACCGGGCTTCGGTGACAGCCAAAAGCTTGCTTCCTCTCCAAAAAACCCGTTCGGGTCAACACCTCAGTGGAGAGATTATTTCCTTGTCAGGCAACCTATTTGGGAGTGCATTTCTCTCCCTCTCTCTCTTTTTCTTTCCTTCTCTCTCTGTCTGGCGCTCTCTCCCACCCGCTCTCTCTCTCTTTCTCTCTCTCTCTCTCTCTCTCTCTCTCGTATCTCCCTCTTTCTTTCATTCTCTCTCTTTTCCTCTCTCTCTTTCTCTCTTTTACTCTGTTTCTCTTTTCCTTTCCCTCTCTCTTTTTCTCCTTCTCTTTTGTATCTTTCTCTCTTTCTCTCCCTTTTTCTCTTCCTCTTTTTCTATTTCTGTCTCTTTTTCTCTTGCTTGTTCAGTTTCTATCAGTCTCTCTCTCTCTCTCTCTCTCTCTCTCTCTCTCCTCTCTCTCTCCCTTGTTATGTCTTAGCAACCATGTCAAAGTTCTAAGATATATTACTCCTGTCTGTCTGTCTGTCTGTCTGTCTGTCTGTCTCTCTCTCTCTCTCTCTCTCTCTCTCTCTCTCTATCTCTCTATCTATCTATCTATCTATATATATATATATATATATACATGTGTGTGTGCGTTGTATTTGTGCTGATAAATAAATAAATAAAATAAAAATATGGTTTTCTGCCTGTATGGTCCTCTGTAATGAGCCGAAGGACAGAAAGGGGGAGTAGTGAGCTCCCTCCCATATTTGGGCATACCAGGGGTTGTAACACAAATACATACATACATACATACATACATACATACATACATACATACATACATACACAGACAGACAGACAGACAGACAGACAGACAGACAGACAGACAGACGTGAGTAATATCTCTTAGAACTTTGAGATGGTTGATAATTTCCCATAGTGACTTCACTGGATTGAAGCCTAATAGCTTAAGATGAGCAACTCAGACAAGCAATCAAAGAATAAACAATAATTAAGACCCCCAAGAACAGTTCTACCAACACTGAGGGGCAGGTAAAACTCATATATAAAAAGCGAGCAGACCCCACTCCCTTCTATCCCGGATGGTGTTACCTAGTTTGGTGATGAAACGTCTGCAAGAAAACCAACAAGCTCAGAGAGCACCCAGGACTCCACAATTCAACCCTGACCGACAAATATTCTCTTTTGTTGGTATAATTCAATTTTTTCCCCATTCCCCACCTTCCCTTTTGGGGTCCAAAAGTCCCTTCTCTCCGGCCTCACCTACCTTGGTGGCCAGCAGCCTTGTCAGGTAGATCTCGGATACCATCTTGCTCCCTCGGTCCCCTTCTTTCTGATCGCCATGCTCGTGGTTCTTCACTAAATGCCACATCTTGACCCCGCTTTCCAGGTCGGGCGTAATCATGGGCGTCCGGGAACGCAAACTATCTGGGCTCCCGGTGTAACGGATCATGTTTTCTGAAAGCACAAACGGACACAAAGCCTTGGAGATTTTCTTCCAAAAGCGGGAAAAGAAAATGGAAACTGTGAGGGAATCCTTGCTGCTCTCTGAGCTGGGTTGTTTTCTTGGAGACGTTTCATGACCCAACTAGGTAATATCATCAATGCTAGAAGGGAGGGGGGGTTGTGGAGAGAAGGAGAAGGAGAAAAGGAGGAGGAGGAGGAAGTCAATGACTGTGGAGACCTTGGTGCTCTCTGAACTAGGTTGTTTTCTTGGAGACGTTTCATGGCCCAACTAGGTAACATCATCAGGGGTAGAAGAGGCCTGTGCTGTATATACACAGAGAGCAAACTCCACTCCCTTCTAGCACTGATGATGTTACCTAGCTGAGTCATAAAATGTCTGCAAGAAAACAACCACTCTCAGGGTGCACCAAGGACCCCACAGTCCTCCTCCTCCTCCCCTCTCCTTCCTTCTCCTTCCTTCCTTCCTTCCTTCCTTCCTTCCTTCCTTCCTTCCTTCCCCTCCTCTCTGCAAACCACACTCCCTTCTAACATTGATGATGTTGTTCCCTAGTGTGAAACATCTGCAAGAAGAACATCCAAGCTCAGAGAGTACCAAGCATCCTACAGTCCTCCTCCTCCCCCTCCTCCAACCCCACTCCCTTCTAGCACTGATGATGTTACCTAGTTGGGTCATTGAAATGTCTGCAAGAAAACAACCAAACTCAGAGAGCACCAAGGGCCAACCCCTCATTTTAACCCTGAGCTACAAATATTTTCCTTTGTTAGATTCGAACTGGTTTTTCTGAGGTCACTAGAGCAGCCTATTAAGGAATGAGTTGTGAGTCTAAAAATAGCTGCAATACAGATGCTCAAAGATTGTCTTGATCTCCAAGTCCTATTCCAGTCGTATTATTCTGTCTTGTTATTTGTTATTTTGATTAACATTGTTCTGGCGTGTAGGACGCTCAACTTCCAAGTTATACATTATTTCCCAATATTTTGGCCACAATTTATTACAAGGATTAGCCTTTAATTTGTGTTCTTCGGGGCCTGTCAGATTGTTACTGTCCTCTGAGCATCTAAAAGGGGGGGGGGGAACCATGGCCCTTTATATGACATGTGGACTTCAACTCCCAGAATTCCTGAGCCAGAATGGCTCCCTTTACAACCTATGGACTTCAACTCCTAGAATTCCTGAGTCAGAATGGCCCCCTTTACAACCTGTGGACTTCAACTCCCAGAACTCCTGAGCCAGAATGGCCCCCTTTACAACCTGTGGACTTCAACTCCCAGAATTCCTGAGCCAGAATGGCCCCCTTTACAACCTGTGGACTTCAACTCCCAGAATTCCTGAGCCAGACATGGCCCCCTTTAGAACCTGTGGACTTCAACTCCTAGAATTCCTGGCTCAGGGATTCTGGGAGTTGAAGTCCAGAAGTCCTAAAAGGGCCATTGTTCTCCACCTCTGGACTAACCCACCTGGAAATGTCCCAGTCTGTGTCCTCACTACCTTTTGCCTCCTCGGTTGTCTCTTGTGCCCTGATGGAAAAATCCTTACCGTATTTGCTTGCTGAAGTCCTCGAAACGGTGAAATTGTTGACCGCATTGTAAGCAGTAACTTGCTTGGACACCAAAGCCACCAGAGAACCATCAGGCACCTAGAAAAGGAACGGACCTATTATCAATCCGATGTGGTTGTGCAAAAGACACCAACCCATTACGGGTAGTCCTCAACGACCAGAATTGAGCCCGAAATTCTGTTGCTAAGCAATACGTTAGTTAAGTGAGTATTGGGCCATTTTATATCTATGGATAGAGAGCGGGGAGCACGAGGAGGACTCAGCTGTTGTAGAGGCTGAGCTAGGAGGGCTCACAGCTTGGGTTCAAGACCCGAACTCCGCAGAACAGAGCGAGTTCCTATTCTTGCTCCAGCTGCTGCTCATCTAGCATATTGAAAGTATGCACCTGCAAGTAGATCAATAGGTACCAGTTCGGTGGGAAGGTAACAGTGTTTTGTGCACCTTTGTCATGTAGCCATGCTGGACACATGACCATGGACATTGTCTTCGGACAACACTGGCTCCCTCAGCCAAGAAACAGAGATGGATAGGAGACTCTACACCGTTTTTGATAGAGGGCAGCCCAGTCTCTTCTTGAAAGCCTCCAGTGATGAAGCTCCCACAACTTCTGAAGACAACTTCTGTTCCATGGGTTGATTGTTCTCCCTGACAGATTTCACATTTCCAGGTTAAGTCTTAATGGACAACCAGCTAAATAGGAGTCAGCCATGTGCAACGGCAGACAAAAAAGCCAACGCAATCCTAAATTGCACTAACAGAGGGATACAATGAAGATCAAGGGAGGTACTAATACCACTCTATAAAGCCTTAGTAAGACCACACCTAAAATACTGCATCCAGTTTTGGTCAACACACTATACAAAAAGATATTGAGATTCTAGAAAGAGTGCAGAGAAGAGCAACCAGGATGATGAGGGGACTGGAGGCTAAAACATACGATGAACGGTTGCAGGAACTGGACCTGGCTAGTCTAGGGAAGAGAAGGACCAGGGGAGACAGGATAGCAGCGTTCCAATATTTGGGGGGCTGCCATAGAGAGGAGGGGAGGTCAAGCTATTTTCCAAAGCCCCCAAAGGCCAGACAAGGAATAATGGATGGAAACTGATCAAGGAGAGATTCAACCTGGAAATAAGGGGAAATTTCCTAACAGTGAGACCAATTAACCAGTGGAACAGCTTGCCACCAGAAATTGTGGGAGCTTCATCACTGGAGGCTTTTAAGAAGAGACTGGACTGCCATCCAAAATGGTGTAAGGTCTCCTGCTTAAGTAGAGGGCTGGACCAGATGACCTCTAAGGTCCCTTTCAACTCTGTTAATCTGTCTATCTCCCCTTGGTCAGTTTCCATCCATTGTTCTTTGTCTGGCCTTCCGGTGCTTTGGAGAATAGCTTGATCCCCTTCCTCTTTGTGGCAGCCCCTCAAATATTGGAAGGCTGCTATCCTGTCTCCCCTGGTCCTTCTCTTCACTAGACTAGCCAGGCCCAGTTCCTGCAACTGTTCATTGTATGTTTTAGCCTCCAGTCCCCTAATCACCTTGGATGCTCTTCTCCGCACTTTTTCTGGTCATTTTTCTTCAAGAAGAATTCAGAGAAACTGCCCCAAAGAAGGACATCAAGGATTTTCGGGGAACCAGAAATTAAAAAAAAAAAAACTTAAGAGAAGAATGATGGAACTGGGAATGAACGGCCTTGAGAAGTCATCTTCAAACACAAGAGGTCACCAAGACCATTTCTCTCTCTCTCTCTCTCTCTCTCTCTCTCTCTCTCTCTCTCTCTCTCTCTCTCTCTCTCTCTCTCTCTCACTCTCTCTCACTCTCTCTCTCACTCTCTCCTCACTCTCTCACTCTCTCTTCTTCCCTCTCTCTCTCTCTCTCTCCCCTTCTCAAGGGTGTCATCGGATCAAGGACTCAAGGGATGAGTCCAACTTACCACCAAGTTGTAGCAAGGAAATCTGGCCTTCTTTGATTCTTCATGAATTCTTGTGTTTTTAGCCTTTAGGAAGTAGTCAGCTGATTTGAAAATCCTTGAGAAAAATATCATTTGCATATGGATTTGTGGAGTCTCCACAAATCCATATCTGTGTCTATCTATCGATAAGTCTAGTGATCCATATCCACATCTCCCATGCGTCTATTGATGGCTGAATAGATGATGATTGCTGGATAGAATAGATGATGATTGCAGTGGAGGATTGATGGCTGGTTGACACATAGAGATAGATCACATTTACACGCCATTCAAGAGAGACAATGAAAGAAAGCTGAGAAGGAAACAAAGAGACCAGGATACATCCCCTCCAGCAATCAACAGCAGATAAGCAGGGATTAAGACCAGACAAATAATCAAACAGAAAACAATACACTAAACCATCCACCGCCAGATAAACAGGGATTAATACCAGACAAACAATCAAGCAGAAAACAATACCCTAATCAAGGAACAACCGGGGAGAAAACCACACATCCCCACCAACACAGGGTAAGCTGTTTTATATAAACAGAGAGTAAACTCCAACCTCATTAGCATTGATGATACTACCTAGTTGGGTCATGAAATGTCTTCAGGAAAGCAACCAAACTCACAGTTGAACCCTGAGCTAGAGATAGTCTCTTCTATTGCATTGCAATGGATTTATCGAGCAACAGGATGAACAAAGCAGGGCATGGATTCAGGTGAGTAACTTCCAGCATGCCTTGCTCCAAATTTCATCGCGGATCCTGAATGCTAATTCTGACCTTCTGTCCCAGGAAGAAAAGGAAGAAAAAGCAAAATGCTTGGGTGAGTGGGGGGGTTGGACTAGATGACCTAACAAGGTCCCTTCCAACTCTATTAATCTGAATCTCTCTAAGAGGCTGGTTCTAATTCTCCAATCTGCTGGACCGGCCCTAAATTGTTGAGTTAAAATAAAAACAGATAGTCCTTAACTTACGACCATAACTGAGCCCCAAATTTCTGATGTTCTGACTCCAGGTAATTGTCAAGGGAGTGGGAGATTCATTGCCAGGAAGAAAAAAAAAACCCAAAACATCACTCTTTAAATTTTGGGGGCTGGATTTCATCCTTTCTGGCTTGCTGCAGAGCATGTAGGGGGGAAAAAACACTGTTGCCTTCCTTCGTAATTGGATTTATGAGCGTGCCACATCGTCATTCGTAATTGTCAGAAAGTGCGCAAAGTGAAGGCTGATTGTTCCTGCTGTTACTTTTCATCACAGCTGTCACAATGAAATACAGATAACTTTGGGGACAAGAGAGAGAGAGGGAGTGAGAGAGAGGGAGGGAAAAAATGGGCACCAGGGAGGTCTATATTTCACCCCAGTCAAACCTTTGCTCCCCCACTTTAAGTGAAAACAGACTGGTAAGTAAGTTTGTCTTGGACCGGGAGTTTCATATTTTACAAGGGCTCGGAGTTGTGGCTGAATCCCATTTACTCGGAAACGCATTCTTTTGGAAAATATAAGACCATGTCGGTAATCAATCCTTTCCCTTTTCTATTTTTTCCCCCTCCCCGCCCCTGCCTTTTCGATCGGTACCATTAGAAGAAAAAGAAAAATAATCCCCATCACGGAGTGTACAGCAAATTATTTCCCACTGGATCCTTCGGTGGGCAGCTGCCGTGCCCTCCATCGAATACATCAAGATGAGAACCTGTAGGAGCGGCTGTGAAGGATGCAATGGGCCGGTTAACTGGTCTTTGTCGATGCTTGCGAGGGGGGAGGAGGAGGTGGAGGAGGAGGGAGGAGGTGAGGAGGATGGAGGAGAGTGGTGGAGGAGGGTGAGGAGTGGAGGTGGGAGGAGGAGGAGGAGGGAGGAGGAGGAGGAGGAGGAGGAGGAGGAGGACTGAGTGGAGGGTACGCTTGGGTGGTGCTCTCTCAGCGTGGTTGTTTTCTTGCAGATGTTTCATGATCCGTCTAGGTAACATCATCAGCGCCATCAGTGGCAACATCATCAGCACTGATGATGATGTTACCCTGTTGGGTAATGAAATGTCTGCAAGGAAATCATGCACAGAGAGCATCAAGGACCAAACAGTCGTGCCCCCCACTTCTCCTCCTCCTCCTCCTCCTCTTCCTCCACCTCTTATTCCTCCTCCTCTCCTCCCCCTCTTCTCTTTATGTCCTCCTCCTCTTCCTCCTCTCATTCTCCTCCCCTTTCTCTCCTCCTCCTCTTCCTCTTCCACTCCTCTTCCTCCTCCCGTCCTCTTCCTTCTCCTCCCCTCCTCTTCTCTTCCCCCTCCTCCTCTTCTTCTTCCTCCTCTCCTCTTTATGTCCTCCTCCACTTCCTCCTCTTCTCTCCCTCCTCCTCTCCTCCCTCTTTCTCTCCTCCTCCTTCTCCTCTCCTCCTCCTCCCCTTTCTCCTCCTCTTCTCTTCTTCTCTTCTTCCTCCTCTTCTTCCTCCTCCTCCTCCTCTTCTTTCTCCTATCCTCTTTATGTCCTCCTCCTCTTCCCCCTCTCCCTCCTCCTCCTTTTTCTCTCCTCTTCCTCTCCTCTTCCTCCTTCTCCTGTCCTCTTCTTTCTCCACTTCCTCCTCTCCTCTTCCTCCTCCTCTTCTTCCTCCTCCTCTCTTCTTTATGTCCTCCTCCACTTCCTCCTCTCCTCTCCCTCCTCCTCTTCCTTCTCCTCTCCTCCTCTTCTCTTCCCCCTCCTCCTCTTCTTCCTCTTCCTCTCCTCCTCTTCTCTCCTCCTCCTCTCCTCCTCTCCTTTTTATGCCCCCCTCCACTTCCTCCTCTCCCTTCTCCTCTCCTCCTCCTCTTCCTCTTTCTCTCCTCCTCTTCTTTCTCCTCTCCTCCTCTTAAGTAACAACAAGAAGGGTCAACCGGCCCATTGCATCCTCCACGAGAGCTGATGACGTTACCTAGCTTGGGTCACGAAACATCTGCAAGAAAAGCGGCCAAACTCGGAGAGCCCCCAGGGCCAATCATATCAAACGGCTTCATGTCCATCTCCAGAGAGGAGTCAAGGAAGCCTTGGCCATAGAGCAGAGAAGAACCGATGGATGGTCGTGAGGTGGTGTGGTTCACCTCCCACCCTTTGGAGAAAGGACCTCTCTGGGCCATCTGTGAAAGGAATGGCTACAAGAACCATTGGGATTCAGGCTGGATAGCCTCAGGGTCTCCCTGGGAAGCATGAAACCAAGCCGAATATTCAGGCACGGCTAAGAGGAGCTGGATCGGGCAGATCTTCCTTGAACACGGAGAGGAAGGGCCCTCTTGCCATCAGCCGCAACAATAATTAGCACTCATCACCGAGGGCAGCTTTCATCTTCAAAGCAACGTGAGGATGCTAATTAACCAGCTCTCCTGGAAGCCGGCAAAAGTGGCTTCCCACATCTCACCGTCTCTCATCTTTATGCAAACCGAGGACGGTTGATAGTCCTCCAATGCCTGGTGGACGTCACACAAAGGCATCCAACAAAGAACGAGGGGGGTGTGTGTCAAGCTGTTCTCTGAAGCAACAATCGGCAAAGAGGGGAAACCATGGATGGAAACTAACCGAGCAGGGAAGCAACCTGGAACTAGATGAGATGAGATTTAACAGAGTTGGAAAGTACCTGGGAGGTCATCTAGTCCAACCCCCTGCCCAAGCAGGAGACCCTACACCATTTCTGACAGGTGGCAGTCCAGTCTCTTCTTGAAAGCCTCCAGGGATGAAGCTCCCACAACTTCCGAAGACAACTTCTGTTCCATTGAATATAGAATACCAGAGTGGGAAGGGACCTTCTAGGTCATCTAGTCCAACCCCCACTCGAAAAGGAGACCCTACACCATTGCTGACAAATGGCAGTCCAATCTCTTCTTGAAGCTCCCACAACTTCTGAAGGGAACATCTGTTCCATGGGTTGATTGTTCTCACTATCAGGAAATTTCTCCTTATTTCCAGGTTGAATCTCTCCTTGGTCAGTTTCCATCCATTGTTCCTTCTCTAGACTTCGGGTGCTTTGGAGAATAGCTTGACCCCCTTCCTCTCTGTGGCAGCCCCTCAAATATTGGAAGATGCTATTCCTGTCTCCCCTGGTCTTTCTCTTCCCTAAACTAGCCAGGCCCAGTTCCTGCAACCATTCTTCATAAATTTTGCTCTCCAGTCCCCTCATCATCCTAGTTGCTCTTCTCTGCACTTTTTCTAGAGTGTCAACATCATTTTTTATAGTGTGGTGACCAAAACTGGATGCAGTACTCTAGGTGTGGTCTTACTAAGGCTTTATAGAGTGGCAGTAGTCCTCCTTTGATCTTGATTGTATCCCTCTGTTAATGCAACTTAGGATCACATTGGCTTTTTTGGCTGTCGCTGCACATGGCTGGCTCCCATTTAGATGGTTGTCTGCTAAGACTCCAAGATCCCCCTCCCAGAAGCTCATAGATCTAATCAAACTGTAGGGAACGCACCCCCCTCCCCACCTAGAAGAATGAAATATTTTGGGAAATATTAAAAAGGCAAGATAGAATATTTCCCCTAAAGGAGAAATGGGGGAAAAATCTTAAGGGAGGTAGAAATTAGCCCCAGTCTCCTTGCCCCAAGCAGAAACGGAGCAGGCCAGCTTTTAAAAAAATGCAGATTTGGTAATCTATTCAAAAGACTGGGTCAGACAGAAACTCCAGATAAGCAACACAGTTCGGCAAGCCAAATGTTGACAAGATTAGCTCAGACAAACACCCCGGATTTGCATTTCCTCTTTTGCCCATAGAGCCAGCTATGACCCCCTGCATAACCCCTACCCAGCCCCCATAGGAATACAGAAGGTATAAAAACCCACCCACTCTCAACTCCATTTTGTCAGCTGTCCCCGAATCACACGTGGTTCATCAATAAAAGGGAACCTATCTTTGCAATCTGCCCCCAGCCTCCATTTTTATTTCCAGCGTCTTTCTCCTGGCACGGAACTGTACCAGAGGGATTTTCCTTCCAACAAAACCAAAGCTGATTTATACACACCTGATAATGGGAAAGAGTATTCAGCCTCTTCCAGTCGTTCTCAATTTTGGTGGTCAGATCTTCATCCTGAAGGATCATTCTGGTGCCGTTGGTCTGGCGCCATTCTGCGAAGAAAGAGAAACGCAGGTCACGCCCGCAAGCGAGTGGAAATGTTTTGGGGGAGAACGGTGATGTGGCCTCTGCATGCAAACGGAATCACAGAGTATGAAGGCACCTCGGAGGTTTATTTCTTTCTCTTTCTCTTTTTCCCTGACTCATTTTTCCTCTTTCTCTTTGTGTTTTTCTCTTTCTCACAATCCCACTCTTCCACTCTCTATCTCCTTCTTTCTTTCTTTCTCATTCTTTTTTCTCTTTCTTTCATCTCTTTCTTTCTCTTTCTCTCTTTCGTTCTCTTTCTCGTTCTTTTTTCTCTTCTCCCATCTCTCTCTCTCTCTCTTTGTTTCTTTCCATTTTCTTTCTCTCTCTCTTTCTCTCTCCCTCATCCACTCCCCCCCGCCTCCGCCTGGCCCATTTTTAATTGGAAAACTGCATTCCTAAATTCAGAAGTCCGTAAAACCCCAAAGAGCAACATGTCACAAATTGGAAGGAGACGTTTAAAAACTGTTTTGCAGGGGACTGAGTAGCTAATTAAAGGAAACATATCAGAGAGAGGAGAGCTTTGCTTCTGCTTGAAAATATCTTGCAAAAGAAAATTCACTTCAGTAAATATGACTGTTGAACTCTGTTCAACATTTGCAAGAAAACCACCAAGCTTAAAGAGCACCAAGGAACTCACAGTTCTTCTCCTTCTTTTATTCCTTCTTCTTTCCCTTCATTCCTTCTCCTTTTCTCCTTCTCTTCATCCAACTCCTCTTCCTCCACTTCTTAAACTGCATACTCTTCTAGCACCAGTGATATAACCTAGTGTTTAACAGATTAAGGGACCTTGTAGGTCACTTAGCCCAACCCCTCACTCAAGCAGGAGACCCTACACCATTGTTGACAAATGGAAGTCCAATCTCTTCTTGAAAGCTTCCGTGATGGAAGCTCCCACAACTTCCGAAGGAAACATTGGTTAATTGTTCTCACTGTCAGAAAGTTCCTCCTGATTTTTAGGTTGCATCTCTCCTTGATCAGTTTCCATCCATTGTTCCTTGTCTGGCCTTCGGGTGCTTTGGAGAATAGCTTGACTTCTTCTTTGGGGCAACCCCTGAGATATTGGGAAGGCTGCTATCCTGTCTCCCCTGGTCCTTCTCTTCACTAGACTAGCCAGGCCCAGTTCCTCTAACCGTTCATCGTAGGTTTTAGTCTCCAGTCCCCTCATCACCCTGGTTGGGTAATGAAATATCTTACAAGGAAACCACCAATCTTAGAGAGCTCCAAGGACTCCCTCAAGCGATTCCAGGCGCCATTTTGGCTCTACTCACTTGGCTTGGAGAAACTGAGTTAGGTTGAGATTAAAATGGCGGGTGGGACATAAGAGCAATGGTCATGGCAAAAGGAATCACAGGTCTTAGACTTCACGGTCCTTGAATTTGGCTTCTCGGACAAACTAATTGCCAGGAAGCTCAAAGTAAGCCTGGAGCTGAAGAGATTTTTTTTTTGGGGGGGGGGAGGGCAGCGTCATGGAAGAAGCATTTTAATGGCTGAAACGGCTGCTAACTTGCACTGAGCAATATAAAACGGTAAATTTTGATCTGTTTTGCCTTTCATGCCACCTTCACCCCGATGAGCGCATCTCTCAGATGGGAGAGAGAAGGTTTCTGCCAGGAGCGGGGATAATTTAGCTGGCTCCTCCTGCATGACATCAGCGATCAAATAGCAGCCAAGAACTTTTATTTTCAGATTGTCTGGAGCTCAAAGTGAGTCTCGGTGCCCAGCATCCTTTGGGCTCCTCCTATAAATTGACATCGGTGACCTTTCTTGTATGATCACATTTCAAGGACACACAAACACACACACAGAGACAGACAGACACACACACACACACAGACAGACAGAGACAGACACACAAATAGCCACAGATGGATATTAGCAACAGCTCATCCTCTTAAATGGTTGATAGATTTCTATTGTCCTCCATGCTAAATTGTGCTTGTGTATGTTTGGGGAGATACTTACGACTGTTGCAATGTCCCTGTGGTCACATGACCAGACGCCAGGCAACTGGCTCATATTTATGACGGTTGCATTGTCCCGGGGTCATGCGATCCCCTTTTGCGACTTTTCATTTGATTATCAAACTAGGTAACACAATCTGGACTGATTTAGTTACCTAGCTGGGTCATGAAACGTCGGCAAGAAAACCACCAAGCTCAGAGAGCACCAAGGACCCTAAAGTTCTTCTCCTTCCCTTACTTCGTCTCCTCCTTCTTCCTCTTCATTTTTTTTCTTCTCTATCTTTCTTCCTCTTCTCCTTCTCTTCCTCCATCTCATCCTGCTCCACTCCTTCAACTGCAAACCCTTCTAGCACTGTTGATGTTATCTAGTTTGGGAATGAAATGTCGGCAAGAAAACCACCAAGCTCTTTCTATTCAATTCTATTCCATTCCATTCCCTATTCTATTCTATTCCATTCTATTCTATTCCATTCCCTATTCTATTCTGTTCTATTCCATTCCATTCTATTCCATTCCCTATTCTATTCCATTCCATTCCCTATTCTATTCTATTCTATTCCATTCCATTCTATTCTATTCCATTCCCTATTCTATTCTGTTCTATTCCATTCCATTCTATTCCATTCCATTCCATTCCCTATTCTATTCCATTCCATTCCATTCCCTATTCTATTCTATTCTGTTCTATTCCATTCCATTCCATTCCATTCCCTATTCTATTCCATTCCATTCCCTATTCTATTCTATTCCATTCCATTCTATTCCATTCCCTATTCTATTCCGTTCCGTTCCGTTCCATTCCATTCCATTCTATTCCATTCCATTCCATTCTACTCTTTCATTCATTATTCTATTCTATTCTTTCATTCCTTATTCTATTCTATTCCTTATTCTATTCTATTCCTTATTCCTTATTCCATTTCATATTTCATATTTCATATTTCATATTTCATATTTCATATTTCATATTCTATTCTATTCCATTCCATATTTTCTCTTCTCTTCTCTTATCTTCTCTTCTCTTCTCTGTTCTTCTCTTCTCTTCTATTTTCTCTTCTATTTTCTTCTCTATTCCTATCCTATCCTACCCTACCCAACTCTACTCTACTCTACCCTACCCTACCCTACCCTACCCTACTCTATTCTACCTCAAACCTATCCATCCCTCCTAACTATGTTTAGGTTTTTAGTTTCCGATATGTCATTGTCCCCAAATGCCCAAGAAGGAGCGTTTCCTGTCCAAGGGAGAACCCGACTACGTCAACCTAACCCAACATGGTTATATGAATGGATGGATGGGTTCCATGGCTGTCCATCTCGATTGATCTAAGAAGATACTCAACACACCCAGATCCATATCTGCAGCTTTGGGCCGATGAGAACAAGGCACGTTCTTGAAGATGGCATCCAGGAACTTCTCCTTCACTTGGGTGATGGTGTCGCAGTTCAAGATCTTGACTGGGATCTCGGGGCTGTTCACATTATCAGGGTTTACGCAGCTCAGGACCTGTAGAAGGTTGGTTGAAAGAAAGGAAACGCATCAGACGGAAGTCTCGACCTTCGCAAGTCCTATATCTGGGTGGGGTTTTGTTAGGAATGTAAGCTAACAGTTGGGTCAGCAATATATAAACCATGATGGTAGTACTATAGCTTTAAGTACTGCTAAAATGTGATTGGTTGCTGTTACCTCAAGCAGCCATAAGATGGAGCCAGAATGAATGTTAGCTCTCTGTTTGTTAGATGCTGATCGGTGAATACTGCTTGATACTGTATCATGAGTTACTGTGAGTTTTGCTACTGTTAGCAACTTTGTGTGCTGAACTGATTATATGATACTGGACTGTGTTCGATAGATCACTCCTTAACTGAGAACATTGATAACTGACTGAACCGTGTATGACTTAGGCTGTAAATTGAACTCTGAATACCTCTATTTTCCACATAAGTAAAATACTATTACTTTTACTATTCAGTGTCCCTGTATGCTGGTTTGTGCGTGTTCTTCCAAACCCCTCTCATTACGCGTCTCTGCACACTTGCTCTCCTAATGGGGAGCCTTACCTAACAGGTTTGGACAAAACTCTTGAGTAGATTGAAGTGCTGATGGAAATATATGAGCTCACTTATAGTGGTTGGTTCCAGATCCCGTTGCAACCGGTATGGTGCAACGGGGCCCGGCATCTACCACATGAACGCATGCAGCGCTCATATGAGTCCTTACCTCTTGCGACACCTCCGCAACACTCCAGCTGCTCGGAGTGTTACACAGGCTCCATAAGCGCCGAAGAGCTCAAATACAAGTAAGGAGCTTGGCCAGGCAGATGGGCCCTCCGGAGCATCGTACCGGAACGGTACCCAGTGCTCCCGGCAGGCACCGGTACGCCTGTATCGGGCCTACCGCCTGCAACCCACCACGGGTTCACTATATCGTAGGCAATCCAACCATGTGTGGACAAAGCCATTGTAATTGGATATGTGATGTGAACGCCACAATTGTCTATGGGGAGTCTCACCGTGTTTCCCCCAAAACAAGACAGGGTCTTATTTTCTGTTGACCCCCGAAATACGCGCTTGGCCTTATTTTCGGGGAGGTCTTCTTATTTTTGAGGTGCAGGAGGCGGGGAGTATGGTCGCCTCCTGGCTGCTGCTGTGTTGCAATATTTTCAGGGGAGGGATTATTTCCGTGCATGCACTCAAAAGCCCGATTGGGCTTACCCCGTTTTCCCGAAAATAAGACCTCCCTGGACAATAAGCCCAATCAGGCTTTTGAGCGCGTGGGCTAAAATATTGCAACACAGCAGCAGCCAGGAGGTGACCACGCTCGCCGCCTCCTGCACCCCAAAAATAATAAGACCGCCCCCAAAATAAAACCAAGCGCTTATTTCGGGGGTCAAAAGAAAATAAGTCCCTGTCTTGTTTTCGGGGAAACATGGTATTATCCGGGGAGGTCTTACTTCAATGCATTAGGGGGAAGATCTGTTCTTGACTTCTTGCCAAGGAATTGCTGCTACAGCGTGGAGTTTGGAAGATATTGGCCTGGCAGCTCTCCAAGCCTGATCAAGGTCTGTAGTTGTGAAATCTCATGAAAGACTGTTGGCTGGGACTTTGCTGGAGAGGAATTCCCTTGAACCCAAATAAAAGGGGTTTTATTGGGACGAGGAGCCTGTTTCATGCTCTTGGGAAGCCTGGGGCAGAATAACTTTTAACTACATGACATATTTCATTTTTCTTCATGGCGCTTTGTGGCTTTACCTAATGATCTTCAGATTTCCTGGCATCTGCAGATAAAATGATCTTAAGACTACAGGTAGTCCTCGACTTTCAACGGTTCGTCTAATGATCATTCGAAGTTACAACGGCACTCAAAAAAGTGACTTCGGACCGGTTTTCATACTTACGACCATTGTAGCATCCCATGGACACGTGATCCAAATTCAGGCAATGGTCATAGGTCAGTGCCATTGTATCTCTGAATGGTCACTAAATGAACTGCTGTAAGTCAAGGACTACCTATACTGCCCTTCCTCCCAAATAGCACCACCTACAACAACGCCTGCCACATCTTAAAGGTAAAGGTTCCCCTTGCACATCTGTGCTAGTTGTTCCCGACTCTAGGGGGCGGTGCTCATCTCCGTTTCAAAGGCAAAGAAGCAGCGCTGTCCGAAGACGTCTCCGTGGTCATGTGGCCAGCATGACTAAACGCCAAAGGCGCACGGAGATCTGTTCCCTTCCCAACAAAGGTGGTCCCTATTTTTCTACTTGCATTTTTTACATGCTTTCAAACTGCTAGGTTAGCAGAAGCTGGGACAAGTAACAGGAACTCACTCCGTTATGCGGTGCTAGGGATTCGAACTGCCAACCTTTCTGATCGACAAGCTCAGCCACTGAACCTCCGCGTCCCTAAAACCACATCTTAAGCCACATCAATTTCATACACAAATAGTCCCTCCATCTTCTCTCTGAGTACAAAAACTCCCACTTCTGCTGTTTACTTGTAGGAAGCCGCTGTCTGGAGTACACATGGGCGATCTCATGCTCTCTCTGTTTTCCAGAGAGATTTTTGACAGCTGGAATTCATCATCCAATTCTGTCAATCCCGGTCCTTCATGGACATCTAGTTTACCACGATCCTCATCAGAAGACCCTCACTATTCTACACATTTGTTGAAGGGGACTGAGCTCTTACGCCTCCTGATACAATGAGCTTGTCAGGAAAAAAATGATATCAAATTTAGGATTTATTGTGACCATAGACTAAATGCCATGCCTTTTCCCTGGGGTGGAGTATCAAACTCCTTAACAATAACAAAAGCAATATAGATTCTGCCAAGTTTACTGCAGAGAAAAGAGGATTATATTATAGAATCTTGCAAACCGAGTACATGTGTTCTGTAGCCCTTATTTGATCAGCGTGTGTTAAGACAGATCCTCCACAATGCCTTTGATCTTCTTCGGTCCTCGCTTTTGATTTAAGGGGAAGCTGGCTAGCAGTTATGAGATATGAAAGGAATGTTCTTTCGTTTTGTGTTTCTGCAGTGTTTGGCAAATGTTCCATTCTTCTTCCCAGGCTTGGGAAATTCCATTACCCTGAGATTTTGGAGCTCAAATCCCCCAAATCTTTGAGAGGAGAAAGAGAAGAGGAGGAGGAGGAGGTGGAGAAGGGATGTATACTAATAATTTCTTCAGAAATAGGTTGGAAAGAATCTGAGAATTGCAAACAAACTATTATTGTGCATGGCCTAGTTATGTTGAGGGAGGGAGGGAGAGAGAGAGAGAAAGAGAGAGAGAAAGAGAAAGAGAGAGATATGCTATTCCGCCTGGGGAATTCTGGAAGTTGAACAGAGATGGTATTCAGTCGGTTCAGACTGGTTTGCCTGAACCAGTAGTGGAAATCGCAGGTGGCACCGCTAAAAATGGATCACATGATGGGAGAAGTCATTTTGACTTTTTTTTAACCTCCCCCTGGTTGTTTTGATTGTTCTATTATGCAATGAACACCTTCCAAGGATTTTTTTTAAAAGCCCTGGGAGTGTTTTCACCTCGACTTCCCCCCAAAGCACAAAGCAGATTCCTGGTCCCAACAAAACCCCTTTTATTAAACGCATGTGGATTCCTCTCATTCCCATTCAGCAAAGGCCTGGTAAACAGTCTTTCAAAGGAGTATTTATGCCCACAGGCCTTATCTAGCTTGGAAAGCTGCCACGATGTAAATATTTTCCCAAATGAGGTGCTGTGCAAGAAAAGACTTGGCACAGAGTCTCGGAGATTCAGGGACAGATCTTCACACTCCTGAAACGAATGAACGAATGAACGAATTGCTTCCTGCAAAAGCCCCCTCCCCTTTCGCTCCTTTTTTATTTCCTCTGGGAGGGGCCATTCACCGTCCACCTGTTCCTTTACTCCCGCATCGGCCCTTGTTCCTTAGCAGTTCCTGTCTCCTGGCAACTCTGCGTATGTGCACATCTGGAACAGGCTCCAGCTGTTCTTCTGCCTCACTGATCTCCGACTGCGAAGGCAGCTAATAACTGTCAAATGGCCCTGTCCCCCACTCTGCCTCTGACACAGAGCCCTCATCAGAGCCTTCCACAGCCTCTAGGACTGGCCCAGGTTCCTCCCCGACCTCCTCACTGTCCGACTTTGCTGCCCGGTCTGCTGGCCACTGGCGGGCCACAACAGGAAGCATGTAGCATGAAAAACATCAGAAAGCTGTGGAATGTCCTTCTGATTTTTAATGGCATCTATATTTTAAAATCTCATTATTGGGATTACTGTTCAAGGGGAGGAAACCCCACATCAGCGTCTCCGTCCGTCCCTCTCATTTCCCTCCGCAGCTCATAAAGAATGTGGCTAAGAGAAATGCTTTCTTCTTCGCCTTTCTTCTGCCTTTAATCTCCCCAGTGAAATGGATCTCAATATATCTGCTAAGATTCCTATCTGGATAGATTTTCTGGCTCTTGAGATGTTAAGAGGCAAAGCAGATTAACATCAAAGGAGCCGAATGAAGGAGGGAAGCTTAGAGCAGAGAAGAAATGTAACCATCGACCCAAAGATCTTTTTGCTTCCTTTCCTTTCCTTCCCCATTCTTTTCCTCCTTTTTTCCCTCCTCTTTCCTTTCCTTTCCTCCTTTCCTTTCCTTTGATTTTCTTTCCTCCGCTCCCTTCCTTTTTTGGTCACTTTTTCCTTTACTTTCCTTTCCTTCCCCGTTCATCTCCTTCTTTTTTCCTCCTTCCCTTCCCTTCCTTTCTGTTCCTATTCCTTTCCTTCCCCTTTCCTTTCCTTTCCTTGTTTTCCTCCTTTCCTTCTATTTCTCCCTTTCTCTTTCCTTCTCTTTCCTCTTTCCTTTCCTTTCCTTTCCAATCCTTTCCTTCCCTATTCCTTTCCTTTCCTTGTTTCCCTCCTTTCCTTTTATTTCTCCTTATCTCTTTCCTTCTTTTTTCCTCCTTCCTTTCCTTTCCTTTCTTTCACTATTCCTTCCCTTCCCTTGTTTCCCTCCTTCTATTTCTCCCTTTCTCTTTCCTTCTTTCTTTTCTCCATTCCTCCATTCCTCTTGGCTCTGCACTTAAACCTTGATGTCAATACAATCCCCTGTCTTATTTTCTTTTCAACCCCGAAATAAGCCCTTGGCCTTATTTTCAGGGAGGTCTTATTATTTTCGAGGCACAGGAGGCAGTGAGCGTGGTCATCTCATGGCAGCTGCTGTGTTGCAATATTTTCGGGAAGGGGCTTATTTTCGGGGGAGGGATTATTTTAGCGCAAAAGCCCAATTGGGTTTATTATCCAAGGAGGTCTTATTTTCAGGGAAACAGGGTAGTATAGAAGAGAAGTAGAGAACGCTTTATTGGCCAAATATTGCCTGGGTATTCATTTATATTCTGGAGGGAAATGCCCAGACCAAACGTAATTTCTAATGTTGGATTTTCCCCCTTACCAGAGGGAGCCCCCCTGGCGGAGTACTGTGAAGTGATTACCATGGCAAACTCCACTGCGCTGTACAGTAGAAGCCATCTTACGGCAGTACGGTAGAAGCCGTTTTAAGGCACAACAGGCTGTATCGTAACAGGACACACACACACACACACACACACAACGAGTGGGGTTAGGGGTGTCTTACCCCACACAGTATTTGTTTCCAGAGAGTAAGTCATCTGTTGTACCAGGTTTGGTTGAAATTGCTTGAGGCGTTCCAGAGTTATGCCGGAATACACACACACACACACACACACTTTTACATATATAGATTTTCCTGTTTCTTTTGAGTCCCAAATGGGACGCCATCTCCCCATGCCCATTCTCCTTCTTCAGGCACCCATCACTCACCAGGGTCTTGTAGTCGATCTGCTGCCGTATGAGTTTGTCTTCGCTTAAGGAATAGCGGGCTTCTCCCGTAATGGCGTCGATGGGTCCTTTCTCCATCTGTTGCTTGATGGCGCAGAAGAGGGAGAAGAGGGGCTCACCAGCGCATTCCTGCAACAAGGAAAGAAAGGGAAAAAAGAAGAAGGTGAGGGCAAGATTGGGGAGAAAATGGCTGATAGTCACCTTTCCGTGGGGCCCTGGGTGCTGTCTGAGCTTGCTTGTTGTCTTGCAGACATTTCATCACCCAACTAGGCAACATCATCAGTGTTAGGAGGGAGTGGGGTTGGTGGTCTGTTCTCTGTTTATATACAAGGGGCTGCCCTGTCAGTGTTGGTGAGAGCGATCTCGGTGATTCAATGACTTGTTTACTGTTTGATGATTTGTCTCAGTTGGTAGTTCCTTGGTTGGGGCGGTGTTTACTGTTTGTTTGTCTGGTACCAACCGCCGCTTCTCTGGGTGCTCATTTCTGTCGAGAAGTGTTTGGGTCTTTTTTGTTTCCTTTTTCGCTTTATTCAATTGTCTGTTTTGAGACATCTCCTCTTTTTGAGACACTTCCTTGACAGCAATGAAGCCCCAAATGAGCAGGGATTAAACACCAGGCCAATAATCACGCAGCAAACAAGAGCCTAATCAAGGCAGCACCAAGAGGAAAACCCCACCACAACTGACAGGGCAAGACATCTGTATGAAAATAGAGAGTACACTCCACTGCCTTCTGGCACTGATGATGTTGCCTAGGCTGGTGGTGAAATGTCTGCAAGAAAACAACCAGGCTCAGAGCGTACCAAGGACCTCATAATCCTCCTCCTCCTCCTCTTCTTCCTCCTCTCTCCACAAACCCCATTTCCTTCCAACACTGATGATGTTCCCTAGTTGGGTCGTGAAACATCTGCAAGAAAACCACCAGCTCAGAGAGTACAAGGACCCCACAGTCATCGTCCTCCTCCTCCTCCTCCTCCTCCCCCCTCCCCCTCCTCCTCCTTTCTATAAACCTCACTCTTTCCTATCACTGATGAAGTTTCTTAGTTGTCACGAAACTTCTGCAAGAACATCATCAAGTTCAGAGAGCACCAAGGACCCCACAGTCCTCCTCCTCTCCCTGATGATGTTACCCAGTTGGATAATGAAACGTCTGCAAGAAAACAACCAAGCTCAGAGAGCACCAAGGACCTCCTCTTCTTCCTCCTCTCTCCACAAACCCCATTTCCTTCCAACACTGATGATGTTCCCTAGTTGGGTCATGAAACATCTGCAAGAAAACCACCAGCTCAGAGAGTACAAGGACCCCACAGTCATCGTCCTCCTCCCCTCCTCCTCCTCCTCCTCCTCCTCCTCCTCCCCCCTCCCCCTCCTCCTCCTTTCTATAAACCTCACTCTTTCCTATCACTGATGAAGTTTCTTAGTTGTCACGAAACTTCAGTCAAGCACAGGACCACTCACTCCGAAACTTCTCGCAAGAACATCATCAAGTTCAGAGAGCACCAAGGACCCCACAGTCCTCCTCCTCTCACTGATGATGTTACCCAGTGGGATAATGAAACGTCTGCAAGAAAACAACCAAGCCCAGAGAGCACCAAGGACCCCACAGTCCTCGTCCTCCTCCTCCTCCCTGCAACCTTAACCTTCGGGGAATCACTTAGCAAGTGTCTTGCTTAGCGATGGTGATTTTGGGCTCGGTTGCGGCCGTAAGCCGAGGACTGCCTGTATCTTTCATATCTTTCCTCCCCTAACGTTCAAGCAGCTTCAAATCTCAACCAACAAATGCTCAATCTTACACATTTGCAACAAAAATCAGAACACCAAATACAAACTGGGCGGATACGACCTCATAGACCTCTGTCAAGGACCTAGGAGTCCTCATCTCAAATGATCTAAGCCCCGGAGCTCACGGTAACAGCATTGCCAAAAAGGCATTAAGAATTGTTAACCTAATTTTGCGAAGCTTCTTCTCCGGTAATACTGTACTGCAAACTAGGGCATACAAAACCTTTGCTGGACCAATTCTCGAATACAGCTCATCTGTCTGGAATCCACACTGTATATTGGACCTTAATACGATTGAGCGGGTCCAGAGGTATTTCACGAGAAGAGTCTCCACTCCTCTGCTCACAACAGAATCCCTTATGCCACCAGGCTCGAAATTGTGAGTTTGGACAACCTGGAACTACGCCACCTTCGGTCTGATCTAAACATAGTGCACAAAATTGTCTGCTAGAATGTCCTACCTGTCAATGACTTCTTCAGCTTCAACCTCAATGATTGGCAGGCAAACAATCGATACAAACTCAAACCGCTCCAAACTTGATTGCAGAAAATACGACTTAAGCAACAGAGTAGTCAATGCCTGGAATGCTCTACTTGACTCTGTTGTTACATCCTCAAACCCTCCACAGCTTCAACCTCAAACTGTCTACCGTGGACCTCACCCCATTCCTAAGAGGGGGGTGCATAAGTGTTAAGTAATTAAGCTCCCCATTAGAAGAGCAAGTATGCAGAGAAGCATAATGAGAGTGATATGGAAGAACAGGCACAAACCAGCATACAGAGACACTGAATAGTATTAAAAATATAGTAGTTTACGATGTAGAAATATAGAAGTATTCAGAGTCCGGTTAACAGTCCAGGTCATACACGGTTCAGTCATTCAGTTATCAATATTCTCAGTTTAACACACAAAACAGCTAAACAGTAGCAAGACTCAATAACTCACGAGCAGTATTAAACAGTATCCACGATCAGCATCTAACAAACAGAGAGAGAACTAACAGCCATTCTGGCTCCCTCTTATAGCTGCATTAGGTAACAAACCAATTACATCCCTCCAACATTTAAAGTAACAGTAAAGTAATCATAGCTTATATACATTGCCAAACCAAGCCTAGGGTTACATCCCTAACAATAAGAGCACCAGTGTGTTTGTTTGTTTGTTTGGATTTATATGCCGCTCTTCTCCAAAAGGACTCAGGGCGGCGTACAACATTTAAAAAACACACATCCCAAAAGTTAAAAAAATTTAAATCCATATCCAAAAAAACAAACCGAATTTAAAAGACAATACATTTAAAATAAGTTAAAATTAACAGGCCAGGCCGGCTTGCTGGAAAAGCCAACTTTTTAGGGCGCATCGGAAGGACCGGAGGTCAGGGATTATGCGAAGCTCCGGGGGCAGCTCATTCCAGAGGGAAGGCGCTCCCACAGAGAAGGCTCTCCCCCTGGGGGTCACCAGCCGACACTGCCTGGCCGACGGCACCTGAGGGTGTGCCTTCCGTCCCTGTGCTATTGTCCCCATTTATTGTTACTCATTTCTTATGTATATATTTATACCTGCTTATATGTTTATATGTTATATTCATACAAGTATGTTTTCTCATACACGCTTGACAAACCAACTAAATAAAATAAATAAAGCATAATTTTTCTGTACAGTAAATCCATGATTTGGGATTTATTTCAGAAATCAAGGCATGCCATTGATTGGTTGTGTCATCGTGTCCTGCTTTGGGACACCCAACTTACAAGCCCTTGCCAGTATGGACCAAAGGAGTATTTGCAGCCAGTTTCTAATTTGTCCAGAAATATCCGTCCCTAAGCAAAAGAACGCCTTCGCTTCGGTTCAATTTGCCTCCTTTCAATCAGTTCCTCCAGCCGATTTGAGGTCCTTTGAATTTAACAAAGGCAAAACAAACCGGGATTAAATTCCCCGCAGTGGCTGGAAAGGGGACGAACCAGGAGATTACAACATAGGGAATGCTGACTCCCACCGTCTTCCCAATCAAGCTTTCTTTCTCAACTATTGACTGATTGACTCTCCGCCTAACGTGATTGTGAATCCTTTTCTGCTTGATTCTCCATCCATTGTTTTCTGCTCGCTCTTCCATCAATTGTTTTCTGCGGGATTCTCAATCAAACAGAAAACAATACACCCTAATTAACGCACAAGCAAGAAGGAAATCGCACCCTCCCTGAAACTGGCGAGGCAAGCGAATGTATATAAACAGAGAACACACTCATTAGCACTGATGATGTTGCCTAGTTGGGTAATGAAACGTCTGCAAGAAACTGCTGGGTCAGGGAGCACCCTACTCCCCTCTAGCACTGACGAAATGCCTGCAAGCAAACAACCAAGGGCAGGGCACACCAAGGACTCCACGTATCTTCTCCAGCAGCCAACACTTAGATAAGCGTAGGTGAACACCAAACAAACAAAGGAGCGGAAAACAATACCCAAATCAAGTCATTACGTACCTAGGCACGTGGCAACTGACTCATATTTATGACGGTTGCAATCTCCCGTGATCCCTTTTTACCACCTTCTGACGAGCAAACTCAATGGGGAAGTCCAAGTCACTCAACAACTGTGCTACTTATTTACCGTGTTTCCCCGAAAAGTCAGGGTCTTATTTTCTTTTGACCCCTGAAATAAGCGCTCGGACTCGCAGGAGGCGGCGAGCGCGGTCACCTCATGGCTGCTGCTGTGTTGCAGTATTTTCAGAGGTGGGGGGCTTATTTTCAGGGGAGGGCTTATTTTAGCGCATGTGCTCAAAAGCCTGATCGGACTTACTATCCATGGAGGTCTTATTTTGGGGGGAAACAGGGTAAAAAGTGCAGTGATTCACTTAACAACAGTGGCAAGAAACGGTGGCTCTCTCTCTCCCTCTGTCTATTCTCTCTTTCTCTTCAACTGTCCTCCCTGGGGGACAGTGGTGGGTTCCTGCCGGATCGCACCGGATCGCGCGCTCCCTTTCGCGCGCTCCCTTTCGGCGCTAAACCCGGAAGTACGGTGTTGCCCCGCCCCTGGCGACGCGACGACGCTTGCCTGCGCTCCACCAGCTCGGTGGGAACGGAGACGTTTCTCTGCTCAGCAATGTCTTCAGTGGAGTGGTGGCAGCCTGGCAGGCTGAGCCTGCGTCCCTTTCAGGCGCTCCACTCAGCTGAGGAAACGTCTCCGTTCCCAGCCGAGCTGGTGGAGCGCAGGCAAGCGTCGTCCCGTCGCCAGGGGCGGGGCAACACCGTACTTCCGGGTTTAGCGCCGAAAGGGAGCGCGCGATCCGGTGCGATCCGGCAGGAACCCACCACTGCTGGGGGAGTGGGGGTGTCTGTGACAATCCACCACAGCCAACTCCCCACGGTCAACTCCCCACTTTCTAAACTGCCAGGATTTACTTAGAGCAGGGATTCATGTTGAAGTGCAAAATCTGCTGGAAAACAGATCCGGTTTTGATCAGAAGCGCCAAATCCTTGCCGAACACGAAGGCTGCAGGTTGATTTCCCTGCCCTGCTCCCGATTTCTATTATCTATTATTCTATTATCATCCCATATAGTGAATAACCCTCTGTGCCTGCAATCCTGGCTCTCGTCCCTCGAGGGCCTTCTTCCCAAATCCCTTGGTGTCGTTCCAATTTTGTCCTCGGCGAATCCGGAGAGCTCCGGGTCAGAAGCAAAAAAAAGAAAAAAAAAGTGTGTGTGTGTGTGTGTGTATTTGAGTGCTTTCCTTCCCCGCAGCACCTTTAATTAGCTTATCTCCGGACAACATATGGCTTCCTTGTGGCTTATCGGCCTGCCTTTTCGTAAAGAGAGAAGACAAGAAGGTGAAAAATAGCCTATTATGGGAGCAGGGTTTTCCCAGGCTCACCTCCCCCTTCCCCCTCCCCTCAATTTCAGCCGAAAATGGGGAATCTGATAGCAGGAACTAGGAACTGACCTTCCAGGCTCCTTTCCGATGTTTTTTTTCCCCCCTGGCTGCAGGAAAGGCATTAGAGATCGGAGAAGAGTTACCAGGTAGTTTTAACAGATTAACAGAGTTGGAAGGGACCTTGTAGGTCATCTAGTCCAAGCAGGAGACCCTACACCATTTCTGACAGAGGGCAGTCCAGTCTCTTCTTGAAAGCCTCCAGGGATGAAGCTCCCACAAGTTCTGAAGGCAACTTCAGTTCCATGGGTTGATTGTTCTCCCTGTCAGGAAATTTCTCCTTATTTCCAGGTTGAATCTCTCCTTGGTCAGTTTCCATCCATTATTCCTTGTCTGACCTTCAGGTGCTTGGAAAATAGCTTGAGCCCCTCCTCTCTATGGCACCTGCCCCAAATATTGGAAGACTGCCAAAGAATGGAGACCTTTGAACTCTGGTGCTGGAGAAGACTCCTGCATTGAGTCCCTTGGACTGCAAGGCCATCCAACCCAGTCAGTCCTAGAGGAGATCCACCCTGGCTCCTCTTTAGAAGGTCAGATCCTGGAGAGGAAACTCAAAGACTTTGGCCATTAATGAGAAGGAAGGACGCCCTGGAGAAGAGTCTAATGCAGGAAAGGATGGAGGGCAAAAAGAAGAAGGGGACGGCAGAGAAGGAGGTGGCTGGATGGAGTCATGGAAGCAGTCGGCGTGAGCTTAAACAGACTCCAGAGGATGGTAGAGGACAGGAAGGACTGGAGGAACGTTGTCCATGGGGTCGCGTATGGGTCAGACATGACTTCGGCAACTGACAACAACTATATATCCAGATGTGGGCATAGCAGTGGTGGGTTTCAGGCAATACGCCCCGGTACGGGCGTATCAGAGCCTGTCCGGAGCACCGGATACCATTCTGGTACAGTGCTCTGTTGGGCCCACCTGCCCGCCTGAGCTCCTTACCGGTCTTTCAAATCTTCGGGGCTTCCGCACAAGCGCATGGTGCGTACAGAGCCTGCGCGATGCTCCCCTGAGCAGCTGGAGCATCACGAGGCTGCGGAGGCGCTAAGATACATGCACACTCCATCTGGATGCCACTGGGCCCGTTCCAACTGTACCAGTTGGAATGGGATCTGGAACCCACCGCTGGGGCGTAAGTGGGATCAGTCTTCCCAACAGGTGAGTGATAGTTTTATAGAATCCATCGTCCATCCATCATCAGTCTAGTCCGAAATTCAAAAGCATAAATAAAACAAAATAAAATAATAATAAAGGCCCCAGAGAGCCAGAAATCTCATAAACATTTTAGGGCCTTAACTTACAAGTCTATAAAATTATGATTCATCACCAGCTTCTATTTATATGGATCTGTCTAATTGCGCGGAAGAAATACGATTGGCTTTAGCTGCGTTTTAAGTTTTGATGGGATGCACTGAATATATATATATATATATAAATATATATATATATATATATATAATATATATATATATATATATATATATATATATATATTTGACACGGCGGTAATAAATCAAGATGAAAATTGAAGCTGATGAAAAATAAATGCGGGAGGAAAAAAGTCAATTTGGGAGTTGAAGTCCACAAGTCTTAAAGTTCCCAAGTTTGGACACCTCTGTTCTAAATGCTCCATTTTCAGCACTCTCTCAATAGCTGTCCACCATCAGTTGGGATCGGTGGTGGGATGCGGCCGCTTTGACAACCAATTCGGTGAGTGTGAGCTTTGCGTGCACCTGTGATTTGCACACGCGCGCAGTGCTGAAAATGGAGCATTTAGAACAGAGGTGTCCAAACTTGGGAACTTTAAGACTTGTGGACTTCAGTCCACAAGTCTTAAAGTTCCCAAGTTTGGACACCCCTGGCTTAAGTGCTCAGGTCCTTTCATTAGCTTCTTTGGGAAGATTTTTTCTGGAAGTTCTCTGAACACGCTCAAAGTATTTTTTTTAAAAGCTATCTGTGAGCCCGGAATAAAGTCAACAGATACAAAATCACAGAGTTGGAAGGGACCTCGGAGGTTTTCTAGTCCAACCCCCTGCTCAAGCAAGAGACCCTATGCCAGTGATGGCTAACCTTTTTTGCCTCGGGTGCCAAAAGCGTGCCCACACATAATGCAATTCCCCCCCATCCCCTGCGCATGTGTACATGACACCACCACCACCCCGCGACCCCCCGTCCATTCACTCGTGGCCACCCCACACCCCATTTTGGGCCTAGCACGCCACTCTGAAGCCTCCTGGAACCACAAATGGGCTGTGGGGGTTCCAGGAGGCTTCAGGGAGGCCTGCTAGGCCCAAAATGGGGCGCGGGGGGGGAATGCGCACGTGACCCACCCCCACCCCCTGTGCATGCCTAAAGTGGAACTAGAACTCACCATCTCCTGGTGACTGGCGCAAAGGACCCAACCAGATTTCAAACCTAAGGCAGGACTAGAACTCACTGTCTCCTGGTGATAGGTTCAAAGTCACTCAACTGGCTTTCATGCCTAAGGGAGAACTAGAACTCCCCATCTCCTGGTGATAGGTCCAAAGTCACCCAGCCAGCTTTCATGCCTAAGGCGGGACTAGAACTCACTGTCTCCTGGTGATAGGTCCAAAGTCACTCAACTGGCTTTCATGCCTAAGGGAGAACTAGAACTCCCCATCTCCTGGTGATAGGTCCAAAGTCACCCAGCCAGCTTTCATGCCTAAGGCGGGACTAGAACTCACTGTCTCCTGGTGATAGGTCCAAAGTCACTCAACTGGCTTTCATGCCTAAGGGAGAACTAGAACTCCCTGTCTCCTGGTGATTGGCCCAAAGTCAGCCAGCCAGCTTTCATGCCTAAGGCAGGACTAGAACTCATCATCTCCTGGTGATTGGCCCAAAGTCACCCAGTTGGTTTCCATGCCTAAGAGAGAACTAGAACTCCCCATCTCCTGGTGATTGGCCCAAAGTCACCCAACCAGCTTTCATGCGTAAGGTGGAACTAGAATTCTCCATCTCCTAATGACAAGCCATAAGTCACCCCGCTGGCTTTCATGCCTATGATGTGACTAGAACTCACTGTCTCGTGGTTTCCTAGCCTGTTGTCTCAACCCTGCATCAATCTCGGCAACCTCCAAATGAATGGACCTCAACTCCCAGAATCCTCCAACTAGAATTCCTCAACTGGCAATGTGCCAGACCACGGGCTGGATCCGGTCCCCAGGCCTTGAGTTTGACACCCCTGCACCAGTGGTGGGTTCGGATCCCATCGCAACCTGTTCGCGCATGCACATGCCACTGCCCTGCGACACCCAGCTGCTCAGCGGTGGTCGCGCAGGCGCCGCATGCTGTGCACGTGTGCGCAATTGGCCAGCCGCGTTATAAACGGCCATAGAACGCGGGCGGGTGAGCCAAACGAACCACCGTACTGATACGGTGGCCGCTGCTCCCGGCTACTACGGGCGCCCGTACCAGGCTGTACCACCAAGAACCCACTGCTGCCCTGCATTAGAAGAAACTGGAAAGAAAAGTCTAAAAGTCTAGAATATTGCTAAATCAACACCATTAAACAATGCTTTCCAACCTTTAGGAAGGTAGGTGGACTTCAATTCCCAGAATTCCCCAGCCAGTTGCCTTAGAGCAGGGGTCGGCAAACTTGAACACTCAAAAGAGCCATTGGGACCCATTTCCCACAGAAAAGAAAACACCGGGAGCCACAAAGGTCCTAACCAGAAGCCCCCTGTTCAATTCTGGAGCTGACCGGAAGTTCAGTTCCCCCACCATAGAGTCTCCTCCTAGTGGGGCGTACTTTTCCCTCTACTGGCCGGAAGTCCAGTTCCCCCACCATAGAGTCTCCTCCTAGTGCGGCATCCTTTTTCCTTTGCTGATCAGAAGTTCAGTTCCCTCACCATAGAGTCTCCTCCTAGCATGGATCCTTTTCCCTCTACCTGTCATAACCGAAAGCCCTATCAATTGTGGAGACAACTGGAAAATCCTCCCCTTGCCATAGAGTCTTCTCCTGGCGCACTGTGCTTCTCCCCCTCCCCCACCGGAAGCTCCTCTCAAAATTGTGGCGCCGACTGGTGACGGAGCCGCAGCAGAGGGAGGAAAGAGCCACAAGCGGCTCCAGAGCCACAGTTTCCTGATCCCTGCCTTAGCGCTCCCGAAATTGAAAAACCAGTTGTACTAAACAACCAACCTGCAAATCAGAGAAGGACGGATCCCACTGGCTCTCTTTAGATTCCATCTCGGAGGAAATAAGGGACTTACCTTGAGAAACTTATAAAGAAGGAAAGTGAACCAGTTCGTAAGCATCTTCTCCGCCACAGATTCGGTCCTAGAAGGAAATGGAATGAGAGAGAAGGAGGGAAAAATTGCTAATATTTTCCTCCTGTTATCTTCCCTGGGTGATTGATGGATCGATGGATCCCTCCTATTTGCATGCTATCATAAAGAAAAAAGCTATTCTCCAAATAAAGAAGCTCCAAATAAAAATATAGACACAGCAATGCAACGAGAACGGAAAGAAAAGAAAATAGCATAATATCAAATGATGCAAATTTCTCAGTCCTCCAGGTTGTCCCAAAGGTGCTTTTTTTTCAAGAGGCAACTGGACTTCTTTGGTATCTCCTTGAAGACATTACGCTTCTCATCCAAGCAGCTTCTTCAGTTCTGACTGAAGGATTTATACTCCTTGCGGTCATTTATATTCGTGCAAATGGAGCGTGCGCGGAGGTGCTCGCCCCCTGTTTGCGCATGTAAGGAGGCTCGTGCAAGCATGCATGCTCGCTGGCTGATTCCATGGCCCAGTTGCAAACCCTTTGCCCCGGCTTTAAAGGTCAAGTGTATATAAACAGAAAGCAACACCCCCTCCCTTGTAGCAGTGATGGTGTTACCCAGCATGGTCATTAAACATCTGCAAGAAAGCAACCAAGATCAGAGAGCATCAAGGACCTCATAGTCCTTCTCCACCCTGCGAATCCTACTTCCCTTCTAGCACTGATGATATTCCCTAGTTGGGTCAAGAAACATCTGTAAGAAAACCACCATGCTCAGACAGCACCTCCTCCTCTCCTCTTCCTCCTCCTCCTCTCTCTTGCTCCTCTCCTCTTCCTCCTCCTCTCCTCTTCCTCCTTCACTTCCTCTCCTCCTCTTCTTCCTCTTCCTCCTCCTCTCCTCTTCCTCCTTCACTCCCTCCTCTCCTCCTCCTCCTCCTCCTCTCCGCTTTCTCCTCTTCCTCCTCCTCTCCTCCTCCTCTCCTCTCCCTCCTCCTCCTCTTCGCACACCCCACTTCCCCTCTAGCAATGACAATGTTCCCTAGTTGAGTCATGAAACGTCTACAAGAAAACCACCCAGCCTCAGAGGGCACTAAGCAGTTCAACCCTGAGCTACAAAGCTCTCTTCTCTTCTATCGAAATAGCTTTTTCAAGGGACCGTGGAGGTCTTCTAGTCCAACCCCCTGCCTAGGCAGGAAACCCTACAGTACTTCAGACAAATGGTTATCCAACATTAAAAACTTCCAGTGTTGGAGCATTCACAACTTCTGGAGGCAAGCTGTTCCATTGATTAATTATTGTAACTGATTAATTAATTTTTATAACAATTTATTTTATACAAATTTTTCTGATTTGAATTTCTGCTTCGATTATCGGGGCAGCCTCTTCAGATATTGGTCCTGCCCTCGCATCCAAGGCTCTGCCATTTCCCAAACCATCCGGGGTTGGCTCTGGGCTGGGGAAAGGCACCCAACCCCGTGGGGAGTGGGACCCTGGGCCAGGCTTACCTCCGGAGCAATAACTTGGGGTGGTTTTTGCTCTCCAGGTTCTTGTCAATCAGGTCGGCCAGGAGCTGCTTGAGGACGTCCGTGGCATATTCCAGCTTGCTCTGCAGCACCGTCATAATGAGGGAGGCCACGTTGCCACGGTCGCGCATGGAGAAGCTGCGCTGGGATTCCAGGGTGCGGATGAAGGAGAGAAGGAAAGGCTTGTTGTTGATCAGCTGGGCGAAAAACTTGAGACCTTTCTCCACCCGGTCTTGCCGATAGCCAGGAACCTGTTCCAAAACAGAAAGGATCCAGAATAACAGAGTCGGAAGGGACCTTGGAGGTCTTCTAGTCCAACCCCCCTTGCTCAAGCAGGAGAGCCTATACCCGTGATGTGAACCTATGGCATAAATGCCGTTGCCAGCTGCTCTTCTGTTTCTGGCGCGCACATGCGTGTAGGCCATCTGGTGATGGAGCGCCAAAAAATGGCCTGAAAACAGCCCCAAAATGCCCACTCCCCAAAGGGTGTTTAGCCCATTTTCAGCCCATTTTCAGGCTGTTTTTCGGCCATTTTCAGCTCATTTTCAAACTGTTTTTCGGCCATTTTCAGGCTTACAGCCCATTTTCAGGTTGTTTTTTGGGCATTTTCAGGTTGTTTTTCAGCCATTTTCAGGCTGTTTTTCAGCCCATTTTCAGGTTGTTTTTCAGCCATTTTCAGGTTGTTTTTCAGCCATTTTCAGGTTGGTTTTTGGCCATTTTTTGGCTGTTTTTCAGCCATTTTCAAGCTGTTTTTCAGACCATTTCAGGCTGAAAAATAGCCCCCCCCAAAAGCCTGAAAACGGGCCGAAAAACACCCCAAAAGCAGGCTTGCGCATGCCAGCCAGCTGTCTTTGGGTTTGGGATTCTGATTTGGGCACTCTGTGCCAAAAAGATTCGCTATCACGGGCCTATAGCATTTCAGTCAAATGGCTGTGCAAACTCCTGACCCCTCTTCTCTCTGGCAGCCCCTCAAGTATGGGAAGACTGCTATCATGTCCCCCCTGGTCCTTCTCTTCGTTAGGCGAGGCACACCTAGTTCCATCAGTAGGTGATCATAATGGGATTAACAGAATAACAGAGTTGGAAGGGAACTTGGAGATCTTCTAGTCCAACCCCCCTGATCAAGCAGCAGACCCTATATCATTTCAGGCAAATGGATCTTCTTAAAAGCCTCCAGTGATGAAGCACCCACAACTTCTAAAGGCAAGTTGTTCCACTGATTAATTGTCCTAACTGTCAGGAAATTTCTCCTTAGTTCTAAGTTGCTTCTCTCCTTGATTAGATTCCACCCATTGCTTCTTGTTCTGCCTTCAGGTTCTTAGGAGAATAGCTTGACTCCCTCTTCTCTGCGTAAGGAAAAGGTTCCCCTCGCACATATCTGCTAGTCGTTCCCGACTCTAGGGGGCAGTGCTCATCTCCGTTTGAAAGCCGAAGAGCCAGCGCACTGTCCGAAGACGTCTCCATGGTCATGTGGCCGGCAATGCCAAAGGCGCATGGAACACTGTTCCCTTCCCACCAAAGGTGGTTCCTATTTTTCTACTTGCATTTTTTACCTGCTTTCAAACTGCTAGGTTGGTAGAAGCTGGGACAAGGAACGGGAGCTCCCTACGTTACGCGGCGCTAGGGATTAGAACCGCCGAACTGCCGACCTTTCTGATCGACAAGCTCAGCATCTAAGCCACCGCCTTAAAGTACAGCTGATTTTACCAGGCCTGGATCCTTCCTTACCCTTAAAACGTTTGACGGGAAAAGTTAAACCTGTTTAAAATTCTCTCCAGTTCGCAGTTGCGTCCTCTGTTGCACAGCAGTTGGTTGGCTGGTTTTTAAGGCTGTCCGTGCCTCAGTTTCTCCCCCACCCCCCAAATTCTTACCTCCAGATCCCTGAGTACTGGATGATCTTCTATCCCAGGGAAGAGGACCCTCATGGTATACGTCCGGTAATCCAGAAACGGTATTCCTGCCCCATCCAAGTCACTTGTCAGCTCATGGATATCCGTCTGGAGCTCTGCAAAAGCTGGGATTGGGGGGGGTGGAAGGGAGTGGATTTTTTTTTTAAAGGAAGAATGAACCGTTCAAGGGAGAAAACAGGTAGTCCTCAATTTACAAACAGTTCACTTAGTGACAATGTCACTGAAAAAAGTGACCATTTTTTTCACACTTATGTCCGTTGCAACATCTCCATGGTCACATGATTAAACTTCAAGCAGTTGGCAACTGACTCATATTTATGACGGGCTGCAGTATCCTGGGGTCATGTAATTCTCCTTGGTGACTCCTGATGAGCAAAATCAACGGCAAAAAACCTGATTCACTCAACAACCGTGTGACTAGCTTAACACCTGCAATGATTCGCTTAACAACTGTGGCAAGAAAGGTCATAAAATGGGACAAAACTTCACTTAATAAATGTTGCTTGCTTAGCAACCTAAATTTTGGGCTCAATTGTCACAAGTTAAGTGACACAAGTCGTTAAATTAAGGACTACCTGAATTTATTATGCAGGTAGAAGATCCAAGATAGTGTGTTGTATGGAGGTCTGGCCAGAATTATCCAACTTAATAACTCATTGTTGCATTCACACAGCATACTTAACCTAGTTCCTGAATAAACCAAGTTCAGGGCCAAAAACTGTAAAAAAACAACAACCTCAGATTGGTTTGCACAACAGACTCATTGGAAAAATAATCTAATCCTAGTGAGAACTATAGTAAGTTACTGTATGTATGTATGTATGTATGTGTGTATGTATTGTGTCACAACCCCTGGTATGCCCAAATATGGGAGGGAATACTCCGCTTCCCTATATATATTAAATTAAAATACAAAACAAAAAACATTCCAAAAAAGAACAAAAGGAAAAGAAACTCAGAACACAAAACAATCAAAGCATTAAAAAGGTAAACCAGAAAAGAATAAAAGAAACAGAATTTTATAATCCCCTCCATTTGAAGACTGATTAATATGTTACTACATTATTTCCCACTGCTTGCTAAACAGGCCCTCGCAAAATTTTAAAATTACTAAATCTATTTGCAACTTGTTTTGACCTGTCTTTAATATAACAGTTAACAGGAAAAACAATAATAACATAAAAACCCAGAACAAAATTAAAGTTTCAAATCTCTCTGTTAACAAACTGTTTTTGCAAATCCACTCGTAGAAAATTGACCAAGGCATCTTATCTATCCCACTGTCATCCCAAAGTGATAAATTATCATTCGTCCTGGGTCAACTATTTGTGTTTGTTTCTTAATACCATCTCTTGTCAATTGTTGTTTCATTAAATATGATAAATTCAGTCTCCAGAATAAGTCTATCATCGGATTCAAGTGCAGACAGAAGTAGTTGCCAGTTAACTGTAATAAATCCATCCAGTCTTTCTACAAGAAAATAGTTTGTTGCCTTCCGCATCAAAGAAACACGCAAATGTAAACTTTGGAGCAGCAGACGAGGTCCATTTCGTTAGTTTTCCAGCCACAAGATCCTCTCTTTGCTTTGGAACTGAATCAAGGTCCTTTTGGGTATCTCTCTATCTTCATGCCCTGATATTTTTGGGAACATCATTAACTGTTTGATCAAGCTTTTGAAAGAGAAATCTAGCTAGAAGCTGCAGATTTCTCCTTTCTTTAGATTTCAGACACCGTTCAGCCATTTTAATCTATGGAACTTGGAATAGAATAGAATAGAATTGGAAGGGACCTTGGAGGTCTTCCAGTCCAACCCCTGCTTAGGTAGGAAACCCTACACCACTTCGGACAAATGGCTATCCAACATCTTCTTAAAGACTTTCAGTGTTGGGGCATTTACAACTTCTGGAGGAAAGTTGTTCCACTGATTAATTGTTCTAACTGTCAGGAAGTTTCTCCTCAGTTCTAAGTTGCTTCTCTCCTTGATTAGTTTCCACCCATTGCTTCTTGTCCTGCCCTCAGGTGCCTTGGAGAATAGTTTGACTCCCTCTTCTTTGTGGCAACCCCTGAGATATTGGAAGACTGCTATCATGTCTCCCCTAGTCCTTCTTTCTCTTAAGCTAAACATATCCAGTTCCTGCATTTCAGTCTCCAGTCCCCTAATCCTCTTTCTTGCTCTTCTCTGAACTCTTTCTAGAGTCTCCACATCTTCTTTTACATCGTGGCGACCAAAACTGGATGCAAATATTCCAAGTGTTACCTTTCCAAGGCCTTATAAAGTGGTATTAACCCTTCACATTAACGTCACCTTACAATGGAATAGAATGAGCTCAACTGGGCATGCTGCCTATCTGGACTACCTCGCAGGGCTGTCAGCAATTCAGCCTTTGTAACCCTTTAGGCTCGTAATACCTTCCTTGCACTCCAGGGCCACCCGGGACTCCAGATTGTCCATCTGCATTTGCAGCCTCTTGAGCGTGAGGTCGCTTTCACGAGACTTCCGCTTGTAGGCGATCAGGACGGCTACGATGAAGATGATGAGCAAGCCACCGGCCACGGCGATGCTGACGATGGCGGGCAGGCTGAGCGGGCTGTCGGAGGAGATGTTCACCATGCCGGGGGAGAATTCCATGCCTCCGACACGAGCCTTCGGAGAGAGAGAGAGAGAGAGAGGGACTAAGCCAGTGTTTCTCAACCTTGGCTTGGCCCCTTTAAGAGGTGTGGGACTTCAACTCCCAGAATTCCCCAGCCAGCAAATCACTCAATCTCATGGTCTGTGCTGGCTGGAGGATCCTGGGAGTTGAAGTCCCACTCTTCTTAAAGGAGCCAAGGTTGAGAAAGTGTGTAGCAATCTATCTTGCTAAGTTAGTGGTGCGTTGGCCTAGTGAAGGGGAGCTCTCGCTTCACAATCAGGAGGCTGTGGATTCGATCCTAGGTAGAGGCAGATATTTTTCTCTCTGGGCACAATGGGAATATATGTGCTGAACAAAACTCTGCATCGGCAATAGGGAGGGCATCTGGCCAGTAAATGCTCAGCTCCATTCAGTTGCCATTCAGACTCCACCCCGCAGGGCTGTTAAAAGAAGATAAATCTATCTTGCTAAGCCCAAGACTCACTTCTAGCATTCACTTCTCCTGGTGAAAGATGAAGTCGCTAGATCTCATGGTCTTCTTGTGGAGGATAAAATCACACACACACAGACAAAACACCCTGGAGAAAAATGTGTTTTTCTCTTTTACTCTTTTTAATTTGCATTTTTAAATGTTATGGTCAAGTTTCCTTTTGTCTCTGCTAAATTTTTTTCTTTGGGATTTTGCATTTTAATCTTCTGAATGAAATAAAAATAGAGAAAGATGAAGTCACTAGTCCTCATAGTTCATGCCAGCTGGGAATTCTGGGAGTTGAAGTTCACACCTCTTAAAGGGGCCAAGATTGAGAAACATTGCACTGATCTCACTTGCTAAGCTCAAATCCCACCTCTACATTCTCTTCTCTTTGTGAAAGACAAAGTCGCTAGTCCTCAAGGTCCATGCTGGTTGGAGAATTATGGGAGTTGAAGTCCACACCTCTTCAAGGGGCCAAGGTTGAGAAACACTGCACTAATCTCACTTGCTAAGCTCAAGTCCCACTATTCGCATTCTCTACTCCTTGTAAAAAAATGAAGTCACTAGATCTCATGATTCAACGGGTGAACACAGGAACCTCCCAGTTGAAATTTGAGGATCTAAAAATACTGATATTGAGACGGATATTAAAAGTGAGGGTCTCTTCCCTTTACTAGCCACAGGGGAATAAGTGAGGAACAATAAATTATGCAAAATTTAAAATAAAACAGGATTTGGCTCTCTTCGTATGACAACATCGCTCTCCAAGTTCCAAGGGACGGTTGACTCTTTGATTGATTCTTTTCAGGGTAAGTAAATCGCCTTTGCCCCGCGACATGCCGGCGGTATTCCTTACCGTGACTTTATGTCGTCCTGTAAGATTTGGGGATTCACACAACAGCTGGACATCGGAGACGGTAACCACACAGGGTTTCTCCCCAATCAGCACGGTGTAATTCAGCTTAGCGTTTCCTCCCGCCACCGGCGGGGTTAAGTTTTTCCCCTAGGCCAAGAGAAACCACATGGGTGGATGGTGAGATTGGCAGCATATACATTTAATCAATTAATCAATAATAAATCAATTTGATCAATAAGGGCTCAATCAAGGCAGTCAGAAAAAATGAGAAGAAAAGGGGTAATTCTTTTACCATCTCCCTGTAACGCAGTGATGTCCAACCTTGGCACCTTTTAGTACAGTATGGTGAAGGTAAAGGTTCCCCTCGCACATATGTGCTAGTGGTTCCTGACTCTAGGGGGCGGTGCTCATCTCCGTTTCAAAGCCGAAGAGCCAGCGCTGTCTGAAGACATCTCTGTGGTCATGTGGCCGGCATGACTCAACGCTGAAGGCGCACAGAACACTGTTCCCTTCCCACCAAAGGTGGTCCCTATTTTTTCTACTTGCATTTTTTATGTGCTTTCGAACTGCTAGGTTGGCAGAAGTCGGGACAAAGTCAATGGGGGAAGCTGGATTCGCTTAACGACCACTTCACAACTGCAGTCTTTTGCTTAACAACCAAAAAAGATCGTAAAACGGGGCACAACCGCTTAACAACTGCCTTGTTTATCAGTGGAAACGTTGGGCACGGTTGCAGTCATAAGCCCGAGGTCTTATGACCTCTGCATTGCATCCTCCTTGCCCCCATACCTTCAAGATCAGAGGGGTTCCAGGTTTCAGTTCCAAGATCCCGGGGGGACCGAAGGCCTCAAAGACGGGGTTTGGGTAGTAGGTGAAGTTGGTCTTGTTGAGGATCAGCAAGGAGAAGACGTTGTCCAAGACAAAGCCGAATTCATCCGGCCGTTCGGCGAGATCAGACTGGTTGCTGGGGTCCACCATCAAGGCCGGCGCCTGGCAGACCATTTCCGTCTCGTTCTGAACTTCGCAGACCTGAAACGGAGAGCAAGGGGGAAGGTTGAGGAGCAATCCCGTCCTTCGTGTCATCCAACGTTAGAAAAGAGGAACGCATGGTGTGCGTGTCCACAACTGGCACTGCAAAGAGGGGGAATCCATTCCCAGATCTTCACACATATTCAGAAGGATTCTTTGGGCTGAAAGGACACCCTGAGGACACAGAGAAACCTCCAAGTGGCCTCAACGACCCTCTAAAATGGATGCAAACGACCAGCTTTCTGCAAGGACTATAAATCCTGCCATTCCCCACCATCCAGTCGGAACAGAAGAAGCTTCTTGGAGGAGAAGCGAAACGTCTTCAAAAGAAAACAAACAAACAAGGAGGTCCAGTTGCCTCCTGAAAAAGCATCTTTGGGACAACCGTGACCTGGTAACAATCTCTACAGAGTTTTAGCCATACAATTTGGAGTGAACAGCTTTGGAGTGGTATGGGAGTAGGAATGGATTTCCGGAGAAAAAAAATGCAAAACTACAGGTACCATTTGCACCGCTCAGGTGTGACCCTGAGGACACAGGTAACTCTCCACGTGGCCTCAACGACCTTCTAAAAGGATGCAAAAGACCAGCTGCCTGCAAGGAGTATCAATCCTTCCTCCCTCCATTATCCATTCAGAGCTGAAGAAGCTTCTTGGATGAGAAGAGAAACATCTTCAAAAGGAAAAAAAAACCAAGAAAGTCCAGTAGCCTCCTGAAAACAAAGCACCTTTGGGACAACCGTGACTTGGATGAAGGAGAATCTCTCCAGACTCTGAGCTGTAAGTGAAGACCTGGTCTTCCTTGGAGTAAGTCAACACTTACTCAATCAACACAGAGAGAGGGTCAAAGATCACCTATAATGGAAACATCTAGGAATATCCCAGTTTCTCTGAGAGTCTCAGGCCTGGTGAAATGATCGGGTCTTAACAACAGCAAGGTTGGAAAGGACCTTGGAGGTCATCTAGTCCACCGCCTCCTCTGCTCAAGCAGGAGACTCTACATAATATTCTGGATGAATGGCTGTTCTTGAAGATCTCCAGTGTTGCCACACCCATAACTTCTGGAGGCAACTGATTGATTGTTCTCACTGTTAGGAGATTTCTCCTTAGTTCTAGGTTGGATCTCCCGGTGATAAGTTTCCATATGTCTTACTGAGCGAAAAATATAACTCAAACCAGAAGCATTCTTATTAGGACTAACGGATCACAAAATGGATAAACAATCTCAATACATAATCATACACATACTCACTGCAGCCAGGATTGCCTTCGCACAAAACTGGAAAAAAATCAATATACTCTCAGATGAAACTACAATCAGGAAAATACTCGAATGCGCAGAAATGGATAAAATGACAATAGGACTAAAAGAAAGAGAAGAATCGGACTTCTATAAAGTCTGGAATAAAATGTACAAGTGGCTAGAAAACAGAAGCCAAGACAGAAAATAGGGAATACAAATATATGGAGATATAAATAATGAATACTATTATAAGTGTTAATACTATGTTTGTTAAATTATAGGACAAGGTTATAGTGAGAGGAAGGCAGTGCAGAAGGGAGAATGATAAAAGCTAAGAAGGAAAGCCGATAGAGCAGGGGTGTCCAAACTTGGGAACTTTAAGACTTGTGGACTTCAACTCCCAGAATTCCCCAGCCAGCTGGCTGGGGAATTTTGGGAGTTGAAGTCCACAAGTCTTAAAGTTCCCAAGTTTGGACACCCCTGCGATAGAGAAAGCTGTAAAATTACTGTATATTGTTATGTATGTTCTGTGTTTTGTTTTGTCTTATTGTGTTTTTTTCCCTTTGCTGTGTCTTCCCTATTGTTTTTAAAGATCAAAACGTTTCATAAACATTATTTTTTTAAAAAAAGTTTCCATATGTCTTGAGGGACTTCCAGAAGGATAATAGAGATGGCACTGGTCTCATTTGAGGGGGTGGGGGGACAATCAACCTCCTATGTTTCCCACGTTCGGCATTTGAGTATCCTATTTTTTAAATTAAATCAACTCACATTGATGTGTTCCTTCCCGCCATACTTGGCCCGGATCTGAGGGTTCTGGATGAGATCCAGGTTGGTACCCCAAACCGTAACAGGTGTATTTCCACTGATGGATAAAGAAGAAGAAGAAAGACGAAATTAGCAAGAACCTTGCGACCCACCTCCGTGGATGTTTCTCAAGGTGAAGTTAGCAATGTCGAATTAGAAGCATCTTCCAATCTGTGACTTCCACTGAGACAAAATAAAAAAATGAAATTCTGGCCAGCCACTGTAAATCAGTCCATTCTAAGCCTCATCCATCGGTTTCCACAAGTAGAGTTAATTCAACAACTTCCAAATGGTATTGTTGATTCATTCCTTCATTCATAGATTCGTGCAAAGATTCATTGTCATTCAGTCATTCATTTATAGTACATTCATTGATTGATTTGACTGACATGATTGATTCATTCACAGATCCATTTATTATTCATTCATAAACTCACGCGTAGATTCATTCATTCATAGATTCATAGACTGATTTGCTGATTGACTTAATTGATTCATTAATAGATTTATAGATTGCTTATTCATTCATTGATTTGTGGATTCATTCATTGATAGTTCATTCAGTCATTCATAGTTTCATGCATAGGTTCATTCATTCATTGACTGCTTGATTGACTTGATTGAGTCATTCATTAGTAGAGATTGATTCATTCAGCCATTCATTCATAGATTCGTTGATTGGTTGGTTAGTTGACTTCATTCATTCATTGATTACTCATTCATAGATTCATGCATAGATTCATAGATTCATAGATTGGTTGATCAGTCATTGACTTTTTAAATTGACTGACTGACTGACGCATTCATTCATTCATTCTCAGTTTGACCTATAAGCAAACATGCACTGAAATAGAATGCATACATTTACTGGTTGTCAGCAAACTGGACAGAAGAATTTCATTTGTTGCATTGCTTGTCAGAGTTTGTTGCATAAATTCAAATCCAGAAAGCACACACAGATAACTGATTCAGCTTGATTCGTTAACTTCTTTATATATATATAATAACACATGAATAAATGTACAACACCAACAGGTGATTCTTCCGAGTAAACAGGCAGGAGAGTTACAGGCAAACACAAGCAGTTCGTTTCATTTTAGTAGACAAGCCCACACAGACTGCTTGTTTACTTCTCAGAGCAGCAGACTGCTTAAGTTTCTGTTTCAATTCTTTGCACAGACTCAGATCTATTTAAGCTCCCATTGGCTGACTTTGTTGCTATGCCTATTCATTGGCTGACCTTGTTCCCATGTCTCTCCCAGTCATGAATATTTTAACATTGCTTCACACAGACAAATTTGACCACCAGGCAAAGCCCAGGACATGAGCCCAGGAAGTCAGCCAAGCAGAAGAAACCAAGTGCCTCCATGCCAGCTACCTGGAATTGAAGCAAGAGGGCCAGGCACAGAATGGGTGGAAAACTGGGGTGTGGATACTGCCCAATTGACCTAAGAAAGCTGGGGCGAAAGCACTTAGTACTTGAGTCCCCAGCTATGAATGTTGTTTTAGAGCAGTGTTTCTCAACTTTAGCAACTTTTAAGATGGGTGGATTTCAACTCCCAGAATTCCCCAGCCCGCTATGGAGTCTGGGAGTTGAAGTCCACCCATTCTAAAACTGGCAAAGCTGGAAAAGGAAAGTTATGTTCTTGGATTTTAATTGAGTTGATTGAATTTCTTGATAAAGAATGACATCACCCAATACAAGTACCATATTTTTCAGAATATAAGACGCACCTCCCCCCCCCCTGAAAGAGCGTGGAAATGTTGGTGCGTCTTATACACTGAATGCAGCCATTTTTGGCCTCCTGAAGCTCCCGCCCCCGCATCCCACTTTTGCAAAAAAACAAGCGAAAAACGGGCTGCTTTTCTGCAAAAAAGGAGGCGTTTTTGCCTTACCCCAGCCCTGCCGAGGCCTGTGGAGTGCTCCTGGGGGCCAGAGAGGACAAAAACTTTTTTTTCTTACTTACCTCTTTGAAATCTTGGCGCGTCTTATAGTCCAAAAAATATGGTAAGTCCTCAAATTACAACAGTTCATTCAGTGACCGCTCAAAGTTACAACAGCACCGAAAAAAGGGACTTACGACCGTTTTTCACACTTACAACCACTGAAGCATTCCCATGGTCCCGTGATCCAAATTCGGACGCTTGGTAACTTTGATCCCCTTCTGACGAGTCAATTCAATGGGGAAGCCAGATTCACTTAACAACCGGGTTAACTAATTGATCACCTGCAGTGATTCAGTTAACAACTGAGGCAAGGAAGGTTGTAAAATGGGACCAAACGCACTTAAGAAATGTCTCGCTTAACAACATAAATCTCGGGGCTCCGCTGTGGTCGTAACTTGAGGACTACCTGTAAAGTTAGGAGGTTGCAAAGGCAGCTATAGAAAAGTGACCATGGTAATAAAAGGATGTTTGGGGTGTAGGAAGTTAGCACCCGCCTCTCGCCTAGAAAAATGAAATATCCTGGGAAATATTGGAAAGGCAGAATATTATATTTCCCTGGATAAGAAACATGTTTTTAGGCAGGAAAAAGACTCACTCTTAATAGCCCCCACCTTTGTCAATGGGTCATTAAAGAGCCTGAGCTCGTCTACTCTACATAACAAAGGTAGGATTAACCTCCTACAGAAACTTTTGTTCAGGAACTCAAGCCAAGGGATCCTATCCACCATTAAACCATCTTTCCAAGCAGACTCCATGTTTCCAGTGTCTTTTTCCCTTGGAACTTGGAATTACTGAACCCAGAAGGACATTTCTTCCAACAGGGGTTTGCTGAAGTCTGCAAAACTTTTAATTGATTGAGAATAAATGCAGCCAAATGAATTTGCTGGAAGACTTTTGCCAAATTGGAAAATTGGGAAGACATCCTGTCTTTCAAGAGCAATTGCTCTCTAAGAAAAAAAAATACTCTCCTTTTTTTAAACTGAAAAAACATAAATAGAGCACAGCCTTGAATTTATTCCATTATAATCACCACAATCTGTCCTCTTAACAGCTGAAAGCTCCTTTAGATAGATTTTTTTTTTGAAATAAATGTATCCTCATATCTGTTAAACTAGAGGGGAATGAAGAATTATTTTTTTTTTTAACTCGGAGATATAATTAGACGTAGAGAGATGTGTGAGTTTCAGTTTATCTCTTATTTTTTATTTCCTCCTGATTTTACCCAATCCTGCATCATTTTGCACACACCCTCCTTCAATTCATCTGCACATTTTTATGCACATTTTCCTAATAGATGCAGTTTTAAAAGCTGTTTCTACTTACTTAAAAAAAAATACTAATGTATTCAAGGACTGGAACATATCCCTTCTCGGAATTTCACACCTCGGCTCAAACCCACCCAAGACACATTTTAAAATGTGTACTTTGAAAACAAATTGGATCAAACCTACCTATGCAAAACTGGAAGCCCTTTTTAAATGCAAATTAATGCAATAATGAGACCCAACAGACCTGGGGGGGTGAGCACCTGTAACAATAGCATGGGTTGGAAGGGGGGAAATGATTTGTATGTCCTCCGAGGAGAGGGTGAGTTTTGATTCCAAGTTCCTAGAACTGGGCAGATACGTTGAAGTTGCTATCACTGGCTGGTGTGTGAATCTGCTCGCTCGGAATTAAAAGAGTTTGGTGAACTAGTGAAAGCAACAAGGCTAGAAAACTGGGAGGTTGTGAGTTCTGGTCCTGGTTTAAGCCCGAAACCAGTTGAGTGATTTTGGACCAGACACACTCTCTCAACCGCTAAGAAAGAAGGGCAGGGCAAACCATCCTGAAAATGTTGCCATGAAAATGGGGGGAGGAGGAGGAGAAGGAAAGGAGGAGGAGGAGGAGGAAGAGGAGGAGAAGGAGGTAAAAGAGAAGGAGAAAGTAGAAATGGAGAAGGAGAGAAAAGAGGTGAAAAAGGAAAAGGAGGAGGAGGGAAGGAGAAGTAGAAATGGAAGAGGAGAAGAAAAAGGAGGTGAAAAAGGAGGAGGAGCTAGGAGGAGGAGATGGAGGAGGAAGAGGAGAAGGAGGTGAAGGAGGACGAGAAAGTAGAAATGGAGGAGAAGGAAAAAGAGGGGGGGAAGTGGAGCAGCTAGGAGGAGGAGGAAATGAGGGAGGAGGAGGAGAAGGAGAAGGGAGGAGAAGGAAAAAGAAGGAAAAAGCAGAAGGAGGGGAAGGAGGAGGAAGAGGAGGGAAGGAGAAGGAGACGGGGAGAAGGAGGGGAAGGAAGAGGAGGAGGAGAAAAAAGGAAGAGGAGAAGGAAAATCAGAAGGAGGAGGGGAAGGAGAAGGAGTGAAGGAGAAGAAGGAGGTGGAGAAGGAGAGGAAAGAGAGGGATGAGAAGGAGAAAAGATATGAAAGAGAAGAAGAAGGTAGAGGTGGTGGAGAAGGAGATGATGGGAAGAAAATGCTGGCTGGGGAATTCTGAGAATTGAAGTCCACCCATCTTAAAGTCACCGAAGTTGAGGAACGCCAAGTGGGGAGCTGACCTCTGCTTCTGAGAGGGCTTCCTCTGGGCCCCCATTTCTAACCGAGAAAGCTAATCTCCTCGGGGTGAAGAAGAGCTTTCACCTCGAATTCATGATGCTCTGGAATAAATAGGATAAACACCTTCTCCCCAAGCTAACAGCGAGTTAGCTTCCTTTGCCTCTCCCTACCTTCTTTTCTTCAAATATTTCTCAATCCCTCTCCCTTCCACCCCCATGGGACCTGTCCTCATTAAGGACCATCCTTCCTCGTGGCCTCCTTACCTGACAATGCTCCACTCGGGTTCGATCCTCAAGATAGTTGGATCTTCCACGTATTTAAACTTGAGCTCCTTGTGCATTTTAGCCTTCTCCAGCTCCTTGCGCAGCGTGGCCTTGTCCACCTTCACAGTTACGTCCACCATATTCTTCTCCACCACGTTCCCAAAAGTTGTGGTGTTGCAAATAATGAATTCGGCCGTCCTCCTGTCAGGAAAAGGAAAGAAAATAAACCGGCTTTAGAAAATGCAGGAGAGTCATGTGGAGATTCTGTGTCCTCCAGGTTGACCCAAAGGTGCTTTTTCAAAAAGGCAGCTGGACTTTCTTGGTGTTTTTTTTCCTCGAAGGGGTTTCACTTCTCATCCAAGAAGCTTCTTCACTTCTGAATGAATGGTGGAGAATGGAAGGCTTTATATTCCTTGCAGTCATCTGGGCATTAGTACTCTCTCTGAGAGTCCCTGAGGTCCCTTGGAGGTCGATCTGTGCCCTCTTTTGAAGAATAGCAAAGCCCACATCTGGACAGAGAGGCCCAATGGTGTGAAAGAGGGGGTCAAAGAAGTTATCTACGTTAAGATTGAACAGCCCTCCCTCAACAGAGGGGGAGGGATACGACACCTCCTGTCTCCAGTCTACAACGCAGTCCTTTCAGCAGTTCCAAGAAGCTTCCACACCAGTGGTGGGATTCAAAAATTTTTACTACCGGTTCTGTGGGCGGGGCTTGGTGGGCATGGCAGGGGAAGGATACTGCAAAATCCCCATTCCCTCCCCACTCCAGGGGAAGGATACTGCAAAATCCCCATTCCCTCCCCACTCCAGGGGAAGGATACTGCAAAATCCCCATTCCCTCCCCACTCCAGGGGAAGGATACTGCAAAATCCCCATTCCCTCCCCACTCCAGAGGAAGGATACTGCAAAATCTCTATTCCCTCCCCTCTCCAGAGGAAGGATACTGCAAAATCCCCATTCCCTCCCCACTCCAGGGGAAGGATACTGCAAAATCTCCATTCCCTCCCCACTCCAGGGGAAGGATACTGTAAAATCTCCATTCCCTCCCCACTCCAGGGGAAGGATACTGCAAAATCCCCATTCCCTCCCCACTCCAGGGGAAGGATACTGCAAAATCTCCATTCCCTTCCCACTCCAGGGGAAGGATGCTGTAAAATTTCCATTCCCTCCCCACTCCAGGGGAAGGATACTGTAAAATCTCCATTCCCTCCCCACTCCAGGGGAAGGATACTGCAAAATCTCCTATTCCCTCCCCACTCCAGGGGAAGGATACTGCAAAATCCCCATTCCCTCCCCACTCCAGGGGAAGGATACTATAAAATCTCCATTCCCTCCCCACTCCAGGGGAAGGATGCTGCAAAATCTCCATTCCCTCCCCACTCCAGGGGAAGGATACTGCAAAATCTCCATTCCCTTCCCACTCCAGGGGAGGATACTGCAAAATCCCCATTGCCTCCCTATTCCAGAGGAAGGATACTGCAAAATCCCCATTCCCTTCCCACTCCAGGGGAAGGATACTGTACATTCCCTCTGGAAAAGGATACTGCAAAATCCCCATTTCCTCCAGATAGATAGTGGCGGGCCAGCAAGAGGTGGTCGTTTCTCTGAACTACTCAAAATTTCCGCTACCGTTTCTCCAGAACTGGTCAGCACCTGCTGAACACCACCTCTGTTCCACACCCATTTGCACTATTCAAGTGACCCAGAGGACACAGATAAACCTCCCGGTGGCCTCAACGACTCTCAAGAAGAGAGCCAAGCAAAGGCATCCAACGAAGCTCTGCCCAGCTCCACATTTGATGCAGGTCGAACGTCTGGGATCATTGAAGTCAGGGAGAATACAAATCCAGGAGACAAGCAGAACTTATCTGCAGTCTGCGAACCACACAGTCTGCAAGCTGGCAGGAGTTGCGATGTCACACTGGCCTTCCCGCAGATTTTGACAACCCCCTGCGGATGCCCCGCCGGCCCTCAGTGATGGCTTCCTCCAAATGTCAATAATGTAGTTGACCCAGGGGATGCTTTATGGAGCTTCTCCAAACATCTTCCTTGGGGGTTTTTTGGAGTGGGGGTTGACATCAAGGCTTTGCCCACCAAGATAAGGTAAAGGTTCCCTTTGCACATATGCGCTAGTCGTTCCTGACTCTAGGGGGCAGTGCTCATCTTTGTTTCAAAGCCGAAGAGCCAGCGCTGTCCGAAGACGTCTCCGTGGTCAGGTGGCTGGCATGACTTAACGCCGAAAGCGCACGGAACGCTGTTCCCTTCCCACTAAAGGTGGTTCCTATTTTCCTACTTGCATTTTTTACCAGCTTTTCAACTGCTAGGTTGGCAGAAGCTGGGACAAGTCATGAGAGCTCACTCCGTTACATGGCACTAGGGATTCGAACCGCTGAAGTGCAGAACTTTCTGATCGACAAGCTCAGCATCTTAGCCACTGAGCCACCATGTCCCCCTGCCCACCAATATAGAAATAGCAAAAATTGGGAGTCTGCTAGCATTTTTTCCCCCTACTAACAATTTTTAAAAAAAATTGTCTTAAGCTTTTGGGAGCTGCAGTTGGCTTCATTGGATGCGCAAAGTGGCAGTACAGGGAGTCCTCACTTAATGACCAGTGGCTTAGTCGTCATCTTCTTTTAAAGACCCCATAATCCCTTGCGGGGTGGAGTCTTGGCAACTGAATGGAACTAGCTGAGTATTTACTGGCCGGATGCCCTTCGTGTCGCCAACGCAGAGTTTTGTTCAGCAGATAAAATTCTCATTGTGCCCAGAGAGAGAAAGAAATATCTGCCTCTACCTAGGATCAAACTCACAGCCTCCTGATTGTGAGGTGAGAGCTCCACCTCTAGGCCACCGTACCACTCGATATGTCACTTAGTGACCGTCCGAAACTACAACAGACCCCAAAAGCTATGTATGACCCAGTTCCAGAGTTCTGATGGCTGCACACACAACCAGGGACACATGACAGAATTCTTCGGTGCTTTGCAATTATCTCCACTTTACGGCCAGTTGCAATGTTCTGTGGTCACGATGTATGGGGATTTTTTTTGCCAGTTTCCAGGCTTTTTAACCGGTTATTGGATATTTGGGGCTCCATGACAGTTGTAAGACTTGATATAAAATGCATTATTTGGAAATGGTGCTCCCGGATCCCTAAATTTTGCTACCTTGGAAAAGGTACTTTCGTGCCACATCTAAATTTGACGTTTAATTAATTAATTCAGATAATTAAGCTGCACAGGCAAAGTGGGTGCCTAGAAAACGACCTCTTCTCTAACGATGGCTTAGCCATTCCTGAGCTCCGAAATTCCTACTTTTACAGGTACTTCTCGATTTAAAAACCAGAATTGAGCCCAACGTTTATGGTGCTAAGCGAGACAGCCGTGAAGGGAGCTTTGCCCTGTTTTGCGACCTTTCTGGCTCCTGTTGTTAAGCGAATCACTGCGATTGCTAAGTTAGTCACACGGATGTTAAGTGAATCCAACATCCCCACTTGACTTTGCTGGTCAGAAGGTCGCAAAAGGGGATCACTGGGACACTGCAACCGTCGTAAATATGAGTCAGTTGCAAAGCATCTGAATTTTGATCACGTGACTGTGGGATCATAAATAGAGTGGCGCGGTGGCCTAGAGGTGGAGCTCTCACCTCACAATCAGGAGGCTGTGAGTTCAATCCTAGGTAGAGGCAGATATTTCTCTCTCTGGGCACAATGAGAATGTATCTGCTGAACAAAACTCCACACTGGCGACAGGGAAAGGCATCCGGCCAGTAAAACACTCTGCTAGCTTCATTCAGCTGCCCAGACTCAGAACAGAATCTGGAGTGGTGCGGTGGCTTAAAGGTGGAGCTCTCACCTCACAATCAGGAGACCGTGAGTTCGATCCTAGGTAGAGGCAGCGTCACTGCGTTTATTTGATTTGCCAGCTGTGCCCACATTCTGAGTTATACGGTAGCATGAACTGACTTCTTATCAGCAATGATTCACTGCGCATGTCATACATTCCATACCTTCATTCTTACTTCTTTTCTTTTGTCCGTCTGCCAAGGCAGACAGGAACTCTGCCAAGATGTAATCATTTAGTTAGTAAGTTTGTATTTTTATTTTCTTTACAATGAAATATTTTTCTTAGAATATACCTCGGGGTTTATTTTGCTTATTTTCGCTTATTTTATTACAGGGCTCAATTCACACCCTGACAGGCAGATATTTCTCTCTCTGGGCACAATGAGAATATATCTGCTGAACAAAACTCCACATTGGCAACAGGAAGGGCATCCGGCCAGTAAAACACTCAGCTCCATTCAGACTCTACCCCACCATGGATTATGGGGTTGTTCAAAGAAGATGACAGTGATGACAACGACTATGGGGTCGTAAGTGTGAAGATCGGTCATACTTCACTTTTCTCAGGGTCATTAAAAGAACCGTTGTAAGTCGAGAACTACCTGTATCATCCTCCTTCTTTCCCCCAAGCAGGCAAATCTCGGAGAAACTTACCGGTGGAAAAGACAAGGATATTCTCCAAACATGACGGAGACGTTGCTCCCCGCATTCAGGTTTTTGCCTGTGATGGTGACTTGGGTACCACCGGATATCGGTCCTTGCTTTGGCCTGAGGTCAGAAAGAGACAGCATCTAAAAAAGCAAAAAGGAAAGGAAAAAGAAAGTGAAATTGAATGGAATAGCAATCCCCTGCAAGAGAGACAGGAGGGCCGGATTAAAATAGAAGACCAAAGGTTGTTCATTCAAAGGATGACAGATCTGAGTTAGCATCTTTGGAAAGCTTTTTTTTTTTAAATAACCCTGGACTGTGTATTAGTTACCAGTCAGAGTTATCTTGAAGTAAGGTGGGTATTTACTGTTGTGGCCCCCCCAGCGGTCGGTGGAGCTGGCAGCAGATTCGGACAGTGAGGAGGTTGGGGAGGAAGATGGGCCAGTCCTGGAGTCTGGGGAAGGCTCTGATGAGGGCTCTGTGTCGGAGGCAGAGAGAGGGCCAGGGCCATTTGACAGTTATCAGCTGCCTTCAGAGTCAGACATCAGTGAGGCAGAAGAACAGCTGGAGCCTGTTCCCAGTTTGTTCATGTGCAGAGTTGCCAGAAGGCAAGAACAGTTAAGAAAGAGATAGGAGAAGGAAGGGAAATAAAAGGAGTAGGGGAAGGAGGGAGGGAGGGAGGGCTAAAGTTTGCTTTATTATTGAAACAATCTACTTGTTTGTTAATGATTGGATGATTGATGGATGGATAGCTTGATTTTTATCCCACCATCTCTCTTTTACATTCTCCCCCCCCTCTCTCTCTCTCACACACACTATCCTGAATCCAACACCAAAGCCCTCTTCTGTTTCCACTGCCTGAAAAGACCCTCCAACCTCGGAGCAACCTGTCATTCCATATAAATAAGGAAGAAGAGAAAAGAGAAGCTTCTGTACATGCGCAAAAGCATTGCATGTGCCAGCACGAGTGAACCGGTGGTAAACTGGTTAGCAACCCACCGCTGCTGCGCCAATCCCACCCTCTTCCCTACCTCTCTGCCTTTCAGCCCATCACCAAGATAACATGTCCATCTCCCACCCACCCTCCCTCCCTCCCTCCTAGGTATTATTTAAGAAGCAAACCCATCCCCAGGATCCTGACGAACGGCCAGGCATCTGTCTTTTTCTCTCTTTTTTTTTTCCAGGAGAAATCTGAAGTTGCCGTTTCTTCTTTCATTTGCATTTTAATAGAAAAACTTTTCAGCTGGGTCCCACGCGAGGAGCCGCCCCCTGCATTTAAATGAGGGGTTCTCTCCCCACCTCCCCGGTTTCTCCCTCACTTCTCTTCGAGTACTTTGGCAGAAACGGTTGACATTTAGATGAAGGAGCAGCTGGATGGCCTCTCCATCCCCCTGCACCCAGTCTTTCTCCACCTGGGTGATGAATGGAATGGAATGGACTAAAATAGAATAGAGAATCATTAATAGAATAGAATGCAGAACAGAATAGAATGGAATAGAAATACAGAATAGAATAGAATAGAATAGAATAGAATGGAATTGACTAAAATAGAATAGAGATTAATAGAATAGAATGCAGAGCAGAATAGAATAGAAATACAGAATAGAATAGAATAGAGAATCGCGAATAGAATAGAATGCAGAGCAGAATAGAATAGAATAGAAATACAGAATAGAATAGAATTGGAATGAACCTTGGAGGTCTTCTAGTCCAACCCCTGCTTAGGTCGGAAACCTTACACCACTTCGGACAAATGGTTGTCCAACATCTTCTTAAAAACTTCCAGAGTTGGAGCATTCACAACTTCTGGAGGCAAGCTGGTTCCACTGGTTAATTTTTCTGACTGTCAGGAAATTTCTCCTTAGTTCTATCTTTATTCTCTCCTTGATTAGTTTCTACCCATTGCTTCTTGTTCTACCCTCAGGTGCTTTGGAGAATAGCTTACAATACAATACAATAGTAGAGTTGGAAGGGACCTTGGAGGTCTTCTAGTCCAACCCCCTGCCTAGGCAGGAAACCCTAAACCGTTTCAGACAAATGGCTATCCGACATCTTCTTAAAGACTTCCAGTGTTGGGGCATTCACGACTTCTGGAGGCAACTTCTGTTCCACTGATTCATTGTTCTCACTGTCAGGAAGTTTCTCCTTCTAAGTTGCTTCTCTACTTGATTAGTTTCCACCCATTGCTTCTTGTTCTGCCCTCAGGTGCTTTGGAGAATAGCTTGACTCCCTCTTCTTTATGGCAACCCCTGAGATATTGGAAGACTGCTATCATGTCTCCCCTAGTCCTTCTTTCCATTAAACTAGACATACCCAGTTCCTGCAACCGTTCTTCATATGTTTTAGTCTCCAGTCCCCTAATCCTCTTTGTTGCTCTTCTCTGCCCTCTTTCTAGAGTCTCCGCATCTTTTCTACATTGTGGCGACCAAAACTGGATGCAAATAAGTGTGGCCTTTCCAAGGCCTTATAAAGTGGTATTAACACTTCATGTGATCTTGATTCTATCCCTCTGTTGATGCAGCCTAGAACTGTGTTGGCTTTTTTGGCACCTGCTGCACACGGCTGGCTCCTATTTAAATGGTTGTCCACTAGGACTCCAAGACCCCTTTCACAGTTACTACCATTGAGGAAGGTACCACCTATACTGTACCTGTGCATTCCGTTTTTATTGCCTAAATGTAGAACCTTACTCTTTTCACCATTGGAATTTCATTTTGTTAGATAGTGCCCAATGTTCAAGTTTGTCAACTTCTGAATCTTTAGCCTATGTTCCAGATTGTTGGCTATTCCTGCCAGCTTGGTGTCACCTGCCTATGCTGGCTGGGGAATTCTGGGAGTTGAAATCCACCTGTCTTAAATTTGCCAAGGTTGTTGGACACCCTTGGTCCATGTAACCATATACCATATAACCATGTAACCGTATGTACCACTTTATTTTGTTCTTCGGTTTTGCTGAGTAATTTTAAGGTGGGTTTAGTTTGGGCTTTATTTTAGATTCGTCTTTAAGACGTGTGGACTTCAACTCCCAGAATTCCCAAGCCAATTTTATTGGAAGGAAGTTTTATTTTTCTCGCCTGTTAGCTGAACCGAACCCACTTAGCTCATTTTCAGCTCAACAGGTTGCACAGACCCACAAAATGAATGAATTCAGTTAATTCTGATCCCGTGACCTTAGAAATGCTACGGCAGCCATAACTACGGGGGGGGGGGGGAGAAACCCCAGTCATATGTGACTTTATGGAGCACTGCTCTAACATCAAATGGTCACTAAATGAACGGTTATAAATTGAGGACTACCTGTAGCCTGAGCTACACAACTGGGCAAAAAAAAATCATTCAATATTATTCTGTTTTAATGTAGCTACAACGACAACGTTTACGGCAGTTCTTCACAAGACTGCAGCAAAATCTAACAAGTCACAATCCTTGATATTTGATATTCCTTTTATTTTTCCTCCCTTCCTCCATCCCTATTTTTTCTTGTCTCCTTTTTTTTTAGATTCCCCAGCTCCGAACCTCTCTTTATTTCTTACCCTTTGTAAGTTTACTCGCAGCTTTCATTGGCAGGTGAACAACTGCTATACATAAAGTAAAATAAATACTAGTCTTTTCCAATCCCGAGAGGGCCTAGGAATTTCCGGAGGTGTTACAATTAAAACGCACACACAAAATTTATTATCATCTCATTTACAGGTGTGTGATATTTTGCGGCGGCCTATTAATGATTCACAGCTGCCGTAACGGATTCTAGATGGCCTGGTTATGTGTGCAGGGCCATGAGGGATCTGCTTTATAGGGAGTCCTCAGCTTATGACCGCAATTGAGTTCCAAATATTTGTTGCTAAATGAGACATCTGCCAAGGAAGCTTTGTTCGATTGGACCACCTTTCTTGCCACGCTTGTTAAGCGAATCACTGCAGTTGTTGAGTGAAACCGATCACCTGTTGCTCGAAAGATGATCGCAAGGGGGGGGCTTGTGTTGTCACGTGACTCCTCGACTTACAACCATTCGTTTAGGGACCGTTCGAAGTTACGACGGCACTGAAAAAAGTGACCTTATGACCAGTTTTCACACGTAAAACAGTTTCAATATCCCCTGGGGTGCTGGGATCGAAATTCGGACATTTACAATACAATACAATAGCAGAGTTGGAAGGGACCTTGGAGGTCTTCTAGTCCAACCCCCTGCCTAGGCAGGAAACCCTATACCGTTTCAGACAAATGGCTATCCAACATCTTCTTAAAGACTTCCAGTGTTGGGGCATTCACAACTTCTGGTGGGAAGCTGTTCCACTGGTTAATTGTTCTCACTGTCAGGAAATTTCTCCTCAGTTCTAAGTTGCTTCTCTCCTTGATTAGTTTCCACCCATTGCTTCTTGTTCTACCCTCAGGTGCTTTGGAGAATAGTTTGACTCCCTCTTCTTTGGGGCAACCCCTGAGATATTGGAACAATGCTATCATGTATTTGGCAACTGACTCATGTTTGCGACGGTTGCAGGGTCCCGGGGTCATGTGATCCACTCTCACGACCCTTCTGACGAACAAAGTCAACAGGGGAGCCGGCTTCATTGAACAAAACCGTGTGACTAATTTAACAACTGCAGGGATTCACTTAACAATGTGGCAAGACAGGTCGTAAAATGGGGCAAAGCTCACTCAACCACTGTTCTTGCTTAAGCAACGGAAGGACCTTCTCAGCTGTTGCCTCAAGATTCAGGACCACAGAGGTCTCTCTGGCCACACGCCATCCCCTGATGAAGAGGAGGAGAGCCGAAGCTGAGGAGAAATCAGAAATTTCCCGCCAATTTCGTGGGCAGGAGGAACGTGATGGCTCAGTGGTTAAAGACCCTGAGCTTGTCAGCTAGAAAGCCGCCAGCCCAGGTTCAAGACCCGAACATTGTGTGACGGAGCGAGCTCCCGTTCCTTGCTCCAGCTTTTTCCCACCTAGCAGTTTGAAAGCGTGCAAATGAGAGTAGATCAATAGGTACCACTTCGGTGGGAAGGTAACCGCGTTCTATGCGCGTTGGGATATAATTGTATTGACCACATGGCCACAGAAATGTCTTCAGACCACGCTGGCTCCCTCGGCTAGGAAACAAAGATGAGCAGTGCCCCAACCAGACAGGGGAAATCTTTTACCTCTGTTCTGACCGAGGCTTCCCAAGAGCATGAAGCAAACTCCTGGTCCCAACAAAAACACCTTTTATTAATTGACTGTGAATTCTGCTCATTCCCATCCAGCCAAGTCTTTCGAAGGAGGATTTACAGTCACAGACCTTCTCTGGCTTGGAGAGCTGCCAGGCCGATCTCTGTAAAACGTGGCAAGGAGTCTCGGAGAGTCACGAACAAATGAAGCGAACTAATGATCTCCTGCAAACTCCACTCCCCCTTTGCTCCTCTTTTATTTCCTCGGGGAGGGGCCAATCATTGTCCACCTGTGGCCTTACTCCCAAGTCGACCCCTGTTCTTTAGCTGTTCCCTTCGTCTGGCTATTCTGCGCATGCGCACACTGGGATCAGGCTCCAGCTGTTCTTCTGCCCCACTGATGTCTGACTCCGAAGGCAGCTGATAACTGTCAGACGGCTCTGGCCTCCTCTCTGCCTCCGACACAGAGCCCTCATCCGAGCCTTCCCCAGACTCCAGGACTGGCCCAGGTCCCTCCCCAACCTCCTCACTGTCCGAATATGCAACCAGTTCCGTTGGTGGGCCACAACACCCTCTACCTTTTGTGGCCAGAGAAAAGCTGGAGGATGTCTCTAAATCTTTGCAGAGGAAACGAGAAACGCTCCCCGCTTTCCTAAGGACAGGATATTCCCTTCTGCCGTCACTTTGTGAAGCGTTCTTCCAAATGTCTTCTTTTGCAAGTATAAACACGAAACATCTTAGAGGTGATTGTGTGAAACGTCAGAATATTCAAATATGCCCCGAGGCCAACCTCATTAGAAAGCAAAAATATCTTATTTCGCTCCTGAGAGATTTCCAACTCAGACGAATTTCCAGGGGGATGCCTTTCCCTCAAACTGAACGAGAACTGGTAGGGAAAAAAATAAAAATCCAGGTGATTTTTTTTCCTATTCAACACTCGTCTTTAAGCCAAGATTCCACCATACGCCTAGTCCTCACAATTTAGTGGCTATTTGGTTACAACAGCCCTGAAAAAGGTGGCTTATGATCGTTTTTCAGACTTACGACCATGATAGCATCCCTGCGGTCACTTGATCAAAATTCATCCGCTGGCAAGTGGTTCATATTTATGACAGTCGCAGTGTCAATAAACATTTCATGACCCAACTAGGTAACATTATCACCTACTTTAAAATGATAGGGCTACTTTAAAAGGACAGGGCTACTTTAAAAGGACAGGCTATTTTAAAAGGACAGGGCTACTTTAAAGGGTAGGGCTACTTTAAAAGAACAGGGCTACTTTAAAAGGACAGGGCTACTTTAAAAGGACAGGCTACTTTAAAAGGGCAGGGCTAATTTAAAGGAACAGGGCTACTTTAAAGGACAGGGCTACTTTAAAAGACAGGGCTACTTTAAAGGATAGGGCTACTTTAAAAGGACAGGGCTACTTTAAAAGGACAGGGCTACTTTAAAAGGACAGGGCTACTTTAAAGGAACAGGGCTACTTTAAAGGACAGGGCCACTTTAAAAGGACAGGGCTACTTTAAAGGATAGGGCTACTTTAAAAAGACATGGGTACTTTAAAAAGACAGGGCTACTTTAAAGGATAGGGCTACTTTAAAAAGACATGGGTACTTTAAAAAGAAAGGGCTACTTTAAAAGAACAGGGCTACTTTAAAAGGACAGGGCTACAGACTTACCGTAAAGTAATAGAACTGGGAGGATTTTGCCATGAATTCTGGCCTGCATTCAGCCACGCAAATGTCCACGTATCCAGCATGCTGGCTGAGTTTCGCTTCGCCCATCTCACAGACAATTCTAGAAGGAAAGCAGAGACGTTCAAAGGCTGAGCTTTTCCTCTGGCGAGCTGCTTTGCAGTTTCCAGAGCGAGATTCACGGCATATTCACTAGGGGATTGATTACAAGGAAAAATAGGTTTAGTTTGTAAAACCGTGGAGGGCGGAAATGTACATGGGCTCCTTGGCGCCTCTCTGAGCATGGTTGTTTTCCTACAGACATTTCATCACCCAACTAGGTAGCATCATCAGTGTTAGACGAGAGGAGGGGAGGTTGCAAAATGGAGGAGGAGGAGGAGGAGATGGGTGATTCTCTTGCAGACGTTAAATGACCCAGCTAGGTAGCATCATCAGAAGAGAGGGTGTGGTGTTTTTTTGCAAAATGGAGGAGGAGGAGATGGGTGATTCTCTTGCAGACATTTCATGACCCAACTAGGTAGCATTATCAGTGTTAGAAGAGAGGAGGGGAGGTTGCAAAATGGAGGAGGAGGAGGAGGAGGAGGAGGAGGAGGAGGAGGAGGAGGAGGAGGAGGAAGAGGAGGAGTGGTGGTGATTCTCTTGCAGACGTTTCATGACCCAGCTAGGTAACATCATCAGGGTCAGAAGAGAATAGACAATGAATGCCCTGCTAAATTTGGTGTTTTCAACAGGTAGTCCTCAAACTTGTGACCACCATGTCTGTTACTAAGATGGATGGAATGACGGTGGAGAAGGAATTCTAGAACTATTGATTCAATTGGGAAGCCAGTCAAATCACCGAAAAACCTGAGAAGGCGGCCATGGCAGCCATGTTTGATACTGTTACCAAGGAAACCACATGGACTCTTCTGGGGTGTCCCCCCCGCCCCTAGATCAAGCTCCACTTGTGGGGATTCCATCTTGGATGGGCAAGTCCAAGACCCCTTCCCAGGCTCCAGAGACTTTCCTGAAGCCTGGGGAGGGCGAAAACGGCCTCCCCCGGCCCCGAAGAGGCCTTCTGGGTTCCGGAAACGAATCATTTCCAAACTTCCGGTTGGCCCACTGGGGCCATTTCTCACCCTCTGCAGCCTCCGGAGGCTTTCCTTGAAGCCAGGAAAGGGGGCGAAAATTCAGCTAGCTAGTGCGCCCATGAGTGCCAGAGCTGACAGCTGGCATGCCACCAACTGTGGCTCTGCGTACCATCTGTGGCACCCATGCCACAGGTTCGCCATCACAGCCTTAAGGTTTCCTTGCTCCACTTTGCCCTGCGGACTTCACTTACTGCTCGGCGGGGACGTATCCATCCATCAAGGGAATGCACTCCACGCCAGCCACTTTGACATGGGCTGCGATGTCCCAGAACTCCAGGCCGAGATTTTCTCCCCGGATGGTCACTCTGGTCCCTCCTTCGCGAGGTCCTCTCACGGGACTTATCTAAGAAAACAAAGCGCTGGTTAGGAAAAGTTTAAAAGATTGAGAGAAAAGAAAATCAAAACCGCCTCTTGCTTATTTGTTTTTGAAGGATGCCCATCTTTCCTTCCACAATACCGTACAATACAATAGCAGAGTTGGAAGGCACCTTGGAGGTCTTCTAGTCCAACCCCCTGCCTAGGCAGGAAACCCTAAACCATTTCAGACAAATGGCTATCCAACAAGGAGTTCCACTGATTGATTAATTTAGATAGATGATAGATAGATAGATAGATAGATAGATAGATAGATAGGTAGGTAGGTAGGTAGGTAGGTAGGTAGGTAGGTAGGTAGGTAGGTAGATAGAATAGAATAGAATAGAATAGAATAGAATAGAATAGAATAGAATAGACTTGGAAGGGACCTTGGAGGTCTTCTAGTCCAACCCCCTGCCTAGGCAGGAAACTCTATACCGTTTCAGACAAATAGCTATCCAACATTGTGCCGGGGCATTCACAACCTCTGGAGGCAAGCTGTTCCACTGATTAATTGTTCTCACTGTCAGGAAATGTCTCCTTCAGTTGCTTCTCTCCTTCATTAGTTTCCACCCATTGCTTCTTGTTCTGCCCTCAGGTGCCTTGGAGAATAGCTTGACTCCCTCTTCTTTGTGGCAACCCCTGAGATATTGGAAGACTGCTATCATGTCTCCCCTAGTCCTTCTTTCTATTAAACTAGACATACCCAGTTCCTGCAACCGTTCTTCATAAGTTTTAGCCTCCAGTCCCCTAATCCTCTTTGTTGCTCTTCTCTGCACTCTTTCCAGATTCTCCACATCTTTTTTATATGGTGGCTACAAAACTGACAATATGTCTAATTCTCTAAAGATAATAGCAATGGCACTTAGACTTATATACCACTTCACAATGCTTTAAAGCCCCCTCTAAGCGGTTTACAGAGTCAGCCTCTTGCCCACAACAATCTGGGTCCTCGTTTTAACCACCTCGGAAGGATGGAAGGATGAGTCAACCTTGAGCCGGTCAGGATCGAACTGCTGACAGTGGGTGGAGTTTGCCTGCAATATTGCTCTCTAACCACTGTGCCACATGGTCCTTCCTTCCTCCCTCCCTTCCTTCCTTCCCACTTAGCAAGAGCACTTAGACTTATATACAGCTTTACAGTGCTTCACAGCTCTCTCTAAGTTGTTTACAGAGTCAGTCTCTTACCCCCAACAATCTGGGTCCTCATTTTACCCACCTCGGAAGGATGGAAGGATGAGTCAAACTTGAGCCTGGTGGGATTCGAACTGCCGAACTGCAGCTAGCGGTCAGCTGAAGTAGCCTGCAGTGCTGCCTTCTAACCACTGCACCACCTCGGCTCGGTGGTTAGAATGCAGTAACACCCATTTTCTTCTCCAACTCTCTTTTAATCGTTCCAAACCTGAAATCTCTTTCCAGTGATACTTCGCTGCCTACCCACCTGCTCGGACCCCCGTCCACTTGGAGCTAAATGGAGACTAATTTGCAAGCCTACCAATTAGATCATTTTGAAAGCTTTTCTCGGTTAGTGGGACCCAACCTTGAGAGCAATTTGGTGACAAGGGTCTGGAAGTGACTTGCAATCCTGCAGCCAGATATAAACAGGCTTTTGATGCCAACATTTGTCTGTTCTCGGCTTATGATGACAGTCTTGGGGGGAAATTCGGTCAGCCCAAATTTTTAGGTAGACGAATCCAAGGCACACTTCTTAAATTTGAACCTCAGTGGGGAGGCATTTGTTGAATTAAGCCCTACGTCTCTCGGAGAAGCCCATTCCTTCCCAGCATAATTTTGTAAAGCTGTCAAAACAGCTGCATTTCACCGGGAATGTTATTTATTTCCTGGTTGTTGTTGTTTGAAATCCATTTATTGGGCATGAGGAAAGACGAAGGAAGAAGGGAGGAGAAAGAAGGTGAAGCAGAAGGAGATGGAGGAGGAGGGAGAGAAGGGAGAAAGAGAGAGGAGGAGAAGGAGAAAAAGAAAAAGAAAGGAGAAGGAGGTGAGGAAGAAGGAAGGAAGGAGAGGAAGGTTAAGGAGAGGGAAGAAGAGGAGGGGGAAGGGAGAAGAAGAAAGAAAAGGGGAAGGGGAAGAAAGAAGGGAAGAAGGAAGGAGAGGAAGGTGAAGGAGAGGGAAGAAAGGGGAGGGAGAGGAGAAGGAGAAGGAGAAGAAAGAGGAAGGAGAAAGAGGGAAGAAGAGGAAAAAGAGAAAGACAAGGAAAAGGAGAAGAAATAGGAAGGAGAAAGAAGGAAGAAAGAAGAGGAAGGTGAAGGAGCGGGAAGAAAGGGGAGGGAGGAGGAGGGAAAGGGGAAAGAGAAGAAAAAGGAAGAGAAGGAGAAGGAGGAGAGGAAGAAGGAAGGAAAAAGAAGGAAGGAGAGGAAGACGAAGGAGAGGAAAGGAAGGGGAGGGAGAGGAGAAGGAGAAGGGAGAAAGAGAAAGAGGAGAAGAAGGAGGAAGGAGAAAGAAGGAAGGAGATGAAGAAGCAGAGGGAAGAAAGGGGAGGGAGGAGGAGAAGAGGAAAGGGGAAAGAGAAGGAAAAGGAAAAGAAGGAGAAGGAGGAGAGGAAGGAGGAAGGAGAGGAAGGTGGAGAGGAAAGAAAGGGGAGGGAGAGGAGAAGGTGAAAGAGAAAGAGAAGGAAAAGGAAGAGGAGAAAGAGAAGGAAGAGAAGAAGGAGAAAGAGAAAGAGGAGGAGGAGAAAGAAGGAAAGAGAGGGAGGTGAAGCAGAGGGAAGAAGGGAGAGTGGAGGAGAAGGAGAAAAAGAAGGAAAAGGAAGAGAAGGAGGAAGGAGAAAGAAGAATGGAAGGAGAGGAAGATGAAGGAGAGGGAAGAAAGGGGAGGAGGAGAAGTCATATCCTGAGCATTGAACAAGGGTTGAAAGAGTCAAAAACAACCTGAAAGCAAAATCTAAAATAATGAAGCAAAATGATCATGCTGGGTCAGGCCCAAACGCAAGACTCAGGACCAGACGGTAGCCTCATTTGAACCCAGGCTGACTGTACCCACACCCACCCACAGGTCCCCACTACCAGTTCGCCCAAACCGCTCCGAACCGGCTGAATACCACTGATGGCAACCAAAGCTGGATGCAGTATTCCAGGTTTGGCCATACCAAGGCATTATTAGGTCCCCTCCTTACCTTTTTTTGACCCTCTTGAACACACCTGTGGGGGGAGGAGCAGGGGGGGATTGCTGCCGGCAATACTGCCGGTTCGGTGCAAGCGCAACTTTGCAATTTTGACACGCCAAGGAGGGCACGAGTGGGTTCTGCTGGTTTCCTCGTGTGCATGCGCAGTGCAATTAAAATTATTCTGCGTATGTGCAGAACTGAAAAACAAGATGGCGGCGCCTATAGCGTTGCCCAGGGAACCGTTTCGGTTCCAGCGACCCAGGACGCCCAACTACTACCGGTCCAGCCAAGCCGCTCCAAACCGGTAGGAACTCACCACTGAGAGAAGACAATATTGGGCCATATTGTCCTGCTTTGGAGTCAAACTATTCTCCAAGGCACCTGAGGGTAGAACAAGAAGCAATGGGTGGAAACTAATCAAGGAGAGAAGCAATTTAGAACTGAGGAGGAATTTCCTGACAGTGAGGACAATTAATCAGTGGAACAGCTTGCCTCCAGAAGTTGTGAATGCCCCAACACTGGAAGTCTTTAAGAAGATGTTGGATAGCCATTTGTCTGAAACGGTATAGGGTTTCCTGCCTAGGCAGGGGGTTGGACTAGAAGACCTCCAAGGTCCCTTCCAGCTCTGCTATTGTATTATTATATTAATGAAAATAAGGACCAGGGGAGACATGATAGCAGTGTTCCAATATCTCAGGGGCTGCCACAAAGAAGAGGGAGTCCAGCTATTCTCCAAGGCACCTGAGGGCAGAACAAGAAGCAATGGGTGGAAACTAATCAAGGAGAGAAGCAACTTAGAACTGAGGAGGAATTTCCTGACAGTTAGAGCAATTAACCAGTGGAACAGAAATTGCCTCCAGAAGTTGTGAATGCCCCAACACTGGAAGTCTTTAAGAAGATGTTGAATAGCCATTTGTCTGAAACGGTATAGGGTTTCCTGCCTAGGCAGAGGGTTAGACTAGAAGACCTCCAAGGTCCCTTCCAACTCTGCTATGGTATTAAGGTTTGTATTGTACATCTTTGCGTTTCTCCATCCCAAGGTATGGCTGTGCCGTTGTAACTTTGAAATAAACAAATGGTTGTAAGTCGAGGATGACCTGGGCTAGATGATGGACGTAAGAAACGCAGCGCTTGGTCAGTAGGCCTGTGAAAATATCTACAAGTGGCTCCACTGCGAAAAAAGACAGCGGGCCACATGGCTGGAGCCAAAGTCCCAGATTTATTAACTATAAACAACCGCAGGGAGCATATATTGAACAATAAGGAAATGTACAGGCCCCGAGAACATGACTCATTGACCACATTTTTTCCAACTGTTGAGTGGAAACATCTGGCTTGAGGCTCTCAGTCAAACTCCTGTCCCCACCAAGCTATTTGGTCCCTTGTGTGAGCAAGGTTTTGTGTAGCCCAGAGAAGGAGGAGGGAACAGCACACTAAGCAAAAAGACATGAAAACAGGAATAGAATAGAATAGGAAAGAATGGAATGGAATGGAATAGAATAAGGAATGAAATGGAATAAAATAGAATAAGGAATGGAATGGAATGGAATAGAATAGAATAGAATAAATAGAATAGAATAGAATAGAATAGAATAGAATAGGAAAGAATGGAATGGAATGGAATAGAATAGAACAAGGAATGGAATGGAATGGAATAAGGAATAGAATAGAATAGAATAGAATAGAATAGAATAGAATAGAATAGAATAGAATAGAATAAGGAATGGAATGGAATAGAATAGAATAAGGAATGAAATGGAAAGGAATGGAATGGAATAGAATGGAATGGAATAGAATAGAATAAGGAATGGAATGGAATAGAATAGAATAAGGAATGGAATGGAATAGAATAGAATAAAGAATGGAATGGAATAGAATAGAATGGAATGGAATGGAATGGAATAGAATAAGGAATGGAATGGAATAGAATAGAATGGAATGGAATAGAATAGAATAAGGAATGGAATAGAATAGAATAGGGAATGGAATGGAATAGAATAGAATAAGGAATTTAATGGAATAGAATAGAATAAGGAATGGAATGGAATAGAAAGGAATAGAATAGAGAATAAGAATGGAATTGAATAGAATAGAATAGAATAGAATAGAATAGAACAGAACAGAACAGAAATTTGGGTACCAGTGTGGTCGTATGTCAAGGACTCCCTGTGAATAGGATAGAATCATTTTCCAAAAACTATAGTAGAATTTTGGCTTTCTGTAATTTTGAAACATTTCTGCTGATGCAGCCTAAAATTACTTCTCTCTCTGTCTCTCTCTCCCCCCTCCCTCCATCCCTCTCCCTCTCTCTCTCTCTCTTTGTGTGTGTGTGTGTGTGTGTGTGTGTTTATCTGTCTCTGTTTGTCTGTCTGTCTGTCTCAGCAATCTCATCATATTTCTGGTTCATATTTAGTTTGCAATGAGCTACAATAGCAGGAAACCTTTCCGATATATTCTAATCACGTCAAATATTCCTTCGCAGCTAGATTTAGCTGATCCTGGCTGAGCTCAGCAAAAGCTAAGCAAGGATCAGACCCTGGGGAAGAGACCACTGGTTCTAAATTAGACCTGGAAGTCAAATAAATAAATAAATAAATAAACCCACAATCCAAATAGTATCCTTGGAAAAGGATAGTTTTGTTTTTATAGCCTTTTCTAAGCAAAGTCGGCCTCTTGCTCCCTCAACAATCTGGATCCTCATTTGACCCACCTCAGAAGGATGGGAGGATGAGCCCACCTTGAGCCTGGTGGGATTTGAGCTGCCGAATTGCAGGCAGCCGGCAGTCAGCAGAAGTAGCCTGCAGTACCGCACTCTGACCACTGCACCACCGCCACTGCACAAAGTGACCCGTTGCAACATTGGAGAAGGTCTTGGCGTGAGGAAGGGAAGACACTTACTTCCATAATCTTGGGGTTCGTGCACTTTCCACCGGTCCCCAAAAGTTCCAGCCATCGGTTCTCCAGGACGGAGCAATGGTGCTTCAGCGTACATTGGTTCAAGTCTTCGCACCAGCCGCACTCGTAGTCTGGATCTGCCTTCAGACACAACCCACAGCTGTCCCTCATGGCTCCACACTTGTACAGGTGGACTGCAGGGAGAAGAGAAAGCCACTAAGGACACGGGATGCAGATGGGGGGCAAAGTTCTGGAGGCAAGTAGTTCCACTGATTCATGGTTTTCACCATCAGGAAATACTTGTATCCTGAAAGATTCTAGAATACGGGTGTCAAATTCAAGGCCCAGGGGCCAGATCCAGCCCAAGAGGTGCTTAGATCTGGCCCATGGGGCTGCCATGGAAACAGCAGACTGGCCCACAGTGACTCTGCCAGACAGCCAAAAAGAGGGAGGGAGAGAGGGAGGGAGGGAGAGAGGGAGGGAGGGAGAAATAAAGGGGTGCATTTCAGTCGGTTCTATCTTGGTTGGGCAAACCGGTAGTGGTCGTACCCGGATGTCATCAAGTCCCATTTCTGACGCTCTGAGTTTGCCTGGAAGGTCCTAGGCATGAGCGTAGGTGGCACAAGTGCCCTCATTTCGCTCGATCGTGCGCTCACCTTTGCAAACCAGTAGCGAAGGTAAGTTGATTTCACCCCTGGATAGAGAGATTGGATGGATGGATGGATGGATGGATGGGTGGATAGACAGACAGACAGACAGACAGACAGATAAGAGATAGATAGATGATAGATAGATAGATAGATAGATAGATAGATAGATAGATAGATAGATAGATAGATAGATAGATAGAATGGACGGATGGATAAATAAGACAGATAAGAGATAGATAAGAGATAGATAGATGATAGATACATGGATGGATGGATAGATAGATAGATAGATAGATAGATAGATAGATAGATAGATAGATAGATAGATAGATAGAATGGACAGATGGATGGATGGATAAATGACAACTAAGAGATAGATAGATAAGAGATACAGTGGGGCAAAAAAGTATTTAGTCAGCGACCAATTGTGCAAGTTCTCCCACTTAAAAAGATGAGAGAGGCCTGTAATTGGCATCATAGGTAGACCTCAACCATGAGAGACAAAATGTAAAAAAAAAACCAAACAATCACATTGGCTGATTTGGAAATAATTTATTTGTAAAGTATGCTGGAAAATAAGTATTTGGTCAATATCAAAAGTTCATCTCAATATTTCGTTATATATCCTTTGTTGGCAATGACAGAGGTCAAACGTTTTCTTTAAGTCTTCACAAGGTTGGCACACACTGTTGCTGGTATGTTGGCCCATTCATCCATGCAGATCTCCTCTAGAGCAGTGATGTTTGGGGGCTGTCACTGGGCAACACGGACTTTCAACTCCCTCCAAAGATTTTCTATGGGGTTGAGATCTGGAGACTGGCTAGGCCACTCCAGGACCTTGAAATGCTTCTTACGAAGCCACTCCTTCGTTGCCCGGGCGATATGTTTGGAATCATGGTCATGTTGAAAGACCCAGCCACGTTTCATCTTCAATGCCCTTGCTGGTGGAAGGAGGTTTGCACTCAAAATCCCACGATACATGGCCCCATTCATTCTGTCCTGTACACGGATCAGTCGTCCTAGTCCCTTTGCAGAGAAACAGCCCCAAAGCATGATGTTGCCACTCCCATGCTTCACAGTAGGTATGGTGTTCTTTGGATCCAACTCAGCATTCCCTCTCTTCCAAACACGACGAGTTGTGTTTCTACCAAACAGTTCTATTTTGGTTTCATCCGACCATATGACATTCTCCCAATCCTCTTCTGGATCATCCAAATACTCTCTAGCAAACTTCAGATGGGCCCGGACATGGACTGGCTTAAGCAGGGGGACACGTCTGGCACTGCAGGATCTGAGTCCCTGGCGGCGTAGTGTGTTACTGATGGTAGCCTTTGTTACATTGGTCCCAGCTTTCTGCAGGTCATTCACTAGGTCCCCCCGTGTGATCCTGGGATTTTTGCTCACCGTTCTTGGGATCATTTTGACCCCACGGGGTGAGATCTTGCATGGAGCCCCAGATCGAGGGAGATTATCAGTGGTCTTGTATGTCTTCCATTTTCTAATTATTGCTCCCACAGTTGATTTGTTCACACCAAGCTGCTTGCCTATTGCAGATTCAGTCTTCCCAGCCTGGTGCAGGTCTACAATTTTGTTTCTGGTGTCCTTTGACAGCTCTTTGGTCTTCACCATAGTGGAGTTTGGAGTGTGACTGTTTGAGGTTGTGGACAGGTGTCTTTTATACTGATGACAAGTTCAAACAGGTGCCATTGATACAGGTAATGAGTGCAGGACAGAGGAGCCTCCTAAAGAAGAAGGTACAGGTCTGTGAGAGCCAGAAATCTTGCTTGTTTGTAGGTGACCAAATACTTATTTTCCACCATAATTTGCAAATAAATTCTTTCCAAATCACCAATGTGATTGTTTGGTCTTTTTTTTTTACATTTTGTCTCTCATAGTTGAGGTCTACCTATGATGCCAATTACAGGCCTCTCTCATCTTTTTAAGTGGGAGAACTTGCACAATTGATGGTTGACTAAATACTTTTTTGCCCCACTGTATATAGATGATAGATGGATGGATGGATGGATGGATGGATGGATGGATGGATGGATGGATGGACGGACGGACGGACGGACGGACGGACGGACGGACGGACAGACAGACAGACAGACAGACAGAATGGATGGTCAGATGGTCAGATGGATGGATGGATGGATGGATGGATAAATAAGACAGAAAAGAGATAGATAGATGGATAGATAGATGATAGATAGATAGATAGATAGATAGATAGATAGATAGATAGATAGATAGGATGGATAGATAGATAGAATGGACAGATGGATAAATAAGACAGATAAGAGATAGATAGATGATAGATACATAGATGGATGGATGGATGGATGGATGGATGGATAGATAGAATGAACAGATGGATGGACAGATAAATAAGACAGATAAGTGATAGATAGATATATGAGTGATGGAAAGAGAGAAAGAAAGAGAGACCGACAGACACAGAGCTTTTTCTGACAGGCAAATGTGAGCAGCTTCACAGGGAAGTCCCAATGCGTCCCCCCAACCCAGCCCCAACTCCAGGGATTCCCTCTTAAGAGCCCTGACGGTGCAATTCAGCTGCCTAAACCCCATCAAAAGAAACGGGGAATGAGGCAGAAAAAGGCCGGCCTCTCTTCGCAGGGAAGGGAAAAGAGATCAGAAACGGCCGATCCTCTTCCGAGGAGATGAAAGGCCAAGCGAGGTCTCCGGATGCAGCTGGGAAGGTTTAGAGGCATAAAATATACTCTCCGCCTCAGTGCAGGCTCCCGTTGCAAATGGGAATGATGAATAGAAAGTAAAAGGGACGGAAAGAAAGTGTGCTCTCTTTACTCCCGGCCTAAATCCTAGGATTAATTCGGGAGGACCCCAAACCAGCTGGAAAGGCCAAAGCTGTGGATAGCCGCTCTGTGGCGTTTAATGCCACGTACACAAATTGCAAGCACGGAGAGAGGCAGTTCAGGGATGCCGAAGGCTCCCAGGGGCGCCAGGGAGGGTGGGGGACACGGTTGGGCCTCCCTCCCCTAGAAGCAAATCCTTAATGCCCTGCCTTTGATCTTCGGAGCTGCTTGGAAGCAATTGGGGATGGTAACACCATCTCCATCCAATTCATCTCTCTCTCTCTTTCTTTCTTTTTCTTTCTTTTTCTCCCTCCATCCCTCTCTTTCTTTCTCCCTCTCATTCTCTCTTTCTTTCTTTCTTTCTTTCTTTCTTTCTTTCTTTCTTTCTTTCTTTCTTTCTGCCAGTCTACCTTTCACTTCTTCCTTTTTGCCTCATCTTCCTTCCTCCCTCCCTCGTTCTTTCTTTCTTCTTTCTTTCCTTTCTCCCTCCCTCTCTTTCTTTTTCTTTCTTTTTCTCCCTCCATCCCTCTCTCTTTCTCCCTTTCATTCTCTTTCTTTCTTTCTTTTCTTTCTGCCACTCTACCTTTCACTTCTTCCTTTTTTGCCTCATCTTCCTTCCTTCCTCCCTCCCTCCTTCTTTCTTCTTTCTTTCCTTTCTCCCTCCCTCCCTCTCTTTCTTTTTCTTTCTTTTTCTCCCTCCTCCTCCTCTCTCTCTCTCTCTCTGTCTTTCTTTCTTTCTTTCACTCTAACTTTCCTTCCTACCTTCCTTCCATCCTTCCTTTCTTTTTCTTTCTTTCTTTCTTTTTCTTTCTCAGTTTCTCTCTCCCTCCCTCCTTTCTTTTCTTTCTTTCTTTCTTTCTTCGTTTCCTTTCCTTTCTCCTCCCTCCCTCCCTCTCTCTTGTGTCACACATACACACACATCAATCTTACCTCCTCCCCAGGCTACAAGTCAATCCAGCTTCGCTCTTTCCCACATTCACTTCAACCATGTCCACACAACCATTAACCTGGTTTCTGAGTTAGAAACTAAACTAAACAGATCCACCCAACATGCAAAGGCAACAGATCAAATCAGAGATTGCACCCACAAAGAAACAAAGTCTTCCCACCAAAGGGACAACAGGTAAGGCATTTTGCCTAATGCATAAATACCTTGGTTTCATCTAGGTTTAACCATTAGCCATTTCAGAAAGAAAGAAAGAAAGAAAGAAAGAAAGAAAGAAAGAAAGAAGGAAAGAAAGAAAGAAAGAAAGAAAGAAAGAAAGAAAGAAAGAAAGAAAGAAAGAAAGAAAGAGAGGGGAAGGGAAAGAGAGAGAGAAAGTGTGAGAGAGAGAGAATGGAGGGAGGGAGGGAGGGAAGGAAGGAAGGAAGGAAGGAAGGAAGGAAGGAAGGAAGGAAGGAAGGAAGGAAGGAAGCCCACCCATCCGACAGATCTGGTTGGCCAAGTTGTGAGAATGCAGTCACAATGAATTTGAGAAATTAAAGAGGACCAAGGACTCCACCGTTCAACCCTGAACTGCAGAGATACTTTAGGAAGAGGATATTTGTAGCTCAGGGTTCAACTGTGGGGTCTAAGTTGCTATATTAGCTTATTGTCTTCTTGAAGTCATTTCATCACCCAACTAGCTAATATCATCAGTGCCAGAAGGAGTGATATTTGCTTTCTGTTTATATACTAGCCCTGTCAGTGTTGGTGGGGATATTCTTGATGGTTTCTTGATTGGGCTGTTGTTGTCCTCAACCAACACCGACAAGGCAAGCCACCTGTATAAAAACAGAGAGCAAACCCCACTCCTTTCTAACCGATGGCATTGCCTAGTTGGGTCATGAAACGTCTGCAAGAAAACCACCCAGCTCCGAGAGCACCAAGGACCCCACAGATAATCTCTTCTCCTGAAATTAAGCTTCAAAAGTGGGGGAAGTGTTTTGGGATTGATGGGGAGGACAACAGAGTTGTTTTACAGGCAGTGTTCTGACCTGGGATTCCTGAGAAAGCATAAATCACAATCTTAGTCCCCCAAATCCTATTTTATTTATACGACTATAAATTATGGTAATTCACAGTCCGCAAGACTTCTTAAACAGTCTGTGAAGAATCCGACAGATGTCTGCTCGAGTTGCCACAGTCTTTCAGGGGAATGTTGATAAACACCGACCTTATCTCCCTTGGAATGCGGCCAGAGACCTACTTGCCAAATGCAGAGCAAGAACCAAACTTAGCATAGAGTCAAACAGAAATTTTCAAAGCTTGAACTGACCAAAATGAACTCATTGCTTCCTGCAAAAGCTCATGTCCCGTTCGCTCCTCTTTTATGTCTTATGGGAGGGGCCAATCATCTCCAAGCCTTACTCCCAAATCGACCCTGTTTTCTTAATTGCTCTTGCCTTCTGGTAGCTCTGTGCACGCACGCACTGGGAACAGGCTCCCTCTGTTCTTCTGCCTTACTGATGTCAGATTCCGGAGGCTCTGGAGGCAGTGCATAACTCCCAGATGGCCTTGGCGCCCTCTCTGCTTCCGACACAGAGCCCTCGTCCGAGCCTTCCAGGACTGGCACATGTTCCTCCCCAACTTCCTCACTGTCTGACTGCTGCCAACTCCGCTGGCGGGCCACAGCAAGCATAAAGGAGCCGCCTGGGTCAGGAGTGGCACCACTACACCCCGAGTAAGTGCATTCATTAAAAACCAGAGCAAAAATTAGCCTGCGATCGATGACAAAAGGAAGCAGGCACCGTTTGGCTAGGTTTAAGGAAACAAAAGCGGCTTGTTGCTAAGGTTACCACTTCCAAGGACAAGTTGAAACGACAAGTTACCTTTATTCTGGGCCGGGTTGTCAATGTTGAAATTCCCATTCCACACGACCGTCAGATCCACCGGCAGGCTGTTAATCTCCATCCCGTCATAGGAATACTAAACAGGGAAGGGAACAAAACAGACATCAGACGCCTGTTGATCTGACTCTCGGTTTGTCACTGTATGCAAACTGAGTTTAAAAAAAGAGAAAGCCAACAGTTGCAATGGGACTATCTGTTTGGATTTTGAGGGTTTTTTTTTTTAAAAAACAATAACAACTCCAAAACCTGTTGGAAAAATAGCATTTTTAACGGGGATTGTTGACCAGGAATGTGTTGTGGCCTGACAGCAGAGCTGGCAGCAGATTCGGACAGTGAGGAGGTTGGGGAGGAACCTGGGCCAGTCCTGGAGTCTGGGGAAGGCTCTGATGAGGGCTCTGTGTTGGAGGCAGAGATGGAGACAGGGCCGTCTGACAGTTATCAGCTGCCTTCGGAGTCAGGCATCAGTGAGGCAGAGGAACAGCTGTAGCCTGTTCCTAGGTGCGCATGCGCAGAGTGGCCAGACGAAGCGAAAAGCTAATGCACGCATGCTCACTTTGCAGATGCCTGCGCCCCTTCCTCATCTGTGCCCAGCCTTCTGTGCATGTGCTTTGCTCACGCACATGCCTTCTGCACATGTGGCCGGCCTCAAAAACGTGTCTAAATAGGACGGCATAGAGCCGGGGCGATTTCCACTACCGGTTCAGGCGAACCGGTCCGAACCGGCTGAATGCCACCTCTGTTCCCCCGGTTATAAAAGGTCCATCGTTCCCTACCTCTTTTAAAGAAACTATCCATGGATACAGGTCATCCTCAAGTTACAGCAGCTGATTTAGGGACCTTTCAAATTTACAAGCTGCGACTGTTGCATTCTTCTTTAATGAGATTTATTAAGGGGAAAGGAATGGGTTAGAAGAATTCCTGCAGCTGGATTTTTCCCCAAGTATTTCAAACGAATAGATATCTTAGTTCACTGGCTGACTTACTTCCTTTGCTTTAAGAATTGTCCTTCTTATTAGTTTATAATATAAAATACAAAAATACTGTGAATATTGTATTATATTGCATTGCACTGCATTGTATTGCACACGTAGTCCTTGATTTACAACCTTTCATTTAGTGACCATTTGAAGTTATGACGACACTAAAAAAGTGACTTATGATGGTTTTTCACACTTACAACCGTTGTAGCATCCTCGTGGTCACATGACAATGAATCAGGTGGTTTGCAACCGGTTCATATTTACGACAGTCACAATGTCCCGGGGTCACGCGATCCTCTTTTGCGACCTTCTGACAAGCAAAGTCAAGGGGGGAAGCCAGATTCACTTAACAACCATGTTACTAACTTAATGATCGTGGTGATTCACTTGACAACTGTGGCAAGAATGGTTGTAAAATGGGGCAAAGCCCACTTAACAACTGTATCGTTTAGCAACAGAAATTTCGGGCTCAATTGTCGTCATAAGTCGAGGACTTCCCGTATTGGGAAATGAACATTTAGATTAACAAGCAGGAAATGCTCATTTAGACAATCGATTAAATGCAAACTTATTTGCAATTATTTGCCAGGATTTCCAGTGACTGTTATGCTTGATGTGCATCTGTATTTCTTGTAAACCAAACCTCTCTGGGAAAAGGCATGAAATATACTTTTCTAAAAGCACTTTAGACATGGGCTGGCAGGATGGCACCCCTGGGTCTCTCGTCCATGATTTGGGGGTTGGAAATGAAGGAGGAAAGCAGAGGGATTTTATCATTCATAGGGTAAGTTTTTTTTTCTGAGTTCCCCAATCTCCTTTCCTTTCGTAACCCAGTGCAAATAGATAGAGAACCAGCGTAGGCTATGAAAATTGGAGAAGGAAAGAAGGAGGGAGGGAGGGAGGGAGGGAGGGAGGGAGGGAGGGAGGGAGGGAGGGAGGAGGAAGGAGGAGGGAGGGAGGGAGGGAGAAAAGAATAGATGAGAGGGGAAAGAAGGAAGGAAGGAAGGAAGATGAGGGAAGGAATGAGAAAGAGAGAAATGAGGAATGAAGGAGGGAGGGAGGAAGAAATAGATGAGAGGGGAAGGAAGGAAGGAAGATGAAGGATAGATAGATAGATGATAGATAGATAGATAGATAGATAGATAGATAGATAGATAGATAGATAGATAGATAGATATAGATGTATGTATGTATGTATGTATGTATGTATGTATGTATATGCATATGCATATGTATATAATTATTATATTATTATTATCCTTTGACCAGATCATATGTTTCTCACACCCCTCAGCGTGTGTGTTCTGTTAAGATACAGCCTGTTGTGCCTTATAATGGCTTCTACTGTACAGCGCAGTGGAGTTGCCCTGGTAACGGCTTCACAGTACTCCACAAGGGGGCTCCCTCTGGTAAGGGGGAAAATCCAACCTTAGCAATTATGTTTGGTCCAGATGTTTTTCCACCTATAAATAAATAAATACCCGGATAACAGCGAGTATCAGCTAGTCATTTTTAAAAAATCAAAACCAATTCCTGGCAGCCAGAGCTAGCCTTCCACCCAATCCGTTTTTCTTGGGCTTAGAAGAATGCAGCCTGGAAGATAGCCCCTGGGGTGGGCAAGGGCGACACTCGGGCATCAAATCTTGCAAGCTCGAATGATGAGTAATTAACCCAAGGCAGAAATATGATGTGAGAGGGACAGAGAGGGGTTGGGTAGCCCCCTCGTACATCTCCTGGCTTCATTTGACATTAGTTCCTCTTGACTGCATGGCTACTCCGAGCCGAGCCGACAGCTATGAATCCTTCCTGGCCTCCACGGGGGACGTTTTATGGCCACCGAGGCTCTTAATTAAAAGGACAACATCTGTCGGCAAGGCAACAAGCAGAGGCCAGAAGATGGACGCTCAGCCAGCTGCAGGGATGGAGGGACACCGGCCGGGCGGTAGATGCATGCGCGAAGATGGAGATGGGTAGGGGGTCCTTCAAAGACCCCTGAGCAGATTCTCCCATTATTCCATTCCCAAGATGGTGGCGCCGGGATCGGCCGCGACTGCATTGGCTCTGTCTCATAGAATATATGTGGGTATATGCATAAGTCTGTATTTCTTTCTCTATTTATGTCTTTATTTTGTCATTTATGTAGTGTGTATTGGAGGTGGTGACCCTTTGGGAGCTGCTTGCAACGAAATTTCATTTTTATTATGGCGATTAGTGAACATTCAAAGTGACAATAAAGTTGTTCTGTTCCGTTCCATTCCATTCCATATTCTATTCTTTTGCTTATTCCATTCCATTCCATTCTATCCCCTGTTCCGTTCCGTTCTGTTCCTTTTTCTATAGTCTGTTCTGGTGATGGTGAACCTTTTCAGCACCAAGTGCCCAAACCGGAATGCGCGCAGCCAAGTGCCAGAAACACGAAGACCAGCTGGCTGCACTCGCCGGAAACTGGAAGAGCAGCTGGTGATGGCATGTGTGCATGAAAGCCAATTGGGTAGCTTTGGGCCAATCACCAGGAGACAGTGAGTTCTAGTCCCAAAGCCAGCTGGGTGGCTTTCGGCTAATCAGCAAAAGACAGTGAGTTCTAGTCCTGCCTTGTGACTTTGGGCCAGGAGACGGTGAGTTCTAATTGCGCCTTAGGGACGAAAGCCAGCCGGGGGACTTTAGTCCAATCATCAAAAGACAGTGAAATCTAGTCCCACCTTATGACTTTGGGCCAATCCCCAGGAGACAATTAGTTCCACCTGACTTCTTTGGGCCAATCACCAGGAGGCAGTGAGTTCTAGTCCCACCTTATGACTTTAGGCCAATCCCCAGGAGACAATTAGTTCCACCTGACTTCTTTGGGCCAATCACCAGGAGGCAGTGAGTTCTAGTCCCACCTTATGACTTTGGGCCAATCAATAGGAGACAGTGAATTCTAGTCCCACATTAGGCATGAAAGCCAGCTGGGTGACTTTAGTCCAATCATCAAAAGACAGTGAAATCTAGTCCCACCTTATGACTTTAGGCCAATCCCCAGGAGACAATTAGTTCCACCTGACTTCTTTGGGCCAATCACCAGGAGGCAGTGAGTTCTAGTCCCACCTTCTGACTTTGGGCCAATCCCCAGGAGACAATTAGTTCCACCTGACTTCTTTGGGCCAATCACCAGGAGGCAGTGAGTTCTAGTCCCACCTTATGATTTTGGTCCAATCCCCAGGAGACAATTAGTTCCACCTGGTTTCTTTGGGCCAATCACCAGGAGACAGTGATTTCTAGTCCCACCTGATGACTTTGAACCAATCAATAGGAGACAGTGAGTTCTAGTTCCACATTGAGCATGAGATTTTGGGCTCAATTGCAGGTCGTAACTGGAGGATTCCCTGTATATGGAGATGGCATTTGCAGAAAACAATGTGAGGAGGATGTTGGTTAAAAAGCCGAAAGGGAGATGGAAACAAGCAAATGGGGCTCACCCCTCCAGGAATTGATTTACACAATCCATTTGTCTCCAACAATACACCAGTCTCTCAAAATAGATCAAAGCCGCTGGGACACACACACACACACACACACTGGTATCTGGCCTCATAATTCTTGGACACAATTTTACCGGGGGAAGCACAGAATGGCATATATAATACGCGCGGATAATAATGTTTGAAGAAGGAAATAGATGGCTCTTGCCTTCCCCTCTGAAGTCTAGAAGGCGTCCTCTCTTTCTGACGACGACAACAACAACAACAACAACAGAAGAGACAATCTCTGAAAGGACAAACAGCAACTGCAGCACAGGAGGTCCTCGACTTACGGCCATAATTGAGCCCCAAATTTCTGTCGCTATGCAACCTTTCTGGTCATGGTTGTTAAGCGTACCACAGCAGTTGTTAAGTTAATCGCATGGTTGTTATGTGAATATGGCTTCCCCATTGGCTTTGTTTTTCAGAAGGTGGCAAAAGGGGATTGCATGACCCTGGAATGCTATGACCGTCATAAATATGAGTCAGTTGCCAAACATAGACAGATAAATTTCTTTCTTTCTTTCTTTTTGTTTCTTTCCTTCTTTGCTTGCTTCCTTTCTTTCTGTCTGTTTATCTGTCATCTGTCTGTCTGTCTGTCTCTCTCTCTCTCTCTCTCTCTCTATCTCTCTATCTATCTATCTATCTAATCACCTACTTCTTTCTGTCTATCATTTATTTCTTTTCTTTCTTTCTTTCTTTCTTTCTTTCTTTCTTTCTGTCTGTCTATCTATCTATCTATCTATCTATCTATCTATCTATCTATCTAATCACCTACTTCTTTCTGTCTATCATTTCTTTCTTTCTTTTTCTTTCTTTTTCTTTCTTTTTCTTTCTTTTTCTTTCTTTTTCTTTCTTTTTCTTTCTTTTCTTTCTTTCTGTCTGTCTATCTATCTAATCACCTAATTCTCTGTCTATCACTTCTTTCCTTTTCTTTCTTTTCTTTCTTTCTGTCTATCTATCTATCTATCTATCTATCTATCTATCTATCTATCTATCTATCTATCATCTATCATCTATTTATTTCTGTCTGCCTGTTTATCTATCATCTATTCCTGTCTGTCCGCCTGACCATCCATCCGTCCATCTATCCAATACTTCTTACAGTCTGTCTATCATCTATTTCTGTCTGTCTGTCTGTCTGTCTGTCTCTCCATCCACCCGCCCACCTAACTCCCTACTTCTGTATCTATCATCCATTTTTTCTACTTCTGTACACCTTGTATTATTGCTAAACAAAAAAATTTCCCTGGGGAAAAAAAAAACCACAGTCCCAGCTGCCGCCTGGACCCTTCCCCCAGAGCCCCCCCCCCTCCCTCCTCCCTTGCGGAGGGCGCTTACTCACGGAAGTGTTCTGGCACTGGACGCTGGAGCTGTTGAACCTCAGGGCCGGCACGCGCTTCTCCATGCCCTGGATGGAGATGATGCACTCGTAGCCCCGTTGGCCGGACTGCGGTTGGGGTAAATTCTTGGCCTTCAGGGTGATGGGCTTGATAACATCCACGGGGACCAAGATTTTGTTGGCCTTCAGCAGCTGGGGACAGTCCTGCACAGAAAGCAGACGGAGCCCAATTCGGGGAGTCAGGACAGAAAGCGTCACGTGTTCAAATTTTCACCTGCATCCTCTTTTTAAAAAGTTTTTTATTGAACACAAATTAAAAACATCGGACACAGTATAACCGTCCTGGCAAAGTCTTTGCCATACCTACTAAGATATAAAGTTATACATTAAAACTGCCACGCTTGTTTACATTTGCCCTACTCAGTATTTACAAACATCAATACATCGTATTTCCAGCCATGCTGCTTTGTTTTTATCTCATACGTTTTCACTGTTATAGTTTCATGCATAATTCTAATCTCCGTTCTATAAATCTTAGACATTTCTTATTTTGGGCCTTCCCTTTTTTTGTTCCAACCATCGATAAAATTTCTCCCAGATCTTATACCGTGTTTCCCCGAAAATAAGACAGAGTCTTATTTTCTTTTTACCCACAAAATATGGCTTGGGCCTTATTACGAGGGGAGGGTTTATTGTTTTGGGGTTGCCGGGTAGCTGCTCTCTTGCGAGGGGCTCCCAAAGAGCCAGGCACAGCCTCAGGGGCAAACGGCTGTGTTGCGCTGTCGCAGCAACGCAACACAACAGCCATGAAGTGACCACACTCACGAGCAGCCCCCGGGCAAACCCCCTTTCAAGCCGGGCACAGCACCATTCACTGACCTAGGGGTATCGCCAAGCCGCGTGAGCATCTGTTCGCCTCTGCCCGGCTCCCGCAGCTTGCCGCCTTCGAAATGGCAGTGAATGGCGCTCTGCATGGCTGGAGGGGGGGTTGGGGGAGCGGCTGTTCCGCTGTCACTCACGCGCCTGCCAGCCTCACGATGCCCTGGCCCAGCTCTCTCCGCAGAATCAGGGCACTGCTGCTGCCGCTGCATGGACTAGAACTCACATCTCCTGGTCATTGGGCCCAAGTCACCCTGCTAGCTTTTCTCCTAAGGCAGGACTAGAACTCACATCTCCTGGTCATTGGGCCCAAGTCACCCAGCTAGCTTTTGGCCTAAGGCAGGACTAGAACTCACATCTCCTGGTCATTGGGCCTCAGTCACCCTGCTAGCTTTTGGCCTAAGGCAGGACTAGAACTCACATCTCCTGGTCATTGGGCCTCAGTCACCCAGCTAGCTTTTGGCCTAAGGCAGGACTAGAACTCACATCTCCTGGTCATTGGGCCTCAGTCACCCTGCTAGCTTTTGGCCTAAGGCAGGACTAGAACTCACATCTCCTGGTCATTGGGCCTCAGTCACCCAGCTAGCTTTTGGCCTAAGGCAGGACTAGAACTCACATCTCCTGGTCATTGGGCCTCAGTCACCCTGCTAGCTTTTGGCCTAAGGCAGGACTAGAACTCACATCTCCTGGTCATTGGGCCCAAGTCACCCAGCTAGTTTTTGGCCTAAGGCAGGACTAGAACTCACATCTCCTGGTCATTGGGCCTCAGTCACCCAGCTAGCTTTCTTGCCTGTGGCAGGACTAGAACTCACATCTCCTGGTCATTGGGCCTCAGTCACCCAGCTAGCTTTTGGCCTAAGGCAGGAGTAGAACTCACATCTCCTGGTCATTGGGCCCCAGTCACCCTGCTAGCTTTTGGCCTAAGGCAGGACTAGAACTCACATCTCCTGGTCATTGGGCCTCAGTCACCCAGCTAGCTTTCTTGCCTGTGGCAGGACTAGAACTCACATCTCCTGGTCATTGGGCCTCAGTCACCCAGCTAGCTTTTGGCCTAAGGCAGGACTAGAACTCACATCTCCTGGTCATTGGGCCTCAGTCACCCAGCTAGCTTTCTTGTCTGTGGCAGGACTAGAACTCACATCTCCTGGTCATTGGGCCCAAGTCATCCAGCTAGCTTTTGGCCTAAGGCAGGACTAGAACTCACATCTCCTGGTCATTGGGCCTCAGTCACCCAGCTAGCTTTCTTGTCTGTGGCAGGACTGGAACTCACATCTCCTGGTCATTGGGCCCCAGTCACCCAACTAGCTTTTGGCCTAAGGCAGGACTAGAACTCACGTCATGGTTATTGGACCCAAGTCACCCAGCCAGTGTTTGTGCCTAAGAAAAGACTATAACTCACACTCTCCTGACCATTGGCCCAAAGCACCCAGTCTGCTTTTATACCTAAGGCAGGACTAGAACTCACCAACTCCCAGTTTCTAATCTGGTTCTTTCACCACTAGACCAACCTGTGAAAAGTATCTATGGTTTTTATGTACCGATTTGATGCTATTTGGCATCGGAAGGCAGACAGAGCGATACAAACAATCTCAAGATTTAATTCAGGAGGGTTTTATACCCACGTCATCAGCACAAAATCATCAATCGTCACATTCTATCGTCCTATTCCAAATATGGCCCCATATTGTCTCATCTTCATTATAACCTAGCTAAGCTGTCTGAAGGGATTACAAGCCCAATGTGCAAATTTTACCCTTTTTATCAGCCATGCTCAATTAGCCATCCTTTGGTCTGAAAGTTTTCGAACAAATTGGGGAAACCATCCGATAATCTTTATAATGAATCCCACCGTTGGGTTTATATATATATTTCCTGAATTTCCGTATCAATTGCCAAGTGCAACAAATTGTTTCGTTTCCTGATGTTTCTTTCCGGATGGCTATTATAGTTAATTTAATATTTAAATAAATGTTAGATCGCTGGATCTGGGGGGAAATGTCATCTGGATACGTTTTGATTCAAAGTTGCTCAACATTTATTTCCTATACAAGCAAGTCTTTTAATAAATGCATGAACTGCACCGTTCCAGAAAGCAGTTCTGCTGGGAATAAGCATTAAACACTATTAAAACAAGCTATGTGTTCAAAAAGCCGCCCCAAATAAGATAATAATGAGTGCTTGATCAATACAGTCTATTGTATAATTAAAATTACACAATAATCAAACAATCTCTATGAATTCTAGGAGGTGAAGTCCACCCATCTTAAAACATTTGGCTATGGAATTCTGGGAGTTGAAGTCTGCCCATCTTAAAATATGCTTGGTTGAGGAATTCTGGGAGTTGAAGTCCACTCATCTTAAAGACTGTTACCTAGGGAATTCTGGGAGTTGACGTCCACCCATCTTAAAGCATACTGGCTGAAGAATTCTGGGAGTTGAAGTCCACCCATCTTAAAGCATGCTGGCTGAGGAATTCTGGGAGTTGAAGTCCACCCATCTTAAAATATGCTTGGTTGAGGAATTCTGGGAGTTGAAGTCCACCCATCTTAAAGCATTCATGGCTGGGGAATTCTGGGAGTTGAAGTCCACCCATCTTAAAGCAGGCTGGCTGGGGAATTCTGGGAGTTGAAGTCCACTCATCTTAACGCATGCTGGATGAGGAATTCTGGGAATTGAAGTCCACCCATCTTAAAATATGCTTGGCTGGGGAATTCTGGGAGTTGAAGTCCACATCTTAAAGACTGCTACCTGGGGAATTCTGGGAATTGAAGTCCACTCATCTTAAAGCATTCATGGCTGGGGAATTCTGGGAGTTGAAGTCCACCCATCTTAAAGCATTCATGGCTGAGGAATTCTGGGAGTTGAAGTCCACCCATCTTAAAGCATTCATGGCTGAGGAATTCTGGGAGTTGAAGTCCACCCATCTTAAAGCATGCTGGGCAGGGAATTCTGGGAGTGGAAACCACCATTTAAAGCCTGCTGGTGGAGGTCCCTACAACTGTCACAAATACATGCCAGTTGCCAACCGTCTCAATTTTGATCGTGTGACTGGGGGGGGGGGAGGGAGGAAATGTTGCAACGGTCGTAAGTTTGTAAAAACGGTCATAAGTCCCTTTTTTTCAGGGCGGGGCCATTGTAACTTTGAACGGTCCCTAAACAAATGGTTGTACATCAAGGACTATACCTGTGTAACGTTGTGCCTTGTGCAATGGGACTTCTTTCAGGTTTCTAGAGTTAGGGCTGCAGGAGGCTCTCTTCTGCTTCCCCCCCCCCCCCCCCCAAAAAAAATTGCTTTTTAACGTTTCAATTAGGAAGGACATGGGAGTCAATCAAAGGGAGCCACACATCGTGAAGTGCCTGCTTGCCTTTTTCCAGTCCTGGCCTCTTCAATTATCTGTAATGAACTTCTTAACACAGCCTCAAACCTTTTTATATGCTAACGAGGGCTGGGTAGAAGCTGTGCCAATCGCCTCTCCTTAAGGAATGGAAAGCATGGTGGCATTGCGAGACGACAGGGGACAAACCCTGATCTGCAAAGCTTCGAGTTCCTTTCCTTGGCCTCTACACGACCTCTTCCAACAGGGGTGTCACGCCTGCCCACGCCCACACCTGGCCTAGTGAAGGGGGGGAGAAAGTCACATGACGACGTGGGTTTGACACCCCTTTCTTACACCCTGGATGTCAATCAATCAGAATAGAGCTGGAAGGGACCTTGGAGGTCTTCTAGTGCATCCATATACTGTATGTCGGTATGTCTGCCTCTCTATCTCCTTTTCTCTCTATCCATCTATCTATTCATCCATCCATCCATATCTGTCCTCTCTCACTCTCCTCCCTCCATTTCTACATCTATCTATGCATCTATTGTCCATCCACCCATCCGTCCGTTTATCCATCCATCTATCCATTCATCCACTTCTCTCTCCATCCATCCATTCAATTCTTTCTGTCCATCCATCTACCCACCCACTCATCCATCCTATCTATCTATCTATCTATCTATCTATCTATCTATCTATCTATCTATCTATCTATCTATCCATCCATCCATCCATCCACCAACCCACTTATCAATTCACCTACCCACTCATTCATCCATCCACCCACTCATCCATCCATCCAACCACTCATCCATCCACCCACCCACCCACCCTCTCATCCATCCACCCACCCACCCACCCACTCATCCATCCTTCCACCCACTCATCCATCCATCCATCCGTCCGTCCATCCACCCACCTACCCACATCCATCCATCGTCTCTGTCTACATCCATCTATCTATCTATCTATCTATCTATCTATCTATCTATCTATCTATCATCTATCATCTATATCTATCTGTCTGTCTGTCTATCTGTCTGTCTGTCTATCATCTATCCATCCATCCACCCATGTCTCTCTGTCTGTCTGTCTACATCTATCTATCTATCATCCATCCATCCATCCATCCATCCATCCATCCATCCATCCATCCATCCATTCATGTTTCTGTCTGTCTGTCTGTCTGTCTACATTTATCTTATCTATCTTTATCTCTCTCTCTTATCTCTCTTATTTATCCATTTGTTCGTCCATCCATCCATCCATCCATCCATCCTATCTATCTATCTATCTATCTATCTATCTATCTATCTATCTCTATCTATCTATCTATCTATCTATCTATCTATCTATCTATCTATCTAGATATCTCTATCCATCCATCCATCCATCCATCCATCTATCTATCTATCTATCCATCCATCTAGCTATCCATCTATCTGTCTGTCTGTCTGTCTGTCTGTCTGTCTGTCTCTATCTATCTATCTATCTATCTATCTATCTATCTATCTATCTATCTATCTATCCATCCATCTAGCTATCCATCCATCCATCCATCCATCCATCCATCCATCCATCCATCCATCCATCCATCCATCCATCCATCTATCTATCTATCATCTATCATCCATCTATCCAGCTATCTAACTATCTTCAGGATAAACTTGAAGGCCTCTTGATACACCCCCCCCCCCCATCTCCCGCTCTTAATAGTGTCCCATTTGAAAGGACTCTTTTTTTTTAAAAAAAAGCCCTTCCATTGGAGGGTTGCCTCTTGACTTTCTTTTTGACTCCACCTTCCCCCGTCTTGCCCCCCCCTCCCCCCCACCTGACTCTGCCTGCACCTGTCAAGACTTCTCTTCCCCCCACCGCCTACCCTCATCCAACCAGTGGGGCTCTTGACAACTCCAGAGGCCAGAGAATCTCTCTCTCGCTCCTGAAGTGGCAGCTTTGGGGAGAGGGAAGGAAAAAAGGGAGGACAAAGGAAATCAGTATATTTGAACCTGAAGGGGGCTCTTGAAAGATTTTGAGCCTTGCAGCAGCTGGCTCAGAGAATGGAGCCGCTGCCAGCTGAAAAACGATGAAATAATATTTGAAGTTCTCGCTCTTTTATGTGGCTCGAGACAGTCGGACGAGTTGGAACCCTTGTAGCGTGCAAGCTTTTTAATTTTTTTTTCTTTTTTCCAGATTTCCACTCCTTTTCATCTCCCTCTCTTGCTCAGCCCCCCCCCCCTTTCCCATTTCGGAGGCCGGCACGAGCATGGCGAGAGGATTGGGGGGGAGAAAGAAAAATAAAAGAACCCTCCTTCCGCGTAATTAGATGATTAAGTACCTTTTAAGCTCAAGGCCCTAACAGGCTGGTTATCTGGAATTGCTCTTTTCCCCCCCCCTTTTCTTTTAATGTTCCCGGCTTTTATTCTTACCAACATCTTTTCTGCACTCGTATCGCCCTCTGCCCCATTTTTTTAATGCATGCCACCCGGCTTCCTTCCTCACAGAAAACCCCCAAATCCCTTTCAAGGCTCTGAAAAAAAGATACGGTTGAAATAAAGATCTGCAAGAAAGAGGATTAAGGCTTTGTTTCCCCCTCCATTCAAACCTACTAGCCCCCCATCCTCTCTCTCTGCCCGACACACCAGCCCAGTGGACAGGGTGAGAGGAGAATGGAGCTCAGGAGGGATCCGTATCCTGCAAGAAATGTCGCTCGCCGCCTCAAAGGCCCGATCTGATGCAAAAGAAAAAACCACTCTTATGGTGCTTTAATTATGCACCAGCCAGCCTGTTCTGAGCCAGCTTCCTAAACATGACAAACCCTCTGAAGTGAACTCAGAAGATTCCTTTCTTAGCAGCGTCGGCAAATCTGGCAAAAAAGTTTCTCTCTCATCACAGGCTGACAAGTCCATCTGTCCGGCAGGGAGATGAATAGTTGTCTGTCGCATCTATTCATCTCCACCCCCTGCCTTTCATCCCCAGAGCTAGGGTGGGCTCTAGCAGTGGTGGCTCTTCCATCCCAAGGACCAGCCCATAGGTTTCCACTGCTCTCCTCTCCTCTGCCTTCTGCACATCGGCGCGTCAGGCACTGGACTCAGCTGTTCCTCCTCTTCCTCATCAGCCACCTGCAGACCTGTTGACTCTCCATCAGAGGGCTGAGGGACGGCCCAGGTCTGCCTCTCTCTCTCTACCAGCTCCATTCCCTCTTCTCCCATGGAGCTCTCAGGTTGCCTTGATGCTGACCCTGATTCCCACGCCTCCTCCTTCTCCTCTGATTTGGCTGCTGGAGTGGCTGGTGGCTGCAGGACACAACAAAGCCACTTGGTAGAAGCTGGGAGAAAATCTATAGATTTTCCCATGAAAAATGTTGCAGGGCAGGGCTATTTCATTTTGAATATATACAATACAATAGCAGAGTTGGAACTTGGAGGTCTTCTAGTCCAACCCCCTGCCTAGGCAGGAAACCCTATACCGTTTCAGACAAATGGCTATCCAACATCTTCTTAAAGACTTCCAGTGTTGAGGCATTCACAACCTCTGGAGGCAAGGAGTTCCACTGATTAATTAATTTAGATAGATAGTTAGTGAGTGAGTGAGTGAGTGAGTGAGAGAGAGAGAGAGAGAGAGAGATGATAGAGAGACAGAGAAATAGATGATAGATAGATAGATAGATAGATAGATAGATAGATAGATAGATAGATAGATAGAAGATACATACATACATACATACATACATACATACATACATACATACATACATACATACATACATACATACAATAGAATAGAGTTGGAAGGGACCTTGGAGGTCTTCTAGTCCAACCTCTGCCTAGACAGGAAACTTCTGGAGGCAAGCTGTTCCACTGATTAATTGTTCTCACTGTCAGGAAATTTCTCCTCAGTTCTAAGTTGCTTCTCTCCTTCATTAGTTTCCACCCATTGCTTCTTGTTCTGCCCTCAGGTGCCTTGGAGAATAGCTCGACTCCCTCTTCTTTGTGGCAGCCCCTGAGATATTGGAAGACTGCTATCCCATAGTCCTTCTTTTCATTAAACTAGACCTACCCAGCTCCTGCAACCGTTCCTCCTATGTTTTAGTCTCCAGTCCCCTAATCCTCTTCGTTGCTTTTCTCTGCACTCTTTCCAGAGTCTCCACACATTCCATGCATGCACCCACCATTCTGTGCATGCCTCAAAAATGTGCCTAAATAGGATGGCATAGAGCCAAGGCTACCAGCTCGGTGGAACCGGTTGGAAGCGGCTGACTACCACTTCTGATCAGGACACCTGTGCACAAAAGGGAAGATGCAGCTCTGCTCTCGTTATTCTGCTCCTGCTTACTTCTCGTGGCCGCTGCAGCCCTAACCGCTAAGAGTTAAGTCCCGTTCTCTCTTCTCCTGAATTATTAAAAGGCAATTCTGGGTGAAGAATCAGCACAATTTCCACCTGACGGATCCATTGATCGATAGAACTTGTAATTGAAACTAATGCAAACTTGTAGCCCTGCGTTCCTAATTTAAAATCACAGCGGCGCAATCCTCAGGCTCCTAGCAAGGAGGGACCAATGGGGATGGGACGTGTGGATGACCTTGGGGTGCCCCAGAGGGAAGAGATGCTGCCTAGGAAACAATCAGATAAGAGAAGCAGGAGCCTCCGGCAGCTTAACGGGCAGAGGAAGAATGGCCCTAATGGATCAAGCCATTAAAAGTGGTGGCAGGACATTTGTGCAGGAAGTTCTCGACTTACGACGACAATCAAGCAAGAAATTTCTGTTGCTAAGCGAGACAGTTGTTCAGTGAATTTCCCCACCATTTCACAACCTTCCTTGCTACCGTTGTTAAGCGAATCACTGCAGTTGTTAACTTAGTATCACCGTTGTAAGGTGAATCTGGTTTTCCCCCTAGACTTCGCTTGTCAGATGGTCGCAAAAGGGGATCGGTTGACTCCCGGGGACGCCGCAACCGTCAGAAATACATGCCAGTTGCCAAACGCCCAAATTTTTTAATCGCTCCACCCTCAGGATGCTGCGATGGTCATCAGTGTGACAAACGATCATAAGTCATTGTCCGGCCTGCAGCCATCTTGTCTTTTGGATCGTTGGCCTGCCACACTTGCTATTATTCTACTAGGCATTTTCTATGGTGGGGAAATGGGATTGTATGGAGTTAGATGATATGCAGCCATAACAACATTCTTTCTAGGAAGCCAAGGTCATCCTTTGTCTCTGCACCCGACCGGAACTGGATGGGTGGAATCTGTCAGCGCGGCAGTGGAAGATTGGACCATGGGATGGACTTGTGGGTGTGGGGGCAAGATCTTGAACTTTCAACTGGTGGGGAAAACTGGGAAGCTTTCCGATTCGGGTTTTCCCAGATGTGCCAACATGGCTCTCTTCATAAACTGGAACTTTGAGCAATACTTTGCTTTGGATTCTGATTTAATTTTGGATGCTATTTGGAACCCCGACATTCGTTCTTTTTCAGTGTCGTTGCCGCTTTGAACAGCAACCAAACAAATGATTGCAAATGGAAGATGGCCTGTATTTTACAATTTGCACGATCCTGTTAACGTAGCCTTACAACGAAGTAGAATTAGCTGGGTTTCCTGTCTGGTTTACCTGGAAGAGCTCGCATCGACTTGGCAGCCCTCAAACATCTGAACAACATCGGCTCAGCAAACCTGGAACAGCCATTCTAAGAGCGTGCAAAGCGCACATGTGCTTTGCATGCGCACACCACACTCAAAGACCACCCTCAGTGTCAGCACTGGTGAGCTGAGCGGTTGTTTAGCTCAGCTGAGGCGTGGCCATCCACTCTGCCGCGCGAATCAGCTGAGCTAAAAAATCTAGGGAATATAGGACTGGGGAGAAAGGGCGAGGCCAGCCAGAGGTGATATTTGCCACTTCTCTGAACTACTCAAAATTTCCACTACCGCTTCACCAGAACCGGTCCGAAACAGCTGAATCTCACCTCTGGGAACGGCCCTACTTTGTACAAGATGATTTGGGCATAATTAAGTCACAGAGCAGTTGGGGAGATTTTCAGACCTCCAGGTCATGGTTGTTCCAAAGGTGCTTTTTTTCAAGAGGCAACAGGACTTTCTGGTTTTTCTTGGAAGACGTTTTGCTTCTCATCGCAGAAGCTTCTTCAGTTCTGACAGGATGGTGGGGAATGGAATAAATGCACGGAGGAGCGGGTTTTAAGAACTTTTGGTCTTGAAGTCACCTTCAGATAAGCCGCGGACTGTCATCCGCGAGGGGGGCGTTCCACCAGGTTCGCCTGGTGCGCCAATTGCGACCCCTTTTGGACCGGGAGGCCCTGCGTACAGTCACTCACGCGCTGGTGATGTCTCACCTGGACTACTGCAACGCTCTCTACATGGGGCTCCCCTTGAGGTGCGCCCGGAGACTGCAGTTGGTCCAGAATGCAGCCGCCCGGGTAATTATGGGGAGATTGAGGTTCTCCCATATAACACCTCTCCTGCGCGAGCTGCACTGGCTTCCTGTGGCCTACCGGGTGCGCTTCAAGGTGTTAGTCACCATCTTTAAAGCGCTCCATGGCACAGGGCCTAGTTACTTGCGGGATCGCGTCCTGCCCCACATATCCCTGCGACCTATTCACTCGCACAGAGAGGGACTTCTCTGGGTGCCGTCCTCCAGAGAGTGTCAGAGGGCGGCGCCCAGGAGTAGGCCCTTCTCTGTGATGGGCCCTACCCTTTGGAATGACCTCCCCCCAGACATTAGGACAACAACTGACCTCCGCTCCTTCCATATGAAATTGAAGACCCACCTGTTCCGACTAGCCAGCCTGGCTTAAATTTAGAGCTTCTCCACCTCTTGGGCATTTTTAATTGTAATTTTAATTTAAATTTTAACTGTCATTGGGATTTTAATTGTTTCAAAGTACTGTAATTTATTTATTTATTTTCTACCTCCTCCATATTATATTGTTGTGATTGTTGTTATTGTACGTCGCCCCGAGTCCCTGGGGGGAGAGGGGGCGACTAAGAAGTCAAATTAAATAAATAAATAAATAAATAAATCCCACAGTGCAATGATGGTTAGATCTCTGCTAGTGTACGGCAAACCATCATCCTGACCCAGCGAGGTTATTCTTGTCTCCTTTTCACAACTGGGTACAATTTTTAGGGGTTTTTTTCTCCTCTGCTTCTGTTCAAAAGCTGATATCATCTTATTGCAGTAGCTGTCTCTTACATGTCCTCCTCCCCTATCTGGTAAATATCACATGCTCTCTCTCTCTCTCTCTCTCTCCCACCCCGTTCGAGGAAATAAATAAACCACAGATTCTTCCACTTGAGGGCTGCCAAAACATATTTCAAAGCAGCTGGCTGCGTTTTCAAAAGACCCCTGAAAAGGGAAATTATACGCCCAAGGCAAAGTGTTCCGATCCCCAATTGCGCGATCCGATCGTCCGCTCTTTTTTGAGTCATCTCTAGCCGTACAAATATCTTGGTTTTATTGCTGAGGTGAAGTGTTGAAGATGAGACGAATAAGGCTTGGCACAGTCTGGGCTCTTGGAGAAGTTTGAGTTTTAATCAGGAGTGAGATTCTACCTGTTCGGACCGGTTCAGGCAAAACGGTAGCTCTGACGATCAGCTGCGAAGCGCGTGATCACTGCACTGGTTGTTAAACCAGTAGGATCCCACCACTGGTTTTCATTAGGAGGAATGAAAGGAAATTAAATCACCGGGTCTAATCTAGAGCAAAGAACTCTGTTTCCCAATCTAGGCGGAGTCATCGCTTAAAGTTGTAGCGGTGATGAAACTGGCATCACTTCCAAATCTCGTAAATCTTTTGATTAGGCTTGTGATTCTGGAATCTGGATATCGTAAGGATTGAGCAGTGTCCCATCTTTGATTCCAAATTTGAGCCTCAGCGCAGGAAGAAGCATCGGTCTGCCACTCTTTAAAACAGCCTGATCTTTCCCCAGGATTGTGCTGCTCTCCTGGGAAAAGATGCAGCTGCTTTAAAAAGTTGCAGGCAGGGACTACTTTTATGTGGACAGTTGTGTCCCAAACTTGGCAACTTTTAAGATGTATGGACTTCAACTCCCAGAATTCCCCAGACAGCAACCGACATGTACTTATGATAGTTGCAGCATCCAGGAGTCACATGATTGCCACTTGTGACCAGGGGTGGGATTGAATTCGGACCGGTTCAGGAAAACCGGTCATTCCAGCAATCATTTGCCCTTGCCCATCTGCCTATCCTGCCCTGTATTTCTGTGTTTTTCAGCTCAGCTGATTCGCGCAGCGGAGAGGATAGCTGCACCTCAGTTGTTTTACTCACCAGGGTTGCAGTAGAAGGAAAGTCTTAGAGCTGTTTTCAAACGCACTGCGTGGTGCGGAGTGTGTTTGGTGCGTGTGCAAAGCATGTGCTCAGCAAACCAGTTCCCACACTGGCTGAATCCCACCACTGCTTGTGACCTTCCCAGATGGCTTCCAACAAGCAAAAAGCAACAAAGGGGAAGCCAGCTTTGCTTCACAACTGTGTGATTCACTTAACAACTGCAGGGACCCACGTAACAACTCCAGCAAAAAGGTCATGAAAACAGTAACTTCGCAAGTGCCTTGCATTAGAAACAGACATTCTGCTCCCAATTGTCGTCATAAGCCCAGGACCACCTGAATATACAGCTATTGATAACATTATTTTAATGAATGCTTTTAAATGATAACTAGAGTACTGTTACAAACAATCTGAGCCACAGAATTAATGCTGAACATTTAACACTGGCCAAATAGCCAAAATTCTGGGGAATATTTCAGATTGTTTATCCATGGGATTGTCTTCACAGATTTTCTCCCTTTCTGACAAAATAAACTCTACTCAATCTTCTCCTAGCTCTTATTATTATGGTTTCTTGCCCAGTTAGCCAGATGTTTAGCCTGGATTTGGCAATTTTTGTCCACCTATCAAGTCTTTTCCAGGGACTTGGGTTAGATAGATGTTCTTCTCCGTCTATTTGTTCGTCCGTCCATCCATCCATCCATCCATCCATCTATATATCTATCTATCTCTCCAAGCCTGTGTGTGTCTGTATCCATCCATCCATCCATCCATCCATCCATCCATCCATCCATCCATCCATCCATATCTATCATCTATCTATCTATCTATCTATCTATCTATCTATCTATCTATCTATCTATCTATCTATCTATCTATCTATCTATCATCTATCTATCTCTCCAAGCCTGTGTGTCTGTATCCATCCATATCTATCTATCTATCTATCTATCTATCTATCTATCTATCTATCATCGATCTATCGTGTGTGTATGCGTGTCTGTGTGTTCCAGCATAACTGAATTGCCTTGAGCAATTCCAACCAAACTTGGTACACAGATGACTTACTCTCTGGAAACAAATACTGTGGGGGTAAGATACCCTCCAACACTGCTCGGGGTGTGTGTTCTGCTAAGATACAGCCTGTTGTGCCTTCAAATGGCTTCTACCATACTGCCATAAAGTGGCTTCTACTGTACAGCGAAGTGGAGCCGCCATGGTAACGGCTTCACAGTACTCCACAAGGGGGCTCCCTCTGGTAAGCGGGAAAATCCAACATTAGAAATTACCTTTGGTCCGGACATTTTCAACAAGGCTTTGATTATTCTTGAGGACAAGATAAACTAGCAAAACAACAAGTATTGGAGCACAGGGGAAACTTTTTTAACTAATTGAATTGTCACCGAAATCAGGGCTCAGGGAGAAGTTGCTCTTGCGGTCGCCTCATCAGGAATTGCGGCGACTTTAATGGAAGGAGGGAGGACAGCCTATTCCACACTTACGTTGCCACTTGACATCGTCATTCCTGTCTAATACAAGACTGGGATAAATAAATACCTGGGCAACACCGGGTTATCAGCTAGTTTAATCATATGAAAGCAGTGGTGGGTTTCTACCGGATCGCACCGGATCGTGCGAACCGGTTGAAGAATGAACCCGGAAGTAATTTCCGGCCCCGCCCCCTTGGCGTTTTTTTTGCATCTGGGCTGACTCCCCGCCGCCACTGCTGTTCCTTGTCTTCTGGCCCGTTTCCCAACTGGCCTTTCCTTGCTTGGAGGGCTTTGGAGGGAAGCTTCTGCAGAAGCCCGGGTGAGTGACAACAAGTTCCCGCCGTTACGAAGTCTCGGAGGCTGTAATTTTCTGAGCTGTGCGCGCGCGCCTGTTTTCCACGGCGTGGAGCAGCAGCGAGGTTTGTGTGGCCGGCAATCACTCCAAATGCCATCCGGGAAGACGAGGAACGTGAGGGGGGACCGTTGACGGCCTCCGCAATCATCGCTCGCCTCGCAGAGCCTCGTTGCTGCTCCACGCCGTGGAAAACAGGCGCGCGCGCACAGCTCAGAAAATTACAGCCTCCGAGACTTCGTAACGGCGGGAACTTGTTGTCACTCACCCGGGCTTCTGCAGAAGCTTCCCTCCGAAGCGTTCTGAGCCTCGGAGGCTGTAATTTTCTGAGCTGTGCGCGCGCGCCTGTTTTCCACGGCGTGGAGCAGCAGCGAGGTTTGTGTGGCCGGCAATCACTCCAAATGCCATCCGGGAAGACGAGGAACGTGAGGGGGGACCGTTGACGGCCTCCGCAATCATCGCTCGCCTCGCAGAGCCTCGTTGCTGCTCCACGCCGTGGAAAACAGGCGCGCGCGCACAGCTCAGAAAATTACAGCCTCCGAGACTTCGTAACGGCGGGAACTTGTTGTCACTCACCCGGGCTTCTGCAGAAGCTTCCCTCCGAAGCGTTCTGAGCCTCGGAGGCTGTAATTTTCTGAGCTGTGCGCGCGCGCCTGTTTTCCACGGCGTGGAGCAGCAACGAGGCTCTGCGAGGCGAGCGATGATTGCGGAGGCCGTCAACGGTCCCCCCTCACGTTCCTCGTCTTCCCGGATGGCATTTGGAGTGATTGCCGGCCACACAAACCTCGCTGCTGCTCCACGCCGTGGAAAACAGGCGCGCGCGCACAGCTCAGAAAATTACAGCCTCCGAGGCTCAGAACGCTTCGGAGGGAAGCTTCTGCAGAAGCCCGGGTGAGTGACAACAAGTTCCCGCCGTTACGAAGTCTCGGAGGCTGTAATTTTCTGAGCTGTGCGCGCGCGCCTGTTTTCCACGGCGTGGAGCAGCAACGAGGCTCTGCGAGGCGAGCGATGATTGCGGAGGCCGTCAACGGTCCCCCCTCACGTTCCTCGTCTTCCCGGATGGCATTTGGAGTGATTGCCGGCCACACAAACCTCGCTGCTGCTCCACGCCGTGGAAAACAGGCGCGCGCGCACAGCTCAGAAAATTACAGCCTCCGAGGCTCAGAACGCTTCGGAGGGAAGCTTCTGCAGAAGCCCGGGTGAGTGACAACAAGTTCCCGCCGTTACGAAGTCTCGGAGGCTGTAATTTTCTGAGCTGTGCGCGCGCGCCTGTTTTCCACGGCGTGGAGCAGCAACGAGGCTCTGCGAGGCGAGCGATGATTGCGGAGGCCGTCAACGGTCCCCCCTCACGTTCCTCGTCTTCCCGGATGGCATTTGGAGTGATTGCCGGCCACACAAACCTCGCTGCTGCTCCACGCCGTGGAAAAAAAGCGGGCGCGCACAGCTCAGAAAATTACAGCCTCCGAGGCTTCGTAACGGTGGGAACTTGTTGTCACTCGGCCGGGCTTATGCAGAAGCTTCCCTCCAAAGCCCTCCAAGCGAGGAAAGGCCAGTTGGAAAAGGGGCTTTGCTCCTGCTCCGGGCTGGAGGCTTCCCTCCGAAGTCTTAGGATGTTCTGAGGAGCCCCCCAAGGAAAAACGCCGCTGCCAGGTAGTTAAAAGTACCTCTCTGATTCTGTCAGACTCTGTCAGTCTCTCTCTGATTCCCTCTCTCACTCCCTCTCTGTTCCTCTCTCTCTCTGTCTGTCTGTCTCACTCACACACACACACTGTGGTCACCTTGTTGAGTGTTCCAATCACATTTGAAACACTCAACAACTGGCTTGCATTTATGGTATTTTGCAGCATTCTGCAGTCATAGGACCAAAATATATGGTTAAAAGCATATATTTTGGTCCTATGACTGCAGAATGCTGCAAAATACCATAAATGCAAGCCAGTTGTTGAGTGTTTCAAATGTGATTGGAACACTCAACAAGGTGACCACAGTGTGTGTGTGTGAGTGAGACAGACAGACAGACAGAGAGAGGGAGTGAGGGAGGGAATCAGAGAGACTGACAGACACACACACACACACACACACACACACACAGACAGAGAGGGGGAGGGAGGGAGAGAAAGATAGAGAGACACACACAGAGTGAGTGATTAAGTGAATGAGTGAGAGACAGACACACCCACATACACAGTGACAGAGAGAGAGGAAGGGAGGGGAGAGAGACAGAGGGAGAGACAGAGACAGACACACACACACACACACACAGAGTGAGTGAGAGACAGACAGACACACACACACAGAGTGACAGAGATGGGGGAAGGAGGAGAGAGAGACAGAGATACAGAGAGAGAGACAGACAGATAGACACCCAGAGAAAATGACAGAGGGAGACAGAGAGGGAGAGAGGGAGAGAGAGAGAAAGAGCCAGAGAGAGAGAGAAAAAGAAAAAGAAAAAAAGAAAGTGGGAGAGAGAGATGAAAGAAAGAAAGAAAAAGAACTTATGACCACAATTGAGCCCAAAATTTTGGTTGCTAAGCAAGAGCATCGTTAAGTGAGTTTCACCACATTTTCCAAGTTAGCCATGCCCACCTGGTCACATGACTGCCAAGCCACTCCCACCAGGTCACATGGCCGGCAAGCCACTCCCACAAAGGAGGCCACACCCACAGAGTAGGTTCCAAAAAAATTTGAAACCCACCACTGTATGAAAGGTATCATTGCAGGAGGCAAGCTCTTTGTTATTGTTATTTTTATTATTTAGCCTCCCGTCAAGAGGCGATCTCAGGAACACCCTTGTGTCCTCCTACCTCAGGAAGTTTGACTTGTCCTTCCAGGAAGTGACAATTGCGAGGTTCGTGGGTGCAGACGTGACGATATTTGCACCAATAGCATCGGTACGGGCTCTCCACGCACGAGAGGCACCTGAAAGAAATATAAGAGAAAGGAAACGCAAAGAAAGCACACGTGCCATTCTCAGAGGGCGGGGGAGGGGATAAATCAAAGCACTAATCAAATCCACACTTCAAAGTTCTAGTCCTCCAGATGTTCCCATGTTAAGTTCCATCTGAGCCATCAAAGGCAGCTGGGTGACTTTAGGCCAGTCACCAGGAAACAGTGAGTTTTAGTTCTGCCTTAGCCCTGAAAGCTGGCTGGCTGGCTTTAGACCAACCACCAGGAGATGGTGAGTTCCAGTCCCAATTTAGGCATGAAAGTTGTCTGGATGATTTCGATCCAATCACCAGGAGGCGGTGAGTTCTAGTCCTGCCTTAGGTATGGAAGCCAGCATGGTGATTCTCATTAGAGAATCAGAGCTAAACCAGGCTGCAGCATTTCCCAAGTCCTGAACTTCATATGCTGTGATGGTCACAAGTGCAATGACTGGTTGTAACAGTGTTAGGTTCCAGATCTGGTTCCAACTGGTACGGTTGGAACGGGCCCAGCAGCGTCCACGAGCCTCCGTGACGCTCCAGCTGCATGCGCGAAAATGCCGAAGACTTAAAAGACCATTAAGGAGCTCGGGCAGGTGGTTGAGCCCTCCGGAGCACCGTACCAGAACGGTATCCAGTGCTCTGGGCAGGCTTCGATACCCCCATACCAGGGCATACCACCTGCAACCCATCACTGGGTTGTAAATAAGTGTGTTTACACTCTATCTATCTTCTCTATCTATCTATCTATCTATCTATCTATCTATCTATCTATCTTCTCTATCTATCTTCTATGTATCTCTATCTATCTATCTATCTATCTATCTATCTATCATCTATCTATCTATCTATCTTCTCTATCTATCTTCTATGTATATCTATCTATCTATCTATCTATCTATCTATCTATCTATCTTCTCTATATATCTATCTATCTATCTATATCTATGTATCTATCTATGTATCTATCTATCTATCTATCTATCTATCTATCTATCTATCTATCTTCTATGTATCTCTATCCATCCATCCATCCATCCATCCATCCATCCATCCATCCATCCATCCATCTATCTTATCTATCTATCTTATCTATCTATCTATCTATCTATCTATCTATCTATCTATCTATCTATCTATCTATCTATCTATCTATCTATCTTCTCTATCTATCTATCTATCTATCTATCTATCTATCTATCTATCTATCTATTTATCTTCTATGTATCTCTATCTATCTATCTTATCTATCTATCTTATCTATCTTCTCTATCTATCTTCTATGTATATCTATCTATCTATCTATCTATCTATCTATCTATCTATCTAATCTAATCTATCTAATCTATCTATCTATCTATCTATCTATCTATCTATCTATCATCTATCTATCTATCTATCTATCTATCTATCTATCTATCTATCATCTATCTATCTATCCATCCATCCATCTGCCCTATCATCTCTCTCTCCCACACACCCTGCTAATGCTGAACTCAGAATCATCTCTGCTTCACTAAAGGTGGCAGAATTCACAGGACCAAACATGGGCACCGTCAGAAAGAGAGGACCCAGGAGAGAAGCGCGAACTCACGAGGTGTGGACGCTGCAGTTGTAGAAGACAAAGCTGGTGCTGGCAAAAGTCATGCCCGTTTCTTTGGATTTGAGCTGGAGTTGGACAACGTGGTGATCTCCTACGAGGGAAGAAAACAGCAGGGTTACCTTGTTATTCATCCGAATAAAAGGGATGGAGGGAATTCCCGTTCTTCTAGCAACTCTACCTGTGTGTTGGTCCACCTGTGCATGGCTGTTCCCTAGGGCAGGGACCTTGGCAACATTAAGACTATGTCAGCTGAGAATTCTGGGAGTTGAAGTCCACAAGTCTTAAAGTTGCCATGTTTGGAGAACGCCAGTCCTAAGAGAAATGTTCTCCCAATGAATGGGTAAAATTGTTGTGTTTCTCTACCTGGTGGACTGCCTTGACCAGGGCTAAAATTTTAAAGAGCTGGCTCTATATTTGAACCTTTAAACCAGCTTTCAACCAAGATAACCGGACTTAAACCAGTGTCTTTTACTCGTACTAACTTAAATCTGGCATCCGTGGCATACAGCCATTTGTTTAGTGGCTGTTCGAACTTACGGCGGCACTGAAAGAAGTGACTTATGACCATTTTTCACACTTATGACCCGTAGGCAGCATCCCTGTGGTCACGTGGTCAAAATCAGGTGCTTGACGACGGGCTCGTATTTATGACAGCCTCGGGGGGGTGTCATGTGATCCCTTTTTGCGACCTTCTGACAAGCCAAGTCCACAGGGAAGCCAGATTCGCTTAACAGCCACGTTGCATGACTTAACAGCCGTCGTGATTCACTTAACAACTGTGGCGAGAAAGGTCGTAAAATGGGGGGGAAACCCACTCAACAAGTTTCTCACTTACCCACATCAATTTGGGACTCAGTTGTGGTCCAAAATTGGGGACTATACAATACAATACAATAGTACAGTTGGAAGGGACCTTGGAGGTCTTCTAGTCCAACCCCCTGCCTAGGCAGGAAACCCTATACCATTTCAGACAAATGGCTATCCAACATCTTCTTAAAGACTTCCAGTGTTGGGGCATTCACAACTTCTGCAGGCAAGCTGTTCCTCTGATTAATTTAGATAGATAGATAGATGATAGATGATAGATAGATAGATAGATAGATAAATAGATAGATAGATAGATAGATAGATAGATAGATAGATAGATAGATAGATAGATAAATAGATAGATAGATAGATAGATAGATAGATAGATAGAATAGAATAGAATAGAATAGAATAGAATAGAATAGAATAGAATAGCAGAGTTGGAAGGGACCTTGGAGGTCTTCTAGTCCAACCCCCTGCCTAGGCAGGAAACCCTATACCGTTTCAGTCAGATGGCTATCCAACATCTTCTTAAAGACTTCCAGTGTTGGGGCATTCACAACTTCTGGAGGCAACTTCTGTTCCACTGATTAATTGTTCTCACTGTCAGGAAATTTCTCCTCAGTTCTAAGTTGCTTCTCTCCTTGATTAGTTTCCACCCATTGCTTCTTCTCCTGCCCTCAGGTGCCTTGGAGAATAGTTTGACTCCCTCTTCTTTGTGGCAACCCCTGAGATATTGGAAGAACTCTATCATGTCTCCCCTAGTCCTTCTTTCTCTTAAGCTAAACATACCCAGTTCCTGCATTTCATTTCAAGAGGACGTGCTCCCCCATTTCGCTCCCTTTACTCGCACCCCACAGACCCCCAACATCTCAGCTGTGACAACCCCTTCCCTAACCTTCGTTCAGTGACAGGTCCTGCTATTTCCTTTAATCCCTGCCTGCCTTCTTTCAATGACAACCTGAATCCTGGCTTGCGCCTCATCTGACAACCGCATCTCAGGGACCTATTAAGACTTCAGAACAAAGGTGCGCGCATGTTTAATGCAAATCTTTGACCCCGTTTGTCTAATCCACCCCTCTCATTTTCTTTCCCCTGAAAGAGTCATTAATCAATCACGGCAAAGGGGACTAGACAAGGGGGCTCGTCATGGTGCGTCTGCGTACGCAAACTCCCGGCTCGCACATTCCTGAATGCATTTGGGGGTGAGGGGCGCCCCCTTCTGCTGCCCGTCTGGTCTGCCGAGGACTTGGATAGCTCCGTGAACATGCTAGGTTTAATCGCAAGCCGCTCCCTGCTGGGGGGAATTTTAAGGTCGAAGAAGTCAGGAGAAACCACACACCTGCGGTCCTTGTTTTACAACAGTTCATTTAGTGACCGTTACAACGGCACCAGAGGTGGTTGCCAGGCCTGCAGCCATGTTCCTTTTGGATCTTTGGCCTGCTACAATAATATTCGATTCTACTATGCTGTTTCATAAGTGGGGAATTGGGAGGGGGGATTGTACAGAGTTAGATGCTATGTAGCCATAACAGAATTCTTTCTAGAAAGCCAAGGTCATCCTTTGTCTCTGCACCTCTGCACCTGAACGGAACTGGATGGGTGGAACTGCCAGCATGGCAGTGGGAGATTGGACCATGGGATGGACTTGTGGGTTGTGGGGGGCAAGATCTTGAACTTTCAACTGGGAGGGGGGGAAACCGGGAAGCTTTCAGATTCAGGTTTTCCCAGATGTGCCAACATGGCTCTCTTAATAAATTGGAACTTTAAGGAATCCTTTGCCTCGGACTCTGATTTAATTTTGGATGCTATTTGGAACCTTGACAGTGGTATTCTACCAGTTCAGATTGGTTTGCCCAAACTGGTAGCGGAAATTGTTGGTGGCCCCCGCCCACCTGCCCCGGGTCTACGGCATCCCATTTAGGCCCCTTTTTTAAGCTAAAAGTCCACGCGTGGAAAGCGTACCTCATGCACAGCGATGGTGTGCACACTCACATTTGCGAACCGGTAGGGAAGTTAAGTAAATACCACTTCTGAACGACACCAAAGAAAGCGATTTGTGATTGTTTCTATTATTCACTATTGTTCACACTTGTGACTGTTGCAGCAAAGCCGTGATCGCAGGATCAAAATTCAGGCACTTGGCAACTGGTTCATATTTATGATGGTCGCAGTGTCCCAGGGTCACACTATCCCCTTTTGTATCTTTTTTCAGTGTCGTCGTAACTTTGAACAGTCACTCGATGAACGGTGGGTAAGTTGAGGCCTACCTGGGTTTGCAGGAGAGAGGGCCTTTTTTCCCAGAGCACAAAGGGGAAGCAGAGTTTGGAATCTCAGGTGGGCAGGAAGAGAGCAAGGTCAGAGCCTCCCAAGCAGTTCCCATACATCTGTTTCTCTATAACTATTGTTCCTCACTTTAGTCTGGCAAGATTCTGTCTTTAGGCAAACAATAGGCCTCAACGTACAGCCACAATTAAGCCCAAAATTTCTGTGGCTGCATGAGATGCTTGTTGAGTGAATCTTGCCACATTTCTGCTTGCCACAGCTATTAAACGAATCACGGCAGTTTTTTTTTTATATATATATACAAAGTTTTTTTATTTTTTTCATTTTCATAACATATAACCACATGTATACTATTACATAGCCAACATCATATTGTATCATTAAATGTTTACATCAATTCATCTTATCATCAACTCCCCAAAACAATTATTGGCTCTTCTGCTCTCCATACACCCTATTTGTACCTTATCCATCACTTTCTTTTCCCTCTCTCCTCCCTGTCCCTACCTCCTTTCTTTCCTCTGTCATCCTTCCTTTCTCTACTTCCCCTTCTTCTCTCCTTCTCCTCTCTCCTCTTTCCACTCATTTCTCTCCTCCTCTTCCCTTCCCCTTGCCCTCTCTCCCATCCCTCTCTTCTTCCCTTATCTCCCTCACTCACTATTTCCTACTCTTCATATCATTTACTTGGTGTATTTCAGCTTCTGAGCGAGCTCCATTTTATGTCGATGGTATTTATAATTCCTTTTCAATATACATATTTAATTTTAACATATATCTTCCTCCTTCTTCTTTTTTTTTTTAAAAAAAAGAACAAAAAAGTATACATATATAGTCATTGAGCTTTTAAACCCCACCCCACCCCCAGCCTCATTTTGGCCGAGATGTAGACCTGGTTTTGGCCAAGATGTAGACCTGGTGAATCATGGCAGTTGTTAAGTTAGTAACACGGCTGCCAGGTGAATCTGGCTTCCTTAGACTTTGCTTGCTAGAAGGTTGCAAAATATGATCACAATACAGTACAACCGTCATAAATAGAGGCCAGTTGCCAAGCGTCCAAATTTTGATCAAGTGTGAAAACTGGTCATCAGTCACTTTTTTCAGTGCCGTTATAACTTCAAAGAGTCAATAAACGAAAGGTTGTAAGACCAAAGCATTGCCTACAGACAGAATCTTGCAAGACTAAGGCAATGATCTACAATACATGTAGACCATTGCTTTAGTCTAGCAAGATTCTGTCCATAGGCAAGCAAAAATAAAGTCACTCGACTTCTTGTTTTGGGGGCCTGACGCAGAGAGTAACTTTGGGAACCCGACAAATTTGATACCTACCATTTTCCGTGATGATCTTCGGGACCTCCTTGGCTGCTGGTGACAGGCACTTGATCTTGTTCCCCGACACCACGCCGTCCATTTCCGCCAAGTCCCCAAAGGAGCAATTGACCCCGTTGGATAGCTCAGGCACGTTGTAGGCCTCCAACACCAGCTGCAGGAGAAAAGGAAAAGAGGAGAAGAAAGAAGGTAATGAGAACATGTGGAAAGGACAGGATGCCGCAAAGCTACAAAAGGAAAAATGGAAGATCCTGAGGTTGCCATCACCACCCAAAAACAGGATGCTGGGAACCTCAAATGATGTGTTCTGTCTTCCTCATAAAGATAATGACAACTGCACTGGTTAGATTGACAATGAGACACACTTGTTTGAAGACAGCCAAATCCACATTTTAGACAGAAAAGACCATTGGTTTGAAGGGTCAAAGAGGCATCCATATCAACATTGAACGGGCCTCTCTCAACAGAGGGGGAGGGATATGACACCATCTATTTCCAGTCTACAACATGGTCCTTTTAGCAGTTCCAAGAAGGCTCCACACCTATTTGCACCACTCAGGTGACCCCGAGGACACAGATAAACTTACAAGTGGCCTCAAAGACTCTGTAAAAAAAATTCAAATGACCAAGTATCAATTCTTCCATTTCCCCATCATCCAGTCAGAGTTGAAGAAGCTTCTTGGATAAGAAGCAAAACGTCTTCCAAGACAAACCAGAAAGTCCAGTGGCCTCTTGAAAAATCACCTTTGGAACAACCACGAACTGGATGACTAAGAATCTCCCTAGACCATGAGAAGATCTAAAGAGTAGAAGAATTCATCTTACTGGCCTCTAAAATCGACCAAGGTGGTGATTTTATGTCATGGGTAAATCTAATCTCATGAAAAGAAGGACCAGGGAGATATGAAAGAGTTGTAGACTTTGGTCTCCTTTTATAACCTTCTCAACCTTGACAACCTGAAGATATCTTCAAGAAAGAGAGAAAGAGTGCAGAGAAGAGCAACCAAGAGGATTAGGGGACTGGAGGCTAAAACATACGATGAATGGTTGCAGGAACTGGGCATGGCTAGTCTAGTGAAGAGAAGGACCAAGGGAGACATGAGAGCAGTCTTCCAATATTTGAGGAGCTCCCACAGAGACAAGGGAGTCAAGCTATTCCCCAAAGCACCAAAAGACAAGACGAGAAACCATGGATGGAAACTAACCAAGGAGAGAAGCAACCTAGAACTAAGGAGGAATTTCCTGACGCTAAGAGCAATCAACCCGTAGAACGGCTTGCCTTCAGAAGATGCAGGTGTTACATCACTGACTGAAATCTTTCAAAAAAAGATTTAAAAAGTTTAAAAGAAATAAAAGAACTAGAAGACTCCCTTAACTAGCAATCAACACCCACAAAAACAGGGATTGATACATGGATCAATACCAGACCAACCATCAAGCCATAAATACAGGCCTACTCAAAGAACCACCAACTTCGACAAACAAAGGAGAGGAGGAAAGAAGAAAGTAGAGAAGAAGGGAGGGCAGGAGAAAGAGAGAGGGAAGAAGACGTAGGGTCGTTGTAATATAAGATGTGCGGGATGGCAAGAAAGCATTCTCGGATATATTATTACCTTTATCTTTAGGGGAAGAATAGAATCATAAATGTTAAAGGATAACGCATAACACCAATAATACCTATGAGAAATTTACATTTGTGAAATATATGTATGTATAAGAAAAAGAAAAAGAAAAGGAACCACCAACTTAGGCCACCAAGCAAATAGGCTCAACAAGGAACCACCAAGATTACTCACACCCAAACTGGAAGGTAAGCCAGAAGTAAACATAAACAGAGAGCAAACTCCATATTAACATCAGGATTAATACTAAACAGACAATCAAGAAGTAAACCATTCTCCAATCAAGGGACTATCAACTCAGGGAAACAAGCTAACAGTAAATGGCAGCCTAATCAAGGAACTACCAAGAATACTAACACTATGGCTATCGTTGTATCATTAATATGTGAAACGAAAGCAAAGAAGAGCAAATTTCCCTCCCTTCTAAGACTGATGATGTGACCTAGTTGGGTAAAGAAATGTCGGCAAGAAAATAACCAACCTTAAAGCACCAAGGACCCTACAGTCTTCATCTTCTTTCTTCTCTTTCCTTCCTTCTTTCCTTCCTTCCTCCCTCCTCCTCCTCTTTCTTCTCTTCCCTTCTCCTTCCTTTCTTTTTTCCTTTTTAAATTCCTTTCTTTCTCCTTTCTTCTTTTCTTCACCTTCTTTTTTTCCTTCTTTGCTTGCTTCCTTCCTTCCTCCTCTTTCCTTCACCTTCCTCCCTTCCCTCCTTCCTTTCCTCTTTCTCCCCCCTCCTTCTTCTCTTCCCTTCTCCTTCCTTGCTTTTTTCCTTCCTTCCTTCCTCCTCTTTCCTTCATCTTCCTCCTTTTCCTCTTCCCCTCCTCCTCCTTCTATTCCCTTCTCCCTCCTTCCTTTTCTTCTTCTTTCATTTTTTAATTCCTTTCTTTCTCCTTTTCTTCACCTTGCTTCTTTCTTTCCTTCCTCCTCTTTTCTTCATCTTCCTCCATTCCCTCCTCCCTTTCCACCCCCTCCTCCTCTTTCTTCTCTTCCATTCTCCTTCCTTCCTCCCTCCCCCCTTCATTCTCTTTCCTTCCTTCCTCCCTCCCTCCCTCCCTCCCTTCATTCTCTATTTCCTTCCACCGCAGAGAATTCTGGGAGTTGAAAGTCCTCTTCTAGGCAGCCAAACTTCAATTCCCAGAATTCCCCTGCCAGTGTGGCCACCGCAGTGGATTCTGGGAGTTGAAGTCCACCCATCTGGATGCAATCAGTGAGGTGCACAAAATCAAAGACCGGCATTTAAGTGAATGTGAATTTTAAGAAACTGGAGCAGAGATTTGTTCCTTCCTTAATTCCTCCCTCCCTCCCTCTCTTCCTTCCTTTCTTCCTCCTCTCCACAAACCCCACTCTTTTCTATTAGTAGAGACCAATATCTTCTTGGTCACAAGGCCAGAGAGTCCTGGACGAGGGGCCTGGGGCCCCCGGTGGGCTGGAATCTGACAGTTCAGAGGTAAACAAAAACCCATCATCCTTACCGTCACGCTGTACTGGGAGACCGAGATGTTGTTGGGGTGCACGGTGAGTCGGACACATTGCTTCATCTCTGAGGCAAACCTCCGGGGCTCGCTCGACCGTTCACACTGCTCCTTCCTGGTGCACCTGGGAAGCGAGGGAGACGGACAGAGAAACAGAGGACGTCAGAAAAGCCAACACAATTCTTGGCTGCATCAACAGAGGGATAAAATCAAGATCACGTGAAGTGTTAATACCACTTTACAAGGCCTTGGTAAGGCCACACTTGGAATATTGCATTCAGTTCTGGTCGCCACGATGTAAAAAAGATGTGGAGACTCTAGAAAGAGTGCAGAGAAGAGCAACAAAGAGGATGAGGGGACGGAAGGCTAAAACATATGAAGAACGGTTGCAGGAACTGGGTATGTCTAGTTAGAAAGAAGGACTAGGGGAGACAGGATAGCAGTCTTCCATTATCTCAGGGGTTGCCACAAAGAAGAGGGAGTCAAACTATTCTCCAAGGCACCTGTGGGTAGAACAAGAAGCAATGGGTGGAAACTAATCAAGGAGAGAAGCAACTGAGAACTGAGGGGAAATTTCCTGACAGTTAGAACAATTTATCAGTGGAACAAAAGTTGCCTCCAGAAGTTGTGAATGCCCCAACACTGGAAGTCTTTAAGAAGATGTTGGATAGCCCTTTGTCTGAAACGGTATAGGGTTTCCTGCCTAGGCAGGGGGTTGGACTAGAAGACCTCCAAGGTCCCTTCCAACTCTACTATTGTATTGTATTGTATAGAAGCCATCCAAAAGTTTGCACCCAGTACAGGACTCCTCCATCAAACATGGAATTAATTTTACCAACAGTTGGAGGAGGAAAGAAAAAGGGGGTGGGTGGGCGAGATTAGGAATGTCAATTTCTACTGTTGAGCAAATCAAATACTGAGACAACACGATGCTTATCAAGCCCTAAGAAATGTATCTAATAGAAAATCATTTTTTTAAAAAAAAGAATTTTAAAGTTATGCAATAAAAGGTAGTATTTTGTGGCCTCCATCTTGACTTTTTTGACTTGATGAGCCCCTCCTACACACACAGACACAAATCAAAGCTGCATTCTGAAATTGTGCTCAGCTAATGTTAATAATTATGCACCTCCATAACGGTCTGGTTTGGCTCGGCAACCCAACAAGAGCAACACAGATTTCAAGGAATAATTAGAACTGCAGAAAAAACAATGGCTACCAACCTGCCTTCCATTGAGGACCTGCACACTGCACAAGTCAAAAAGAGAGCTGTGAAAATATTTCAAACCCCTCGCATCCTGGACATCAATTGTTTCAACTCCCACCCTCAAAATGATGCTATAGGGCACTGCACACCAGAACAACTAGACACAAGGACGGTTTTTCCCCCAACGCCATCACTCTGCTAAACAACTAATTCCCACAACACCATCAAATAATTTACAAAGACTGTATTACTATTCTTCTTCTCTTCTTCCCTAGTACCTATCTCTTCCCACTTAATGATTATAACCATGTTGCTTGTATCTTTACAATTTATATTGTTTTGATTTATTTACTAGTACGATTTGCTAGCTCATTAGTAACCTTGACTATCACTAAGGGTTGTATCTTATGATTCTCGATGAATGTATTTTATTCTCCTTATGTACACTGAGAGCATATACACCAAAGACAAATTCCTTATGTGTCCAATCATACTTAGCCAATAAAGAATTCTACTCTATTCTAATAATTATCCACTCCTTGTTTTAGAGACCCAAAACACTGAATCCTTGCCCAGGTCGGAGAAGGATGAAAGTACGTCTTTCATCTCATAATCACCCACCTAATGGGATGCATGGCTAATTTTTTTTTTTAAAAGTCCAGGCTGCTGTGAGCTAATTATCTACCATTAAGCTAATGCAACAGACCTTCAAAAAGATTCTTTATTGTTAACAGCAACTTTGCCCCCCTGTAAAATTCACTCTGAAGCTAAAGTCAGGAAGCTAAATGATTCAAATTTTCCACTGCCTTTGAGGCTTTTTGTTTTTTCTTCAGAGTTAGAATTGAATAGAGTAGAGCTGGAAGGGACCTTGGAGGTCTTCTAGTCCAGCCCCCTGCTCAAGCAGGAGAACGTCATTTCAGATAAGTGACTGTCTTTAAAACCTCCAGCGATGAAGCGCCTGGTGGCAAGCTGTTCCACTGGTTAATTGTCCTCACTGTTAGGAAGTTTCTCCTTAATTCCCGGTTGCTTCTCTCCTTGATTAGTTTCCCTCCATTGTTTCTTCTCCTGCCTTCAGGCACTTTGGGGAATAATTTGACCCCCTCCCCTCTTCTATGTGTTAAGGGATCCAGTCTGACTAGCAGAAATAATGCCTACAGGAAGTCCTCGACATACGACCACAGTTGAGCCCAAAATTTCTTTTGCTAAGCGAGACAGTTAGAACAATTAATCGGTAGAACGTCTTGCCTTCAGAAGCTGACGGAGTTCCAACAATGGGGATTGTTAAGAAGACATTTGTCTGAAATGGTAGAGGGCCTCCTGCTTGAGGTTGGACTAGAAGACCTCCAAGGTCCCTTCCAACTCTGTTATTCTGTTAGGTGAGTTTTGCCCCCATTCTGAGACTTTTCTGGACACCGTTGTTAAGTTAGCAACACGGTTATTAAGTGAAACGGGCTTCCCCCTTAACTTTGCTTGTCCGAAGGTCACAAATGGAGATCATATGACACCGGGATATGGAAACCATCATAAATATGCCAAGGGTCTGTTGCCAAGGGTCTGAATTTGGACCATGTGACCACGGGGATGCTACAATGGTCACAAGTATGAATAATAGTCATAAGTCACTTTTTTCAGTGCTGTTGTCACTTCAAACGGTCACTGCATTGCAGCAATCCCTTTGGTCACATGAGAAAAACTCAGACCCATGGCAACTGACTCATATTTATGACGGCTGCAGTGTCCCGTAGTCGCATGATCCTCTTTTGCGACCTTCAACAGGGAAGCCAGATTCACTTAACAACCATGTCAACTAACGTCACAACTGCAGGGATTGTAAAATGCAGCAAAATTCACTGAACGAATACCTCCCTTAGCAACACGTTTCGGGCTCTATTGAGGTCGTAAGTCGAGGACAACTGGTGAAAGGGGTATGTTGCCGTAGCCTCATTCCCAAGGGAATATTTGTGACAATTTCCGAGAGAGTGGGGGCAGGGAGAGAGAGAGAGAAAGAAAGAGAGAGAGAAGGAGGAGGAGAGAGAGAGAGAGAGAGAGAGAAGGAGAGAGAGAGAGAGAGAAGGAGAGAGAGAGAGAGAGACGGAGCCTGGGCTGTCAATCAATGTATTGTCAATGGAGCCTGGTCTGTCAATCAATGGAGAGTCAACAGCCCCCAGGTCTGGAGGTGGCTGATGAGGAAGAGGAGGAACAGCTGGGTCCAGTGCGGATGTGCAGAAGGCAGAGGAGAGGAGAGTAGTGGAAATCTATGGGCCGGTCCTCGGGGACGGAAGAGCCACCGTTGCTAGCGAAGCCCCACCCGAGCTCTGGGGATCAAAGGCAGGAGGCGGAGATGAATAGATGCAGCAGACAACTATTCATCTCCCTGCCGGATGGACCTGTAAGCCTGAGATGAGAGAGAAACTTTTTTATCGGGGCTGCCGGCACTCCTTATAAAGGAATCTTTTGAGTTCACTTCAGAGGGTTTGTCATGTTTGTGGAGCTGGATCAGAACACTTGATTTGGAAAAGTTTTCGTGCTATTAACTTTGGGGTCTCCCCAGAGAAAAGGAAGGAAAAAAAGAATGGAAGAGTTCTGTGGTTGACCATCATCTCGTTGGTTTCTTCTCCCGTTGCTTTGGAGAGCATTTCAACCGCTGGGACTGCAGAGGATAAACCGTGAGCAATCTCTAGGGGTTTTTACTCAGAGTAGACACCAAAGGAGAAGAGCCCCGGGGGGCTTCACACCCCCATTTTCGCTCAGAGAGCAAGCCCAGGACAATGCTGCGGACTGAATGGGCATCTCCAGGGATTTTCCCAAAACAAAGACATTTTAGGGACAATCCCACAAAAGAAGGACGTCAGAACTATATTTATTGATTTGATTTGATTTCTATAGATCAGGGGTGTCCAAACTTGGGAACTTTAAGACTTGTGGACTTCAACTCCCAGAATTCCCCAGCCAGCCATGCTGGCTGGGGAATTCTGGGAGTTGAAGTCCACAAGTCTTAAAGTTCCCAAGTTTGGACACCCCTGCTATAGATGCTTGTGAAAATTAGCCCATAGGAAGGAGGGTAGAATTCACAATGTGTTTTTCTATTTTTTTTGTAACGGCCCCTTCTTTCTTTTCTTAATCTGTTTTCTTTATTTTTTTTTCCTTTAACGTTCGAACGTTTCCAATGCACTGAAAAATTCCAATGAAAAAAGAAATGAAATAAAAATGTATCCGGGGTGACTAAGAGATCTATTGCAGACCTTTAGAAGACCTGCATTTTAATCACCAAGTTGCTAAATCCGTTTTCTCTTCCCTTAAAAGTTGTCCAGATCAGTTTTTTCCCAACCTCAGTTACTTCAAGGCATGTAGACTTCAATTCCCAGAATTCCTCAGCCAGCTTGCTTTAAGATGGGTGGACTTCAACTCCCAGAGTTCTTCACAGGGGATGCTTTAAGAGAGCTGGACTTCAACCACGGGTGAAATTCAGCAGGTTCTGATAGGTTCTGGAGAACCGGTAGTGGAAATTTTGAGTAGTTCGGAGAACCGGCAAATCCCACCTCTGGCTGACCCCAGAGTAGGGTGGGAATGGAGATTTTGCAGTATCCTTCCCCTGCCACACCCATCAATCCACGGCCACAGAACCGGTAGGGAAAAATAAATAAATTTCAAAATAAATTTCACCACTGACTTCAACTCCCAGAATTCCTCAGCCAGCTTGTTTTATGATGGGCGGACTTCGATTCCCAGAATTCCTCAGTCAGCTTGCTTTAAGATGGATGGACTTCGACTCCCAGAATTCTTCAGCCAGTTTGCTTTAAGATGGGGGGACTTCGATTCCCAGAATTCCTCAGTCAGCTTGCTTTATAATGAATGGACTTCAACTCCCAGAATTCCTCAGTCAGCTTGCTTTAACATGGATGGACTTCGATTCCCAGAATTCCTTAGCCAGTTTGCTTTAACATGGAGGGGGGACTTCAACTCCCAGAATTCCTCAGCCAGTTTGCTTTAAGATGGATGGACTTCAACTCCCAGAATTCCTCAGCCAGCTTCCTTTAAGATGGATGGACTTGGACTCCCAGAATTCCTCAGCCAATTTGCTTTATAATGGATGGACTTCAATTCCCAGAATTCCTCAGCCAGCTTCCTTTAAGATGGATGTACTTCAACTCCCAGAATTCCTCATCCAGCTTCCTTTAAGATGGATGGACTTGGACTCCCAGAATTCCTCAGCCAGCATGCTTTAAGACTTCAACTCCCAGAATTCCTCAGCCAATTTGCTTTATAATGGATGGACTTCAATTCCCAGAATTCCTCAGCCAGCTTCCTTTAAGATGGATGGACTTGGACTCCCAGAATTCCTCAGCCAGCATGCTTTAAGATGGATGGACTTCAACTCCCAGAATTCCTCAGCCAATTTGCTTTATAATGGATGGACTTCAATTCCCAGAATTCCTCAGCCAGCTTCCTTTAAGATGGATGGACTTCAACTCCCAGAATTCCTCAGCCAGCTTCCTTTAAGATGGATGGACTTCAACTCCCAGAATTCCTCAGCCAGTTTGCTTTAAGATGGATGGATTGCCTGGGAGAATTCTGGGAATTGAACTCCATCCCCTTCAAAGCAGCCGAGGCTGAGAAACACAGATCTAGGCTAAGAAAGTTGCTTCCTCTGTGATGGATCTTTTTTCTTCAAAAATAGAAGCCAACATCCAATCAGGACCCCTTAATAAAGGAGAAAACTTACACACATTCTAAAAAAGCAAGCAAACAAATCGATTTTGAAAACCTAGAAAACAAAAGAGGGACAAAACTCAACATTGTGTAGCTGCCGACACCTGACCAAAAGGCCGAATGAGTATCGATATTTTTACTTGTTGCTGCTACGAAATCCAGTTTGGTCTCCAAGGAGACCCACAAAAAAAAAAAGGAAAAGAAAGAAAAAATAATCTTATATCTCCATACAATGTGCGGCTTTCAATAGTGGGAAACAAATGAAGTTCCCGCTGAGTGATTTGATTATTCAGAGAACTGAATAATAATAATAATAATAATAATAATAATAATAATAATAATAATAATAATAATAATAATAATAATAATAATAATAATACGAAAATATGTTACGACGTCTGAGGCCCCTAGGTGGGGCCCGACTAGTAATCAATGCCAAATCTGGCGAATCAACTGGCCGCTGTGATACAATCGTATAATAATAATAATAATAATAATAATAATAATAATAATAATAATAATAATAATAATAATAGGATTGTAATAATAAATAAGAATTGCTTCCTGGGGCCATTTTGAAGACAACTCTGAGGGAGGGCAAAAACAGAAAATAGTGCCCCTCATGGCACCCTGGTACAAAAATTAAAGAAATAACATAATTTATATTTTCCTGGCTGCCAGAGAGAGCATAAGGTTGGCTTCAGGTCCATAAAGTGATTCTTGCATTCCTTTTCCAGGTTCCACACTGCTAGTTTAGTAGTTGCTTTATCAAATTTGGCAATTTGAAGATGCATGGACTTCAACTCCCAGAATTCCTCAGCCTGAATGCCTTAAAACAGGTGGACTTCAACTCCCAGAATTCCTCAGCCTGAATGCCTTAAAACAGGTGGACTTCAACTCCCAGAATTCCTCAGTCAAAAATGCCTTAAAACAGGTAGACTTCAACTCCCAGAATTCCTCAGTCAAAAATGCCTTAAGATGGGTGGACTTCAACTCCCAGAGTTCCCCAGCCAATTTGGACACTTGACACATATTTATGACCGTTTCCATTTCCCGAGTTTCACGCGATTATTGTTTACAGCCTTCCCAGTCCGATTTCTAACATAGAAAGCCAATGGAGGAAACCAGATGATTCACTTAACAACAGCAGTGACTCATTTAACAACCATGGCAAAAAAGGGTCATAAAATGGGGCAAAACTCTCTTAACCACTGCCTGGCTTTGCCTTGGAAAGTGTGGGCTCAACCTGTGGCCGTAAGTCGATAAATAATTATTTTTATTTGTGAATTCACGTCCCTTGTTCGTTTTGGCTTCCTCAGTCTGGTTTCCTCAGGAAGGAAGGAAGGCTCCTGGCATCTCCTCTCTGCCCCCCCCCCACCTCCCTCCACCTTGCAAACAGCTCAACACCTTCCCAGCAAAAGGTGTGAAAAATATCATCCCAAAAAGGAAGGCACGATTCCGTGAGGGACAGGTGAAAACATGTGAATATTTGGCACTGCCAGAAATTAAGCAGACAAGGATTGGGTTGAAGAAGAAGACGAGGAGGAGGAGGAAAATTAGAGAAGAGAAAAAGGAACAGGGGAAGGAAAAGGGAAAGCAGAAGAAAAAGAGGAAGAAGGAGAGAAGGAAGAGAAAAATGAAGAGGAGGGAGAGAAAGAGAGACTGAAGACAACTGCAGTGAAGGAGAAAGGAAAGAGGAAGGGGAAGAAGAAAAAGGAAGAGAATGACCATTGTCTTACCTGAAGGGTCCTTTTCAGGGCGCTGCAACGGAGAGTCCAAAGAAGGGGTTAAACACAGCCAATCTGCCCAGAACTGAATTGAAACTTTAAGCCACGCCTCTGGTGCCGACTCTCCCCAGATTTATTCAATGAAGACGTGGAACAGTTGCGCGCTGAAACTTCAACTGGAAGTCTAATATGGAACAAGTCAAAAATAGTCCAACAACAATAACAGAAACAACAAACAACACTGTGACTTCACAAACACCAGCGGAGAATAGACCCCAGGGCGGGGTGGACTCTCCGTTGCAGCGCCCTGAAAAGGACCCTTCAGGTAAGACAATGGTCATTTTCCAGGGCGCTGCTCTGGAGAGTCCAAAGAAGGGACATGCCCAAGCTAACTGTCACTAGGGCGGGAAGGCTCAGCCATCAGGGTCGCTCCGCTGGTATGGATGCCCTGAAGAACACGCCTCCCAAAGGCCCCTTCCGCCGATGCAAAACTGTCCAGTTTGTAATTTCGGACAAATGGAGACAGAGAAGTCCAGGTGGCCGCCTTGCAGATCTCTTCAATCGGTGCCTGTGTAGACCAGGCAGCTGTGGTGGCGGCGCTTCTAGTCGAATGTGCTGTGATATTGCGAGGCACAGGAACGGACTGTAAAACGTGGGCAAGCGCAATGCAGGCTCGCAGCCATCCGCCGATGGTAGATGAAGAGACCTTCTTGCCTTGAGAAGCTGGTTGAAAGGAGACGAATAGAGATTCGGATTTCCGAAAACTGGCCGTGCGCTTGATGTATCTGCGAATAGTCCTGCGCACATCCAGCATGTGCCAGCGCTTTTCCCTCGGGTGCCGAGGATGCGGACAAAAATCCGGAAGGACCACCTCCTGCGCCCGATGAAACCAGGAATTGACCTTCGGAATGAAGGAAGGGTCCAGCCTCAGGATTACTCTGTCGTTACGAATGAGACACAAGTCCTCTCTGACTGACAAGGCAGCCAGTTCCGATATGCGACGAGCAGACGTGATAGCGACCAGAAAAACCGTCTTGAATGTGAGGTGTCTGAGACTGGCCGTCTTAATGGGCTCAAACGGGGGCCCGATGAGGGACCGCAACACTACATTGAGATCCCAAGATGGGTATCTGTGGACCACTGGGGGTCTCAGGTTGGTCGCTCCCGAGGAAACTGCGGATGGTCGGATTCCGGCCAAGAGATGCGTAGCCCTCAACTGAGAGGATGGTTGACAGGGCTGCCGCCTGGCGCCTCAGGGTGTTAGGTGCCAGGCCCTTGTCCAAACCTTCCTGCAGGAAGTCCAGGATGACAGGAACCGAAGCAAGGGGCGCAGACGTACCATGAGCCGTGCACCAGCTGGCGAAGGATTTTCAAGTGGCGTCGTAGATGCGCGTCGTGGACTGCCGTCGTGACGCTTGGATGGTGCCAATCACCTTGTCTGACAACTTGCCTCTGCTTAGGAGATCCCTCTCAAGTGCCAGACGGCCAGCTGCAGCCACTGGGGTTCTGGATGTTGAAGGGCCCCCTGGCTGAGAGAGATGTCCTGTGGAGGAATCCGCCACGGTGGTGTGATCGAAAGACTCACCAAGTCTGCAAACCAGGTTCTCCTGGGCCAGTACGGTGCTACCAGCAGCACCTCCGCCTCCTCTGCTAGGATCTTCCTGATGACTCTGGGAAGAAGAGGTAGCGGGGGAAAAGCATAAAGCAGACCTTTCGGCCACGGGCCGTGCAGCGCGTTGACTCCTTCCGCCCTCGGGTCGTGGAACCTTGTGAAGAACCGCGGAAGATGCGCGTTGGCCGCGGTGGCGAACAGGTCCACCAGCGGGAGACCGAACCTCTGGGACAGTTGCTGGAACAGCAGCGGATGTAGACGCCACTCCGAGTGGTCGACTGTGGATCTGCTCAGCCAGTCCGCCTGGGTGTTGCTCGTGCCCGAGATGTGCTCCGCCTGAAGAGAAAGGAGATACCTCTCCGCCCATCGACCCAAGAGCTCCGCCTCCTTCATCAGGGATCTGGAGCGCGTTCCCGTCGATTGATGTGCGCCTTGGTGGCAACATTGTCTGTCATGATGCGCACGTGGTGGCCCTGAACGGTGCTCTGGAAGCGCTTCAGCGCAAGCCTGACTGCCCTCAGCTCCAGCCAGTTGATGCTGTGAGCGGCTTCGGAAGGGGACCACCTGCCCTGTGCGAGCTGGTTGTGGCAGTGGGCCCCCCAACCGAACAGGCTGGCATCCGTTGTGATGGTGAGCCTGACTGGCTCCTTGAATGGCGACCCCTTTAACAGGGCCGGAGACAACCACCACTTTAGAGAGCGACGTACCTCTGCTGGAACTGGAATCAGTCTTGTTGAGCTGCTTTCGTTTGTTCTTTGATATGGGAGCAGGAGCCACTGAAGGGGACGGGAGTGAAGTCTCGCCCAAGGCACGATTGACAGGCAGTGGAGTCTGACCGGACGTGACCGTAGAAAAGCCGCCATGGCTGCGAGAACCTTTGTGAATGTCCTGGGTGCTGATGACAGGCCGAATGGCATTGCCCGGTACTGGTAATGGAGGCCCGCGTAAGAGAACCTCGGGAACTTGCGGTGGGCTTTGCGGATAGGGATGTGGAGGTAGGCCTCTTTGAGGTCTATGGACGTTAGTATATCGCCTGGCCTGATGCACCCCAAGATGGACTGGAGGGACTGCATCTTGAACCTGCGATATGTCACGTGGTGATTGAACCTCTTTAGATCTAATATCCCCCTCCACCCTCCTGAGTTTTTGGGGACCAGAAACAGGATGGAGTAAAACCCTCTTCCTTCCTGGCCTGCTGGGACAGGTTCTATGGCCCTGATCTCCTTGAGGTGCCTTATCTCCTGTTCCGTGAGGGATCTTTTGACTAACCCTGAGGGAACTGGACACCGGAAGAAGTGGCGGGGAGGGGGGGACCAGAATTCTAAAGTGAGACCCATGCGGACCGTTTGAAGAACCCACTGGTCCGACGTGGTCTGCTCCCATTTGGCGTGGAACAACTGCAACCGCCCTCCTATGGGAGCTGACCTGTGATGGTCATTTATACCTCCTAAAGGGTCGGGAGCCAGAGCCCCCCCGAAATGGCCGCTTGGAGAAGGGCTGCTGGCGACCTCTGTCTCGAAAGGACTGACGGTCCAGGGACCGCTCACCCTGCTGGGGATACGCCCGATGATAGGGGGCGGAGCTGGTGGAGGGCTCATTGCTCCGAAAGGCCTGCCTCCTGTAAGAGCCAGGACCTTTACGATCAGGCTTTTTGGTGACTGATGGCATCACTTTCTTTTTGTCCTTCTTTTCCACAAGGACTGGATCAAGGACCTCACCAAACAGCTTGTCCCCTTTAAAGGGGGCAGTAACAAGCTTCCATTTGGAGCGCATATCCACATTCCAGTGCCTAAGCCACAGGAGGCGTCTGGAAGTAACATTAGACGCTAGGGCACGCGAGGCAAACTTAGCAGCATTCAGAGTGGCATCAGCAGTGTACTCTGTGACTGCCATGATTTTATTGATATCCTGCCTGACTTTAACGTCCTTGGCAGGTATCTTCCTCAACAACTGCCTCAGCCACAGGAGAGCCGCCCTGGAGAAAAAGGAGGCTGAAGCGGAGGACTTAATGGCCCATGCAGCTGTCTGATGGGTCTTGTGACAAGCAGTTTCGGTTCTCTTGTCCTCAGCCTTGAGCCCCTCCAACAGGTCAGGAGGGAGCACAGAAGAGGAGGTAAGAGCCGCTACAGGGGGATCGATAGGAGGGAGCTTGAGCAGTTCCTCCAGGCTGGCATCCACCGTATATAGCTTCTTGTCATGGCTGCTGGGGATAGCCATGGTAGCTGGCTGCGCCCACTGTCTTTGAACTAAATTGAGGAACATCTTGGGCACAGGAACTATTTCCTGGACCGAAATGGGTTCCTCAAAGAGATCCCCAGATAGATCATCAGGGTCTACAACCACCTGAGCTGGGGGGGTGGACCCCATGTGAGTTGAGATCTTAGCCTTATCTAAAATGGTTTTGAAATTATCCAAATTAAATAAGCCTGAAAAGGCCGGCTTTTTGGTGGGGCTTGCCTCATCCCCAGAGAATTCAGCTTCCTGCCTAGGAAGAAGTTCCTCTTCTTCCTCCCAGTCTGACTCATCGGAGGCCACTGAAGAATGCAGGGACGGAGGTGGAAGGCTAGGAGTCATCTCTCTGGAATCCTCCTGGGGTTGCAAATGGTGGGTCTTGCGAGTGCGCTTGCCACCTTTTCGCATGCCTGCCTCAATGCCCTGGGAAATGGCCCTGTTAATTATTTCCTGCATTTCAGTGGATAGGTTAGGCCCTTGGTCCTCAATGGGGCGAACCCTTTGAGTGGGCCCGGGGATCGGCTGTTGAGGGGCTAAGGGCCCCATTGGAGCTGGTCCCTCCTCCATATCAGAGGGACAGGCAAAGAGATCAGCCTGATCAGCCATGGAATGGCCTGGAGAAGTTGCCATGGCCAGGGAATCCCCTTCCTCTTCACTATCAGAATGGGGCCTCCCTGGGCTGGAGGAATTTCCCTGGAGGGCTCCCCAGGAGACACCGAAAGGGAAGATTGGGCCTGCTGTTGGGCTTGGAAGACTGTTTTTCTAAGGCCTTCTGTCGCCTTAATGCATCTTTGTCTAGGCCTGAGCCCTGCTTGGGGCCATGCCTGGAGTAAGGCTTACTCCCTCTAATGGCCTCCCTGGCAGCTTTCCCGGCCTGTCTTACAGGGGCTCTGGAAGAGACACCCTCAGAAGTCTCAGGGGCCTGATCTGCCATGGTAACAATCACTGGTTGGGACAGTAGGGGGATGGGAAAACCACCACTCACCACCTCCAGAAAGCCCACCGCAGCACGATGCTCCTGAGGAGACAGAGAAACTGCAAGGCCTGAAGTAGCTTGGAATCTTTTAGGCGCGAGCAGAATTCGCTCCCAGCACCTGCAGGAGAGTAAAGGAGGCGACCCAGCAGGCCACGATCCCACGCCGCTATCCCTTGCTTGGATTGGGGCCCAGGTCGCCGGTCACACCGGGCAAGTCTGACTCCACGCGGCTCCTGCAAAGAGCCAGGCACCAGGCAGCTGCGGCAAAAAACTTTTAAAAGTAAAGCCGGAAGATTGCGCAATCCAAAATGGCGGCCGGAACTCACCGGAGCTTTTCGCGCCAAATTTAAAGAGGGAAGAAGCCAAAATGGCTGCCCTGGAAGCCCACGCAGCAATTTGACTTGCTAGAAGCACAAATTGCAACGGAGGGCTTCCAGTGGGAATCGGCCCCCAGTAGGGGTGCCCCAACTCCGACCCACACGCTTCCCCCAACAGCTGCCTGCAGCTTCCAGGAGCCAGAGCAAAGCCCCGGACTCCAGGAGAGCCGAAAGGGTGAGAAAAACCCAATTAAAAAGGGAAAAAAACAAACTTAAATTTAAACTCACCAGCCTGCTCTAAAAATCCTTAAATATGCTGTTTTAAAAATTATTCCTCCTCTGGAGAGTCCAAGGAATCAATCTTAGAACTGGATAAATCTTAAAGCGCGTCTACTGGGCTAGCTGAATTGAAAAAATCTGGGGAGAGTCGGCACCAGAGGCGTGGCTTAAAGTTTCAATTCAGTTCTGGGCAGATTGGCTGTGTTTAACCCCTTCTTTGGACTCTCCAGAGCAGCGCCCTGGAAAAAGGGGGAAAGAGAAACGAACAGGAGGAGGGGAAGGCGAGAGAGCAAAGCAAAGACAAATGTAGAGAAGGGAAAAAAGTATGAAGAAAAATGAAGAAGAGAAGAACCAGATGTAGAAGGAAAATTGAGAGGAGGAAGAGGAAAATGAAGATAACTGTATTAGCATCCACATATTAACATAAACACCCATGAATTAGGAAAGATATAATAAAAAGAAATAAAAAGCTCAAGAAAAAAACCTTCACTTTCATTAGATATCAGCCAAGACATTTTAGTTTAGGGTCCTCCCTCCCTCCCTTCATTCTCTATTTTCTTCCTTCCTTCCTTCCTTCCTTCCTTCCTTCCTTCCTTCCTTCCTTCTTACCTCCCTCCCTTCATTCTCTTTCCTCCCTCCCTCCCTTCATTCTCTATTTCCTTCCTTCCTTCTTTCTTACCTCCCTCCCTTCCTTCTCTTTCCTTTCTTCCTCCCTCCCTTCATTCTATATTTCCTTCCTTCCTTCTTACCTCCCTCCCTTCCTTCTCTTTCCTTCCTCCCTTCATTCTCCATTTTCTCCCTTCCTGCTCTATTTCTTTCCTTCCTTCTTACCTCCCGCCCTTCATTCTCTTTCCTTCCTTCCTTCCTCCTTTCAGTCTCTATTTCCTTCCTTCCTTCTTCCCTCCCTTCATTCTTTTTCCTTCCACCACAGAGAATTCTGGGAGTTGAAAGTCCGCTTCTAGGCAGCCAAACTTCAATTCCCAGAATTCCTCTGCCAGTGTGGCCACCGCAGTGGATTCTGGGAGTTGAAGTCCACCCATCTGGATGCAATCAGTGAGATGCACAAAATCAAAGACCGGCATTTAAGTGAATGTGAATCTTAAGAAACTGGAAGAGAGATTTGTGCAAACCAGGCCTGGTTTCCACAACAGACAACCGAGGAACATTGCCATGTTTTCGACAGCTGCACCACCAACCACAATGCTGGGGGAGAAAGCGCTTTTCATCACCAGGGACTCCGAGGGCTGAAATCCTGCCTGCTTTGCATCTGCTAAAATGAGCCTGCCAGATTTTTTAGAAATGGGGAAGCTAAGGAAAGAAAGCAAAACACGTGGGACTTCAAGCTCCATCCTCCAGCACATGGAGCTCAGCATCCAAGCCAGTAACTCTGAAAGGGATCTTGGAGTCCTAGTGGACAACCATTTAAATAGGAGCCAGCCGTGTGCAGCAGCTGCCAAAAAAGCCAACACAGTTCTAGGCTGCATCAACAGAGGGAGAGAATCAAGATCACGTGAAGTGTTAATACCACTTTATAAGGCCTTGGTAAGGCCACACTTGGAATATTTGCATTCAGTTTTGGTGGCCACGATGTAGGAAAGATGTGGAGACTCTAGAAAGAGTGCAGAGAAGAGCAACGAAGAGGATTAGGGGACTGGAGGCTAAAACATACAAATGAAAAGAAGGACTAGGGGAGACAGGATAGCAGTCTTCCAATATCTCAGGGGTTGCCCCAAAGAAGAGGGAGTCAAGCTATTCTCCAAGGCCATCTGAGGGTAGAACAAGAAGCAATGGGTGGAAACTAACCGAGCAGAGAACATCTCTCATTGTCTATCTCTATCTATCATCTGTCTATCCATCCATCATCCGTCCATCCATCTAACATCTATCTATCTATCTATCTATCTATCTATCTATCTATCTATCTATCTATCTATCTATCCATCCATCCATCCATCCATCCATTATCTATCCATCCATTATCTATATCTATCTATCCCTCCATTTATCCATCTATCATCTATCCATCCATCTATCTATCTCTGTCTGTGTCTGTGTCTGTTTGTCTGTCTGTCTATCCATCCATCATCCATCCATCCATCTAACATCTATCTATCTATCTATCTATCCATCCATCCATCCATCCATCCATCCAGCCAGCCATCCCTCCATCTATCCATCTATCATCTATCCATCCATCTATCTATCTCTGTCTGTGTCTGTTTGTCTGTCTGTCTATCCATCCATCCATCCACCCATCTAACCATCCATCCATCTCTGTCTGTCTGTCTGTCCATCCGTCCAATCCATCCATCCATCTACCATCCACCATCCACCTTTCTATCCATCCTCCTAATTGAACTATCTGATTGGAACAGTCCATTTGGCTGCCTTCCATGGGAAGAACATTTGAAATGATTCCAAGGGGATAAGTTTTGCTTTCTTCTTCTTTTTTTTTGGCATGATATTGGGGGAAAAAACCAACACCCCTTCTTTGGAACATATGTGTTTTCTTTTGAGCTTGGAATGAAACCGCGCCATCCCAGAAGCCGTTGGACCGTTGCAAAGTGTGTAATGTTAAAAGACAACTCAGAATGCCTGAAAACATAACTCTCCGAACGCATTTGGGCTGCCAGCTTTGAAGCGCTCCCAACAGCTGCTATTTGGAAGATGAAACAATCTGTTTGCAACTTCATTTTGCAACGGGCCACGGGACGGATGGATTTCAGCACAACTGCGGAGAGGCAGGAAAAACCTTGAAGTTCATCACCAAGCAAAATTCATCTTCAAGCAAAATAGGGCAGACACTGAGCTTGTCGATCAGAAAGGTCAGCAGTTCCGCGGTTCGAATCGCTATTACAGGACTCCTGCCTGAGCAGGGGTTTGGACTGGATGACCTCCAAGGTCCCTTCCAACACTGTTGCTGTTTACTGTTTTCTGAATGCATGTAGAAGCACAGGAGAGATCAAGGAGAGATCCATCCCGGAACTAAGGAGAAACTTCCTGACAGTGAGAACAATTAACCCGTGGAACCGCTTGCCACCAGAGGTTGTGGGTGCACCTCCAACACTGGAGGTTTTAAAGAAGAAAATTGAGCTGCCACTTTTCCAGGATGGTATAGGAGGCTAAAACACGTGAAGCACACATGTTTGCAGGAATTGGGTATGACTAGTTTAATGAAAAGGAGGGACAGGGATAACAGGATAGCAGTCTTCCAAGATTTGAGGGGCTGCCCCAAAGAAGAGGGGGTCAAGCTATTCTCCAAAGCACCTGAGGGCAGGACAAGAAGCAATGGATGGAAACTAATCAAGGAGAGAAGCAACTTAGAACGAAGGAGGAAGTTCCTCATCGTTAGAACAATCAATCGATGGAACAACTTGCCTCCAGAAGTTGTGAATGCTCCATCACTGGAGGTTTTTAAGAAGAGATTGGACAACCATATGTCTGGAATGGCATAGGTCTTCCTGCCTGAGCAGGGGGTTGGACTAGAAGATCTCCAAGTTCCCTTCCAAACGAGAAGCAGATGATTACAAAGGTATCTATGGTGAGCGGAAACTCACCCCCAAGAATGCAGAGATGATTTGAACCTGGGCTATATTTGGGGAATGCGGTGGCTCAGTGGCCAAGACACTGAGCTTGTCGATTAGAAAGGTCGGCGGTTCGAATCCCTAGCGCTGCATAACGGAGTGAGCTCCTGTTACTTGTCCCGGCTTCTGCCAACCTAGCAGTTCAAAAGCATGTAAAAATGCAAGTAGAAAAAATAGGGACCACCTTTGGTGGGAAGGGAGCAGCGTTCCGTGCGCCTTCGGCATTTAGTCATGCCGGCCACATGACCATGGAGACATCTTCGGACAGCGCTGGCTCTTTGGCTTTGAAATGGAAATGAGCACCGCCCCCTAGAGTCGGGAACGACTAGCACATATGTGCAAGGGGAACCTTTCCCTATATTTGGGGAACAGCACTGCAAGTTTTGATGGAGCGTGGAAAAAAAAGGCTGCCATCAGTTTGGGTACCTGATGGGATTTAAAAAGTCTTTTTAAAAATTGGCATTAAGGACCGGATGACTAACACCACCAAAGAGAGAGAGCAGGAATGTGAGCTCAAGAATGTAAGAGAATTAAGTTCATTGAAAAGAAAGAAATATTAATCGTAACTGAATATATGCTGTACAATGAAAGTGAGGTTTTTGGTTACATTGGATGGAAAATCTGTGATTGTATATGTAATCGAAAATACGGATGCAAAAACACTTGTAACCAAATGACATGCTGTATGTAATGGATGAAAAAAAAATTAAGGTTGTCTTTTATGTTTAAAAAAAAATGTGGAAAAAAAAGGAATGTGAGCTCTGTCACTTAATTATGATGATTGTTGACTGTTTATTTTGGGATTGCTTTCTGCTGTGGGCCACCCAGTTGCATTGTTCGAGCTGACTAAGGGGGGGGGGATCCTATAAAAATAAAAACAATAAATCCAGTTTGGCAAGTCAACAATTGCCTAGCTGCGTGTACCCGATGAATTTCTCTCCCCCGTCTTAAACTCCTTGCGCAACAGATGTGAAGCAGCCGCTTTAAGGACGTGTTAAAGAGAAAAGGAGGTCTTCAACGGGTGTGGCTGTGTGTCAGAATCTGCACACCAGCAAGTGCGGTGTGACAATCAGAACTCTGTCCTTTTACAACGGCAGCAAAAGGAAGGAGAATCTGAGACCCGAACGCACCCACTGCCTGCAAACTTTTGAAGCTCCCAACTGCTTTGGTTAATGCCACTGGAAGGCACATGGCTCAGGGTTTTTTCAATCCTTAAGAAGGCACTCCTTTCGGTATCTTTTCTTTTTCAGATGCTGGAAGGGAAGAGTCAGAGGCCCCCGGTGGTCCTCAAGTTGCAACCATTCGTTTAATGACCGTCCGGAGTTACGACGACAATTCACGCAGGCCAAACAGGGAGAGCCAAAGGCCGAAAGTGGTTGCTCCCTTATGGGAAGTCTTCGAGAAAAGATTGGGCAGAAATGAGATACAGTTACCTGCCTGAACAGGGTGGGTGGACTTCAAGGTCCCTTCCACATGAGAAGCAGATGATTACAAAGATATCTGTTAACAGGACAACTCTGTTATCTTATCCTATCCTATCCCCTATCCCATCCCATCCCCTATCCTATCCCCTTTCTTATCCTATTCCATCCTATCCCCTATCCTATCCTAGCCTATCCCCTATCCCCTATTCTATCCCCTATCCCCTATCCTATCCTATCCTACCCCCTATTCTATCCTATCAACTATCCTATCCTATCCTATCCCCTATCCCATCCCATATCCTATCCTATCCCCTATCCTGTCCTATCCCCTATCCCTTATTCTACCCCCTATCCTATCCTATCCCCTATCCCCTATCCCATCCCATATCCTATCCTATCCTATCCTATCCTATCCTATCCTATCCTATCCCCTATCCCATCCCATATCCTATCCTATCCCCTTTCTTATCCTATTCCATCCTATCCCCTATCCTATCCTAGCCTATCCCCTATCCCCTATTCTATCCCCTATCCCCTATCCTATCCTATCCTACCCCCTATTCTATCCTATCAACTATCCTATCCTATCCTATCCCCTATCCCATCCCATATCCTATCCTATCCTCTATCCTGTCCTATCCCCTATCCCTTATTCTACCCCCTATCCTATCCTATCCCCTATCCCCTATCCCATCCCATATCCTATCCTATCCTATCCTATCCTATCCTATCCTATCCTATCCTATCCTATTGTATCCTATCCTACCCTTTTCTAGATTTTTTCCGTGGCCATGGGGTTGCTTTCAGGCTATGGGCTAAAATTGTTGGGGTTGTGTATGTGGAGCAAACCTCACACCCAGGGTGTCCTCCAACTTGTTGGTGCAAATGAGATAACCGCTCATCCCACCGAGGGCCTGAGATAATCAAACCAGCCCACGGTGGGCTTGCCTGTCCAGCAGACCCCTTGCCCAAGGACTCTTTTGACTCGGCTGTTTGCAGCTAATTGCCTACAAGGATGCTACGCATCCTAGGAAGCCCTAGAGGGAGAGAGGGGGCGATGGGGACGGTTGCCTAGCAGCAGCCAATGGCGTGCAGACCTTCTTTTTTCTCCTAGAAGGACCCAAGGATGCTGCAGAAAAGCAAAAGCCGTGATGAAAAGATGGGGACTCGCTTGCTCTCTGAAGAAAGACCAAAGTCGCCTGGCCTTTATTTGCCGAGAGACGGAAAACAGGGCAAGGAGCAGAATTAAAAGACTGGGACATGATCAAAATTATAAACCATGCTGGTTTGGATGAAAAGGAACGGAGGTTTTCCTTCTCTCTCTCTCTCTCGGCACACAAAACCACCAATGTGCAACCTGTTAAACGACTCAGAGAAAGACAGAGCAGGATATATTCACCCAACAGTCTAAACTCGGTTGATGCCAAACTTGCTTTGTCTTACTTTGTGGCGTGCAAAAGCCTCCAAGTAAGGGAGACTTGGAGTCCCGCCTCTTGTGAGGATCTAAAATAAGGAGGGTGTTATTCATTTATTTAATAGGGAAATTTATATGGCTGCAAGTGACTTAATTTTATTTTACAGAAATAAAACCCCCAATATAAAACCCAATGCAGGCAGTCCTCGACTTACGACCGCAATTGAGCCCGAAATGTCTGTTGTTAAGCCGGACGTTTGTTAAGGGGATTTTGACCCATTTTAAGAGCTTTCCCCAGGGGACGTGGTGGCTCAGTGGCTAAGACACTGAGGTTGTTGATCAGAAATGTCGGCAGTTTGGCAGTTCGAATCCCTATTACGTGCCACGTAATTGAGTGAGCTCCCGTCACTTGTCCCAGCTTCTGCCAACCTAGCAGTTTGAAAGGAGGTAAAAAAAGGCAAGTAGAATAATAGGAACCACCTTTGGAGATGCAGACTCCACGCTGTAGTAGCAACTACTTGGCAAGAAGTCAGGAACAGATCTTCATTCTAATGAATTGAACTAATGGTCTCCTGCAAACTCCACTCCCCTTTCGCTCCTCTTTCCCTCTGGGAGGGGCCATTCAACATCCACTTGTGCCTTTACTCCCGCATCGGCCCTTGTTCCTTAGCGGTTCCTTTCTCCTGGCAACTCTGTGTATGTGCACATCGGGAACAGGCTCCAGCTGTTCTTCTGCCTCACTGATCTCCGATTCCAAAGGCAGCTGATAACTGTCAAATGGCCCTTTCCCCCTCTCTGCCTCCGACACAGAGCCCTTGTCTGAGCCTTCCAGAACTGGCCCATGTTCCTTCCCAAACTCCTCACTGTCCAAAGCTGACGCCAGAACCACTGCCTGCTGGCAGTCGATAACACACTTGCACAAAACCACGCAAGCCACCCCATTTGGACCTAACAGAAGCTTCCGGATACTTTTCAAGAACAGCCCCACCCAGAGTGCATTGTTAATCCAAGAACTATTTGAAGGAGGGTCCCGATCTCGGGCGAACCCACAGCTGAGTAGTCACAACAGGCCTAGACAACCTCGTGACTCATAACAACAACAACAACAAAAAATGGGAAAGGGTCCAGAAAGGCATAATAAAATCTGGCTGCTTGAGGGTGTGTGATTCCCCGCTTGGCTTACAGCGTTGGCCAAATCTATTGCTTTGGCAAGGAGAGGAGGCTAATCTATTCTAATGCATGCTAATTAAAGCTGAACTGCAAGCTTGATAAATAACCAAGCTCAGACGGTGGAAGAGGGAGATACCTTCCCTCTTCCCTCTTCCTTATTATCTCTCCTCCCAGATGGGATGCTGTCCCTGGTTGCAAAGTTAGTATTTTAATAAGAGGGCAGATGTGCTTAAGTGTTCTTGTATTGGGCACGAAAAAGGCACGTCAAAGCTTTCCCTCCCACCCAACCCCCGATAAAGGCAAAATCGGATGCTCATCTACCCAATGAGTTAAGACGGTGTTTTTCTAACTTGGCTTCTTTAAGAGGTGTGGACTTCAACTCCCAGAATTCTCCAGCCAGGAAGTTGCTTTTGAGTCCAAAAGTGGTGCTTTGGTTCAAATGGGACAAAGGAGTCCCGGAGAATGGGCTCCAGCACGAGTTTGAAAGTTCAGAAGACAAAACCTCTTGTCCCGGTGACCATCCCAGATTGGATCCCGTGCTAGAGCCGTTGAGGATCCCACCATGTTTTTCTCATCTGATCCCCGTAATCAAGCGTGGGATCCTGCCGGTTTAACAACCGGTTCGGTGATCGCGTGCTCCATGCGCCTGCGCAGTTTTAACAAAACTTACATTCCATGTCACTTCTGGGAGTAACACACCTGGGGCACAGCAAAGCCACTCTGCCGCGCGAATCAGCTGAGAGGATATAGGTCAGTAAAGCGCAGGGATGGACGAGGGGGCTTATCTGATCGTTGCTGCCCAGCTTATCATCGGAGCAACCGGTTCAGCCAAACTGATCTGAACCGGCTGAATCCCACCCCTGCCCGTAAGGCTTTTACTTGTTGGTGCCCAAACTGTGGAGACAGGCTGGCTACGATTTGCTTTTTTCTGACTGCTTTAATTGTGCTGCGTTGAGCAAACTATACAGGAGGGAGGTTAAATTAATTGGCTCTTGTTTCAATATCCAGAAGCCGGATTATTATAGTTCAGAAAAATCAAAACAATTAAAGGTCCAGCTGTATGTTGTAGTGACAGAGGCAGATGGTGATGGAGTCAGTTTTTCTAATCCACGGAGAACTCACTGCTGGAGGGGAAAAAACTAATAGGTCTACAAAAGTATTGGGACCATCGGCTTATATTTATTTTATTTATTTAAAAAATTGGTACTTTGTTTTTTTTTTATAAATAACTCGATGTGGTGAACGTATCTAAAACTCCTTCCCATTTTCCACACAACAACCCTGTGAGGTAGGTTGGGTCGAGAGAGAGGGGCTAGCTCAAAATTACCCCTGAGATCTTGGAACACTGCTATCATGTCTCCCCTGGTCCTTCTTTCTCTTAAGCTAAACATACCCAGTTCCTGCAACCGTTCTTCATATGTTTTAGTCTCCAGTCCCCTAATCCTCTTTGTTGCTCTTCTCTGCACTCTTTCTAGAATCTCCACATCTTTTTTACATCCTGGCGACCAGAACTGAATGCAGTATTCCAAGTGTGGCCTTACCAAGGCCTTGTAAAGTGGTATTAACCCTTCACGTGATCTTGATTCTCTCCCTCTGTTGATGCAGCCTAGAAATGTGTTGGCTTTTTTGGCAGCTGCTGCACACGGCTGGCTCCTATTTAAACGGTTGTCCACTAGGACTCCAAGATCCCTTTCACAGTTACTATTATTGAGGAAGGTACCACCTATACCGTACCTGTGCATTTGGTTTTCCTTGCCTAAATGTAGAACCTTTCTTTTTGCACCCTTGAATTTCATTTTGTTAGATAGCGCCCAATGTTTCAAGTCTGTCAAGATCCTTCTGTATCTTAAACCTATATAAATTTTGGGCTTAGATGTGGTTGTATGTCAAGGTTTACCCATAAGACAATTTCAACAGCCCTTCCAATTTTGCATTAATTTGCTTTGTGCCGTAATGTGTCTTCTCGTCTTCTCTGAGTTTATAAAAAACAACCCCTCCTAATGCTGCCAAATTCCTGGACAATAATTTGAAAGGAAAAAATAATAATAATAACGTACCAAGGGAGAGGAACTAATAAAAGGAAACAAAGCTGCAAGAGATAAAGCAAGTTAATTAATAAGCTGAATCGCTCCTTTCTGATACATATGCTGCCCTATCGGAGTTTTCTTATTAACGCTAATAATGTTTATGAATGTTTCCCTCTGAACTGCAAAGATAGTTCCTTGCGTAAGACCGGAGAGAGAGAGAGAGAGAGAGAGAGAGAGAGAGAGAGAGAGACGGCTGTGTAATTCACTGCAAGAATTACATTCTTGGTTGGTTAGGCGTTCCTTCCCCCTTTCCATTTTTTTAAACTCTTTGCAGATGCAGGTGAAGTTTTATTTTTTATTAAGCAACACCCGATGCCTCAAAAGGTGACGTCAAAGGGGCATTTGATATTCTCGTTTCTGGGTGTGCAATTTCCAGTGAAAATCCCTAGCAGCCTGGCCATTGGGACAAAAATCCCACCAGATTTTTTTTTGAGGGGGTGGGTGGGGGCACTTCACCTGACACTCAAGAAGAATGCAGGGGCAAAAAGACGGAAGATGAGATAGGTGACCTAACCACGAGACTCAAAACTGAAGGGAGTTCCTGCAGTCCATTGGGTCATCCCAGGGCCTTAGATTGGCTTTTCACCCGAGCACCAATGGGGGTGCAGAGAGACTGAATGCTATGGTAGAGCAGTACCTGAGGTGCTATGTCAGGGGTGTCCAAACTTGGGAACTTTAAGACTTGTGGACTTCAACTCCCAGCATGGCTTGCTGGGGAATTCTGGGAGTTGAAGTCCACAAGTCTTAAAGTTCCCAAGTTTGGACACTCCTGTGCTATGCGAACTATCAGCAGTCCAATTGAGCAGACCTTCCGACCTTTGCTGAGGTTGCTTACAATAACACTGTTCACAGCAGCACAGGACTAACGCCGTTCAAAGTAGTGAGCGGCATGGACTTTGTCCCAATGCCTGAGTATCCAAGGGATTCCCCCTTCATCAGTCAGCTTGACTGACTGGATGTCAATGCTAAAAGCAGCCTGCCATAATGTCAAAAAAGCGCTCGCGAAAGCAGCACAAACCTATAAGAAACAGGCAGATAAACATCGAGCTCCGCAACGACCATTCCTGGTGGGAGAGAAGGTTTACCTCTCCACAAAATATTTGAGGTTAGGACTCCCTAGCAAGAAACTGGGACCAAAGTTTGTAGACCATTCCCCATAGTAGAGATCATCAACCCAGTCTCAGTGCAACTGAAACTGCCCCGACTGCTAGGGAAGGTACACCCAGTATTCCATAGTAGCCTCTTAAAACCCGTGGTCGGATCCACTCTGAGACCACTGCCCAGGGAGCCCCCGGGCCCTGTGGTCATAGGGGGCCAAACCCATTATGAGGTGCAACGCATCCTTGATTCGAGGTGGCACAGGAGGCAACTCCAGTGCTTAATTAAGTGGAAGGGCGATCCCTTGTCAGAGGCATCTTGGGTAATGAGTAGAAATGAGGCTGATCGCCTTATAGAGAGATTCCATGAAAAAACAAGCCTGGGGGGGGAGAACGCAGCCTTGAATCCCATACTGGTACTCAAATTATTTTTGCTTGCACAGATTGCCTTTGAAAAGTGAGGGGAGCCAGATGTCAACTCTCTGTGTTGACATTCCGTGCAGAGCATCGGCGGAGCCGGATCTCAGATTACAGTAGCTGGGTTGAGATGAATGAAGCTATTGGATAATGTGATTTATGACACAGGCTGAAGAGAGGACAGAAACACAGGCAAAGTTCAAAAGCAGATAAAGAACGCAAAAAAGATGGCTGCGAATAAAAAAAATGCCTAATGAAGTTGTTAATAAATCACTGCTTTTTGTATTACAATATCGGGTTGCTTATTATGAAGCAGGCATCGTTAGGGTACTTTACAGTCGAGGCCGTGCTCCGGAAAAGCCAAACATCTGGGTTCTAGTGCACACATGCGTGCCCGACAATCAGCTAGCTGGCGGGCATGAGGACACCACTTTTTGGCACTGCTGTGCATGCAAAGGACAGCTGACCATCATGTGCGCGCATACATGCTGGAAACCCAGATGACAAACAGGCAAGGCTACGCGTGCCGGGCGATACGGCTTCACATGCCACTTTGGGCACACGTGCCATAGGTTCACCAACGCGGATCTACTGGATCGAGTGGATGTGATCGGCAAGAGATCTTGACTTGCACCCAGATGCAAATTGTCAACCAATTCCTATATACACTCCTATGGGAAAGCCCAAAAGATGCCCTTCTCTGTGCTCTCCCACCTTGCGTCCTGGTGGTAGTTACTAAGAGTCTGCTAACAACAGATCTATAGGTAGACTTAACAACCCCAAACCTGAGACCAGATTTGAGTAAGTCAAAAAGAAACCTGTAGCATCGAACAATAAAAAACAATACAGCGAAGAGTTTAGCCTGAAACTGAAAGATCTAATTTCTTTTTAATATTGGGGGGGAGGGGAGGGGAGAGAAAAAATAATAATTCCACATCTTTTACAACGTCTTATCAATATTACATTAAGCCTCCGCAAGACAATTTAAGCGATTCTTTCTCCCTTACATCTCAGCAATCGTATTTAACACTGATATCACATTTTCTATTTCAAAAGGTTTAATTTACTTTCAGCACGAGAGAGTTCCTAGCATTTATACCGGGCTATTCTTTGTATTCTGTATGATAATAAAACCATATTTTTTTTCTTTTTAAAAAAAGAAGGGGGGGTGATCAACGAGGAGAGGGGCTTCAAATTCAGCCCACCCTGTTCCCCCAAGTGTTGTGGCCTTCCGGTAACCAGCGGAGCTGGCAACAGAGTCAGACGGTGGGGAGGTTGGGGAGGAACATGGGCCAGCCCTGGGGGCTGAGGAAGGCTCGGACGAGGGCTCTGCGTCAGAGGCAGAGAGGGAGTTAGACAGCAGAGAGGCAGAAGAACAGCTGGAACCTGTTTCCAGAGTGCGCATGCGCAGAGCTGCCATAAGACGAGAACAACTAAGACAGCAGAGTCGACTTAGGAGTAAAGCCACACACCTTGGAGGTGATTGGCCCCTCCCAGAGGAAACAAAAGAGGAGCGAACGGGGAGGGGGCTTTTGCAGGAAACAATTTGTTCATTCAAGAGTGGAAAGTTCTGTTTGTAACTATAAGAGACCCTGTGCCAAGTTTTGCCTCGCCCTGCATTTGGAAACTAGTTATTTGGCAGCTCTCCAAGCGAGATAAGGTTCGTGTGGATAAACATTCCTCGGAAAGACTGTTTGCTAAGCCCTTGCTGACTGGGAATGAAAGGAATTCACAGCCGTGTAAATAAAAGGGGTTTTGTCGGGACCAAGAATTTGCTTCTTGCTTTCTAAGGAGGCCTGGGTCAGAAACACCTACTTATCAGGAGAGCAGCTGCTCCATCGCTGAGAAACTCTTAAGTAAAAAAACATATCCGGAGTCTCAGCCAAGGCTATCTGTAACCTCACACAGGCTCTCTTGAAGATTCAAACCCCAGGAAACCCCTCAGCCTGTATAAGGGGTGTGTGAAATTGCTTCCTTTCGCTTGCCATCCAGATCAAACCGTCCGCAAGGGATCTCTGCTGAGCGGTGCAGCTAGGATCTTGAGATTCAGACATCGGGGGTGAGGGGGAGTTTAATATTTTGGGACTGCGATATGTCGAGGAATCTGCCATTTTGATCAGGATGTCAGCTGGGGAGACAGAGGGATTTGTCTTATCTGCCACTTAAGGTGGCTCAGTGGCTAAGACTCTGCTGAGCTTGTCCATCAGAAAGGTCGGCCGTTCGGCGGTTCGAATCCCTACCGCAGTGTAACGGAGTGAGCTCCCGTGACTTGTCCCAGCTTCTGCCAATCTAGCAGTTCGAAAGCAGGTAAAAAATGCAAGTAGAAAAATAGGAACCACCTTTGGTGGGAAGGGAAGAGTGTTCCGTGCGCCTTCGGCATTGAGTCACACCGGCCACATGACCACGGAGACGTCTTCGGACAGCGCTGGCTTTTCGGGTTTGAAATGGAGATGCGTATTAGGCACTACCCCCAAGGAAGCTTCCAGACTGATCGACAAATACAGGACAACAGAGTCGGAAGGGACCTTGGAGGTCTTCTAGTCCAACCCCCCTGCTCCTGCAGGAAACCTTATATCAGTGACTGCGAGCCTTTTTGGCACCAAGTGCTCGAACCGGAATGTGCATGCATGCCTAGGTATGTGTGCGTGTGTCCACGCTGGAGCGTTCAAGCTATTCTCCAAAGCATCTAAGGGCAGGACAAGAAGCAACGGATGGAGACTAATCAAGGAGAGAAGCAACCTGGAACTAAGAAAGAAATTTTCTGACAGTGAGTAGAATTAACCCGTGGAACGGCTTGCCACTAGACGTTGTGGGTGTCCCAACACTGGAGGTTTTTAAGAACAGATTGAACAGACATGTGTTCCAAATTAATTGACTAAATTAATCGAGGACTATGTGTAGAATAGGGTTTGGGGCCTGATCAGGGGGTTGGACTAGAAGACCTCCATGGTCCCTTCCAACCCTGTGATCCTCCATTGGGAAGAGCTATGAAGCCGGGGACCTCTTCTCACTCCGGGTCCTTCTTAGCATCCCCCCCTCCACTCCAGGCCATGTTCAAAGCATGATTTGAATATGGCGCTGGGCGTCGGGCGAGGCAGAATTTTTATTATTCAACTCAGTGGGTGCAAGGGATAATCCACTTTATGACAGCCGCCTCTGCCAAGGTTTTCCCGAGTCCCAACTTTCTCCGTCAAAGAAACTTCAGCCAAGTGGAAAATTAGAAAGCGAGGCCGACGGAAGGAGGGGAGCGTTGGAAGGAGAGGGGTTCGGCGGAAGCCCCATTAAGTCCTCCCCAAATTAATTCCTAACAACGGGCAGAGACATGGCTGTTTCCCCCAGGCCGACGGACAATCCCCGGCGAAAAGCAATTCAATTGCGAAGCCAGCTTTGCCAGTCACGGCTGCCTCCAGCTGCTGCTGATTTAATTTGCGCCTAAGATGCAAGTCGGAAGGTTTCTCCCCTATCTGGGTTCGGAAGAATCCGGAAGAGGCTTTGGCGTCCAAGCCTCAATTTTCTCCAGCCCAGCCAGCTAATTCACCGAAGCGAAGAATTGACACTGGAAAATGGAATTTGGCTCTGCCCGTCTGGCCCCGATCTCAAACGCCAAGACTGGACAATAGGCAGGTAGGATGGTGCTGTCCTGGTGATGCTGAGCTACAAAGGATCTCGCAAAGATGGCAGATGATAGGAAGGATCAATCAGGATAGAGCTGGAAGGGACCTTGGAGGTCTTCTAGTCCAGCCCCCTGCTCAAGCAGGAGACCCTGTACCATTTCAGACAAGTGACTGTCCGGTCTCTTCTTAAAAACTTCCAGTGATGGAGCCCTCCCAACTTCTGGTGGCAAGTTGTTCCACTGGTTAATTGTCCTCAGAGGAAGGAAGCAAGGAAGGAAGGAGAAAAGGGAGGGAGGTGGGAAGGATGGAAGGAAGGAAAGAAGGGAGGGAGGGAAGGAGGGAGGAAGAAGAAAAGGGAGGTAGGGAGGAAAGGAGGAAGGAAGGAGAAAAGGAAGGGAGGGAGGAGGGTGGGAGGAAGGAGGGGAGGTGGAGGAAGGGAGGGTGGAGAAGAGAGAGGAAAGGAATGGTGGAAGGAAGGAAAGAAGGGAGGAAGCAGGGAGGGAGGGAGGAAGAAAAGGGAGGGAGGTGGGAAGGATGGAAGGAAGGGAGGGACGGAGGAAGGGAAGAAGGGAGGAAAGAAGGAGGGAGCGAGGGAGGGAGGAAGGGAGGAAGAAGGAAGGAAGGAAGAAGGGAGGGAGGGAGGAAAGAAGGAAGGAAGGAGAAAAGGGAGGGAGGGTGGAAGGAAGGAAGGAAGGAAGGAAGGAAGGAAGGAAGGAAGGAAGGAAGGAAGGAAGGAAGGAAGGAAGGAAGGAAGGAAGGGTTTGTCTATACACCAGTAGAATATAGGACGTCTGGGACGAATGTAACTCTCTATTCATACAACATACAAGGCCCATTTAAAGGTTTAGTCAATACCAGGGTAGAACATGCTAATAATCGGTAGGGCAAATGGCTTACAGGTTGCATGAAGCCAGCCCACGCATGGTGTAGGATATTGGACCACTGCCCCCCAAAATAGGATTTGCGTGAAGGCAGGCCGTTCCATGATTTTGGGCATCTTAAGAACCGATGCATCAAACCCCTTCGAGGCTACGAAGAAAAACTCCAAGTCCCGGCTTACGAAATAAACTAGAGATAGCTGAAGGAGCTCCAAAGGTCCAGAGACATTAGTTCAGGGCGACGACGGGAGTCCAGGGGCATCCCCATCCTGTCACAAGTCTTGACACTATCAAGAACGATGGGAAATTGAAGCGCAAATAGATTCGAACGCAGACCTGACCTCTCCCTGGAGACCTGTCGCTCCACAGGCTATTTTCTCTCCCTGGCACCTCATCAGCCGACGGGCACGGAAGCTAGAAATTGCCAGTGAATCCGACAGAGAACAATTCCCCCCAAACCTCCCCGTGGCTCAGATGGATTTGTTCCCTGTCGTTCAGTTGTCCATCCATCATAAAACAGCCGATTTTGTTCCAGAGACCTGACGCCTCAGCAGAAGGAGTTTGACAAGCCGTGTGTTATTATCCTGGTCACCCGTAAGCAGAGAAAATAACAGCAGCCCCCATGCACTCCGACCTCAGCAGGAGATCCTGGAGGTGGTGATAAGCGACCCAACATTGAGACGTCCACTAGAGGGCAGCACACCAAAGAGAGAAAAGGCTCCTGGGTGCCCTCTAGGGGTCATCCAGAGTTTTGCAGTCTGTATGTACAGGTAATCCTCGACTGGTGAGCCAAATTGAGCCCCAATTTTCTGCTGCTAAGCGAGGCAGTTGTGAGTTTGTCCCTATTTTGTAACATATCTTGCCACTGGAGGATAGGTAGAAAGATGAAAGAAAGAAAGAAAGAAAGAAAGAAAGAAAGAAAGAAAGAAAGAAAGAAAGAAAGAAAGAAAGAAAGAAAGAAAGATAGATAGATATGGTTGGATGATGGATGATAGAGAGAGAGAGACACACACACACACAGACGCACACAGACAGACAGAGAGAGAGAGATACAGAGAGAGAGATTGATGGATGGATGGATGGATGGATGGATGGATGGACGGACGGACGACAGACACAGCGAGAGATTGATGGGTAGATGGATAGAGAGACAGAAACAGAGAGACAGAGAGAGAGATGGATGGATGAATGGATGGATGGATGGATAGATAAATAGATGATGGATGGATGGATGATGGATGAGAGAGAGAGAGACAGACAGACAGAGAGAGAGAGATACAGAGAGAGGGATGGATGGATGGATGGATGGATGGATGGATGGATGGATGGATGGAAGGGCAGACAGACAGACAGAGAGATTGATGGATAGATGGATAGAGAGACAGAAACAGAGAGACAGAGAGAGATATTGATGGATGGATGGATGGATAGATGGCTAGAAAGATAGAGAGAGAGAGACAGAGAGACAGAGAGAGAGAGAAAAAGAGAGAAACAGAGATGGATGGGTGGGTGGGTGGTGGGTGGGTGGGTGGGTGGATGGATGGATGGATGGATGGATGGATAGATAGATAGATAGATAGATAGATAGATAGATAGATAGATAGATAGATAGATAGATAGATGATAGATAGATAATGAATGAGTGAGAGTGAGTGAGTGAGTGAGAGAGAGAGAGAGAGAGAGAGAGAGAGAGAGAGAGAGAGAGAGAGAGAGAGAGAGAGAGATGGATGGATGGATAGATAAGCTCCCACAAGTTCTGAAGGCAACTTCTGTTCCATGGGTTGATTGTTCTCCCTGTCTGAAAATTTCTCTTTATATCCTGAATCTCTCCTTGGTCAGTTTCCATCCATTATTCCTTGTCCGGCCTTCGGGTGCCTTGGAAAAGAGCTTGAACTCATTCCTCTCTGGGGCAGCCCCTCAAATATTGGAAGGCTGCTATCCTGCCTCCCCTGGTCCTTCTCTTCCCTAGACTAGCCAGGCCCAGTTCCTGCAACCGTTCATCGTACGTTTTAGCCTCCAATCCCCTCATCATCCTGGTTGCTCTTCTCTGCACTTTTTCTAGAGTCTCCACGTCTTTTTAATAGTGTGAATTTTTTTATAGGATAGAAAGGAACCATGGAGAGAAGCAACCTAGAATTAAAGACGAACTTCCTAACAGTGAGGAAAATTAACCAGCGGAACAGCTTGCCACCAGAAGTTGTGAATGCTCCAACACCGGAGCATTTTTAAGAAGAGACTGGACGGTCACTTGTCTGAAATGGTAAAAGATCTCCTTCCTGAGCAGGGGGCTGGACTAGAAGACCTCCAAGGCCCCTTCCAGCTCTATTCTGAGTCTGATTGCAATTGTTCTCGCTGCAAGGACCTATCTCTAGGCCGTATTTGTCTTTGGCAAGTTTCCATCCGTTGCTTCATGTCCTGCCTTCAGGCCGAAAGAGTTGCGCACACACACACACACACACACACACACTCACAAAGAAAGTTGTGAGATAGCTAACAAACTTGGGCACCCAAAGGAGGTCTCATCTTAAAAGCAACTGCAGAGACACCTTCAAAGACTTGATTTTTATCGGGGCCTCTGAAGGGCGCTTGGATTACCTGCAAGCCGGCTTACTCAATCGCTAGAACTTTGACCGAGAAAAGGTAAATCCGAGGTCGATCAATTGAGGACAGTCGTTTGAACAGCGGGATGGAGTTACCCGCTGAGACCAGATGGTATTTATTTCCACGGCCGAGGCAACGGGAAAAGGGAGAGAGAAAGTTGGAAAAGACGCAATTAAAACCTTCTCTCCCGACCTCACGAAATGTCGAAGATGATCAGCGGCTTCGAGAGTGTTTCCCACCCACCCACCCCACCGCCACCTTTGGAGGGAAGCTTCAGAAGAAGAAGTTATCTGGAAGAAGCCAGGAGATCAGAAAAAGAGGGTATGTGCCCACCATACCACTGTTTTCTCCCCCATAAAGTTTGTTTGTTTCTGTTGTGGCACCCCAGTGGAGCTGGTACCAGATTCGGACAGTGAGGAGGTTGGGGAGGAACCTGGGCCAGTCTTGGAGTCTGGGGAAGGCTCGGACGAGGGCTCTGCGTTGGTGGCAGAGAGAGGGACAGAGCCATCTAACAGTTATCAGCTGCCTTCGGAGTCGGACATCAGTGAGGCAGAAGAACAGCTGGAGCCTGTTCCCAGTGTATGCATGCGTAGATCTGCCAGCAGAAGGGAACCTTTAAGGAACAAGGGCTGACTCGGGAGTAAAGCTACAGGTGGACGGTGAATGGCCCCTCCCAGAGGGAGTAAAAGAGGAGCAAAAGGGGAGTGGAGTTTGCAGGAGACAATCAGTTCAATTCATGAGGGTGAAGATCTGTTCTTGACTTCTTGCCAAGGAATTGCTGCTACAGCATGGAGTTTAGAAGATATCGGCCTGGCAGCTCTCCAAGCCTGATCAAGGTCTGTAGTTGTGAAATCTCATGAAAGACTGGACTTTGTGTATCTCCACATCTACTGGGCGTCACGAATGAAGGTGAATCTAGGTGTCCCATCTTGCAAGATCCAGTCTGAGTCCGTCACAAAGTTTCGTCTCCTGAGCTTTTGGACTCGTGCTGGAGACCATCCTCAGAGAACTTCTCTCTCTCTCTAAAGATCTAAAGGATCTCCTTCTTGAGCAGGGGGTTGGACTAGAAGACCTCCAAGGGAGTTTCTCTCTCTCTCTCCCCCTAGAATGTGAGAATGTGTCTCACTCACATTCTGGGGAGAGAGAGAGAGAAGTTCCCTTGGAGGTCTTCTAGTCCAACCCCCTGCTCAAGAAGGAGATCTTTTACCATTTCAGACAAAGGGCTATCCAGTCTCTTCTTAAAAACCTCCAGTGATGAAGCACCCACAACCTCTGGTGGCCAGCTGTTCCACTGGCTAATTGGAAAAGTTTTTCCGCGCCGAACCAGCAGGAATGCCGGCAGCAACCCACCCCTGGGGTGACAGCCGGCATGCACTCATGCGCAGTTCGACTTGTTTGAGCGGGAGGGGGCAGTTCCCCTCTTCCCCCACCCCACCCCTGGCCTGCCAGATTCATTTAACAATTGTGTTAGTAACTGAAGAACTGCAGTGATTCACTGAACAACTGAGGAAGATCTAGGATAGAATGAGACTGGAAGAGACCTTCCAACAATTATAAATAAAAATAAACTCCTTCACTACTCCCTGATTTTTTTTCATCTAATACCGCCGTCTTTCCCGGAAGCTGAACAGAAGATCTAAAAAGTCACATGCCACCTAAAACAAAAACTCTGAAGGCCCATTTTCTTCCCAATTTCCCTCTTTGCCTTATAGAAATCAACATCCCCCCTTCCCCCCAATTCTGCTTTCTGACTCCTTCTATGCCCGCTGCACCCCTGGATGCCTTTCCTGCTGGACAGCAAAGACCGAAAAGTTGGAGGAATCAATTCACTCAACTATAGAATCAGGACAGGAGAGAGAAAGAGAGGGGGGGGAGAGGGAGAGAGGGAGAGAGGAAGAGAGAGGGAGAGGGAGAGAGAGAGAGAAAAGAAAGAGAGAGAGGGGGAGAGAGGGAGAGAGAGAGAGAGAGAGAAGAGAGAGAAGAGAAAGAGAGGGGGGGAGAGAGGGCGAGAGGGAGAGGGAGAGAGAGAAGAGAAAGAGAGAGAAAGGAGAGAGGGAGAGGGAGAGAGCGAGAGGGAGAGAGAGAGAAGCCGGTAGTGTGAGCGGTGCAGAGAAGGGAGAAAGCAAAGAGGCCTGTTGTGGCGTCTCCGTGAATAGGCAGCTGCAAGTGGCTCGCTGCCGTTTTTTCCCACGGATGGCCAGCGCCCTGCAATCGCCTTTGAAATTGGCTAAGCTGCAAATTTGCTTCTCTGGAAGGTAGTTCTGAAGAGGCTTCCTGCGGAGAACACAAAAGCAGGACTTCTGGTTTCCACCCAGGCTTGGAGGAAAAGAAAGTGTTCTCCCTGGGTTGGGTCCTGACCCCCCCCACCCCCGAAAGAGGCCTTTTTCTTTAGAAAGCATCCGTAGGAAGTTAGCATCCACCCCTCTCCTAGAGGAATGACATATCCTGGGACGTATTAAAAGGGCAGAATATTATATTTCCCTGGATAAGAAATGGAGAAATATGATTTATAAACAGGAAACAGACACACTCTTAATAGCCCCCCCCCTCTTGTCAATGGGCCATTAGGGACCCGGAGTTGGTCTACTCTACATAGCAAAGATAGGATTAGCCTTCCACAGAAACTCACCACATGGCACCTGGGAAGAAGCAACCCTCAACTAAACTTGGACTCAAAAACACAGCCTAGAGAGTTGCCCCTGCATGGCCCCGTGGCCGTCTGACAACCAATCAAAATGCATTTCTTACCCAGGAACAGAAAACAGAGAGGTGGGGCCGAACAGAGAGTATAAAACCAGGGACTTTCAGCATCTTTTTTCTTCTTCACCCAACATCTGGAAGCATCTGATCCCCCTTTTCTGCTCAGGAGCTCAAGCCATGGGATCCTGTCCCCCATTAAACCATCTTTCCTAGCAGCCTCCATGTTTCCAGGGTCTTTTCCCCCCACTTGAAACTGAACCCGGAAGGACATTTTCTTCCAACACATCAAATCAAAGAGGCCAGGTGGCACCTGTTGCTTCCAGCTCATCTCCCTTCCTTCCCACAAAACTCTTGGTTGTTTTTTTCTCCAAGTAGGTGCAATTCAACAAGGTGGAGTAAAAGTGTGTTTGTTTCTTTATGAAAATTATTTGCAGGCCATTCCGTATCCAAGGACTACAGCTTGAAGGCATTAGAGCATTCAAAAGAACCTTCAAATCAGCAATCACAAAGATTAGGGCGAGGGACTAGAACTCACAGCCTCCTGGCGATTAGCCCAAAGTCACCCAATTGCTTTTCATGCCTAAAGTGGGATTGGAACTCACAGCTTCTTGGCAATTGGCCCAAAGTCACCAGGTGGATTTCATGACTAAGGCAGGACTACAACTCACCATCTCATGATGATTGGTCCAAAGTCCCCCTGCTGCCTTTCATGCCTAAAGTGGGACTAGAACTCATAGCCTCCTGGTGATTGATCCAAAGTCACCCCATTCCCTTTCAAGCTTAAACTGGGATTAGAACTCACAGCCTTGTGCCGATTGGCCCAAAGTCACCAGGTGGCTTTCATGCCTAAGGCGGAACGAGAACTCACAGCCTCCTGGCGATTGGCCCAAAGTCACCCAATTCCCTTTCAAGCCCAAGGGGGGACTAGAACTCCCAGTCTCCCAATGAGATGTTAGGAACGGGGGAAGTTGCAGCCTTTCCAAACAACCAATCCGTAGAAAAAGCTACGCTTTAGTAGAAGTCCCCAACCCCTTCCTTCCCCCCCTTCTCCTTCCAAGCGGAGACGTCCATTTCCAATGACCCATCTCCCCGGAGGATGGGCCTCTCCATTTGCAGCTTCCTTGGCTTTGACGCGCGATGGTGAGAAAAGGTGAGACGGGAGAGGAAGGGAAGAGAAAAGGATGCGCGCAACCGTCTCCTCTGGTCCCGGCGAGTCACACTTACATGTTGTGAAGCACACACCATCCGCAGTGGGGATCCCCTGAGCCCAGGCACTCGCTGCAACTTTTGTACTGCTCGCAAGACTCCACCGGTACACGGATAAGCTGTGGGGGACACAAAGAAAGACAATATTTAACAATTCGGGGCAAGTCACCCAGTGCTGCGGTCCACCAGCAGCCAGCAGAGCTGGCGGCAGATTCGGACAGTGAGGAGGTTGGGGAGGAACATGGGCCAGTCCTGGAGTCTGGAGAAAGGCTCTGATGAGGGCTCTGTGTCAGAGACAGAGAGGGGACCAAGGCCATCTGGGAGTTATTTGCTGCCTCCGGAGTCTCCGGAGTCTGACATCAGCGAGGCAGAAGAACAGGGGGAGCCTGTTCCCAGTGTGTTCATGTGCAGAGCTGCCAGAAGGCAAGAACAATTAAGAAAAAAAGGGCGACTCAGGAGTAAGGCTTGGAGATGATTGGCCCATCCCATAAGACAAAAAATAGGAACGAACAGGAGGTGAGCTTTTGCAGGAAGCAATGAGTTCATTTTGTTCAGTTCAAGCTCTGAGAAGCTCTGTTTGACTCTGTGCTCCGTTTGGCCTTGCAAAACTAACTGGCAATTAGGTCTCTGGCAGCGTTTCAAGGGAGAGAAAGGTGGGTGCTTTTCAACATTACCCTGAAAGACTGTGTCAACTCAAGCAGACATCTGTTGGACTCTTCACAGGCTGTTTGTGAATCATTGCGGGCTGTGAATGACCATAATTCACAGCCGTCTAAATAAAAGAGGGTTTTTGGAACTAAGTTTGTGATTTAGGCTTTCTCAGGAAGCCTAGGTCAGAAAACATAGGTTCTGAACGCGTTAACCTCCTGTCCGGCAAGGCTGTTAACCTTGCGAAAATAGCTCAAGTTCCTGATCAGAATAATTTGGTAGGACTCCATATTCAGCAACAATTTTACCATAAAAGCCAAACAAGCTGTGATTTGCACACTTAAGTAGAATATAAAACTTTCGTATAGAGTGATTGCCAGGCTTGGAAAAAAAACAAGCAGGGCGCACTCAGACACAGGAGCCATCAACAGGCACGTAGAGATAAACAACGTCTACATACCATTTAAAAGAGACAATCCAAAAGCGAAACAGGAAACCAAAGGGCCAAAGCCCCTCCTCGCCAGCCATCAACACCAAGTAAAGCAGAGATAACACCAAGATCAACACTAAATGAACAATCCGAAGTAATAAATACCTCAGTCAAAGAAGTACCAACTCATACAAGCAAACGGTAAACAACAGCTCAATTAACAAACCACCAAGAACATTTCCACCACCACTGACAGGACAAGCCACTAGTATATAGAAATAAGAGCAAATCCCTCTCTCATCTAGCACTGATCTCCCCCCTCCCCCCTCCTCCCCCTCTCCCCCTCCCTCCCAGGACTGATGAAGTTATTTAATGGTCTGTCTATCTATCTATCTATCTATCTATCTATCTATCTATCTATCTATCTATCTATCTATCTATCTTTATCTATCCTCTATCTTTATTGTATCATCCATCCATCCATCCATCCATCCATCCATCTATTCATCTATCTATCTATCTATCTATCTATCTATCTATCTATCTATCTATCTATCTATCTATCATCTATCTATCTATCTATCTATCTATCTATCTATCTATCTATCTATCTATCTATCTATCTATCTATCCACCTATCTATCTACCTATCTATCTATCCACATCTATCATCTATCTATCTATCATCTATCTATCTATTTATCTATCATCTATCTATCTATCTATCTATCTATCTATCTATCTATCTATCTATCTATCTATCTATCTGTCCCTTGAGCTCCGAGAACACCATGGAGCTCCCGCCCGGTTAAGGGTTGCTGCCGGCTCCCGTATCATCTGAGGGAGCCGAGAGTTTGATAGCCCGACCACCCAGGCATGTTTTGGGCTTGTTTTGGCCCGCCAGGGTGCTCGGTGAAGACCGGAGGGAGGAGAGGACTGGAGGGCTGGAGGAGGAGAGGACTGGAGGGCTGTAAACGGCTGTAAACGCCGAGAAACGCTGAGAAACACCAGGAATAGAGGGAATAGAGGAGAAACACCGAAAAACCTCAAAAGAGCTGGAAAAGAGCCGGAAAAGCTGAAGGAGAGTGAGAGGAAGGGGGTGAGAGGCTCCGGAGGCATTGGAAGCATTGGAGGCACCGGAGAGATCCTTGAAACATCGAAGAACTTGAGGGAGAGAAACAGGAAACATCTGATAGGTGAGAAGGACTGGGAGGTGGACGGAGACTGCTGGAAGAGACAAGGGGAGATGGCTGCGACGATGGTTGAATGGAGGAAGTTGCAGCCAGAGAACCCCCTGGGATATTTTGTCATCTTGTTATTCCTGGCTGTTTGTCTCTGGCTACTCCCTCTCCCCCCCCTCCCGGGCCCCTGCTGGCTCGAGCAGACTAACATTGAGAGCCAAGCAGCTGGGCCAAGAATCCCCCCCCCTTCCATCGGGGGGGCTACATCCACCATGGAACAGATGAATGGAACTATCATCTATCCTTTACCACCATTTACCATTTACCATCTTCGCCTTTCCCCCTACCATCTGGGACATCTAATCATGGCTTGCTCTCCCCCCCCTTTCTCTCCAAGTTCTGAGTACCACCTGGACATTAAAAAAAAAAAATCTTCTGCCCTCCATTGAGACTCTAGCCCACTGGTTTTCAACTATTAACTTTTATATCATCTGCACCCCTACCTTATCGGGATGGTCAACAACCTACCAATTTACTCGAGGACAGACCTGTTTCGCCTGCGGGAGGCCCCTCTCTCGCAGGTATGGCCCTTGGCTCTCTCAAGGGCCAGCCTTGATGACGGGTTCGTGAACCCCGAGAGGTGGAAGAAGAGGAAGCTGAGGGGCTTTTTAGTAAAATGTTTTATACTGTTTTTTGGGGGTCCCTGGGGGGGGGGGTGGGTTAATCAGACCGGGAGGACGGCCAGAGCCGGACAGACGGGTGAGTCCAGGAAGGACGGGGATGCGGTGGAGGGGGGGAATATAAAGGTCACGATAGCAGAGGGTTGTCCTATTACAACGGTCGCGGGGAGGAGGGGATGCGAGGACAGGATAAGATCCCAAGGTCGGTTGGGAGACCGTGGCTGCTGGTTACGCCCGGTCGCTTGTACCAACCCCTGCAGCCTAGGTGGACAGGTGCTACAGAGCCAGGGCCTGCGGCTGATGCTTTGCAACGCAAGGTCTGTCATCAACAAGGCCCCC
>JAKRSK010009708.1:0-10974 GCA_029891615.1 Natrix natrix natrix | reverse complement strand
CCAACACCACACACCATTTCCCCCTCCTCCCCCCTTCTCCCCTTCCCTCTCCCTTCTCCCCTTCCCATTCCCCATTCCCTCCTTCTTCTCCTTCCTTCCATCTCCCTCCCATTCTACCCCTCCTTCCCCTTCCCCCCCTCCCCCTTCCCCCTTCTCCCTTCCCTTACTCCCCTTCCCTTTCCTTCCCTTCTCCCTTCCCTTTCCCTTCCTTCCATTCCCATTCCCTTCTCCCTTCCCTTCTCCCTTCCCTATCCATTCCCCTCCTCCCTTCTCCCCTTCCCTTCCCCTCTCCCCCTTCCCCTTCCCCCTCCTTCCCTTCCCTCCCTTCCCTTCATCCCTTCCCTTTCTGTGTCCCCCATCCATACCCCAACCCCCCACACCCCAAACCCCCCAAACCACACACCAACCACCAACACCCAACCCAACACAACCAACACCCTCCCCCCAACCCACCCCCAAACCACAAACCCCCCAAACCCCCCCCACACCCCAAACCCAAACACCAAATAACAATCAACCCAAACCCACCCAAACCCCCCAAAACCATCACAAACAACCCCCCAACCCAACACAACCCCCAAACCCCAAACCCCAAACCATCCCCTCCCCCCCAACATAAACAAACCCCAAACCAACAACAACAACCCCCCCCCACCAACCCCTAATAATAATAATCTCTATCCCTCTCCCTTCACCCCCATATCCCCCCCCATCCCCCCACCCTTCCTTCCCCCTCCCCTCCCCCCACTACCCCTACCCTTCCCCTCCTCTCCCTTCCTCCCTCCCTTCCCTCTCCCTCCCCTTCTCCTTGCTTCCATTCCCATTCCTTCTTCCTTTCCCTTCCTCCCTTCCCCTCTCCCTTCTTCCCCTCCTTCCCTTCCTCCTCCCTTCCCCTTCCCTTCCCCTTCTCTTCCCTTCTCCTTCTTCCCCTCCTCCTTCCCTCTTCCTTCTTCCCCTCCCTCTCCTTCCTTCCTCCCCCTTCCTTCTCCTCCTCCCCCCTCCTCCCTTCCCTCCCTTCTCCCTCCCCTCCCTCCTTCTCCCTCCTTCCTTCCTCCCTCCTCCCTTCCTCCTTCCCTCCCTCTTCCCTCCCTCCCCTCCCTTCCTTCTCCCTTCTCCCCCCTTCCCTCTTCCCCCTCTCCTTCTTCCTCTTCCCTCTCCTCCCTTTCCCCTCCTCCCTTCCCTCCTCCTCCTTCTCCTCCTCTCCTCCCTTCTTCCTTCCTTCTCCCTTCTCCTCCTTCCCTTCCCCCTCCCTTCCTCCTCCCTCCTCCCCTTCTCCCCTCCCTCCTCCCCTCCTTCTCCTCCCTCTCCCTTCCCTCCTCCTCTCCCTTCCTCCCCCTCCCTCCCCCTTTCTCCCTCTTCTCTTCCCTCCCCTTCCCTCTCCCTTCTTCCCTCCCTTCCTCTTCCCCCTTCTCCCCCCTCCCTCTCCTTCCCTCCCCTTCTTCCTCTCCTCCCTCTCCTCCTTCCCCTCCCCTCCTCCTCTCCCTCTCCCTTTCCCTCCCCTTCCCTCCTTCTCCCTCTCCCTTCCCTCCTCCCCTCCTCCTTCTCCTCCTTCCCCTCTCCTCTCCCCCCTCTTCCTCCCCTTCTCCCCTCTCCCTCTTCCCTCCCCCTCCCTTCTCCTCCTTCCCCTCCTCCCCCTTCTCCCTTCCTCCCCCTCTTCTCCCTTCCCTCCCTCTCCTCTCCCCCCTCCTTCCTCCCCTCCTCTTCCCTTCTCCCTTCCTCCCTCCTTCTCCCCTCCTTCCCTTCTCCCTCCTCTCCCCTCTCCCTCCCCTTCCCTTCCCTCCCTCTCCCTTCCTCCCTCTCCCTTCTCCTTCCCTCCTCCTTCCTTCCCCTCCCTCTCCTCCCCTCCCTCCTCCCTCCTTCTCTTCCCTCCCCTTCTCCTTCCTCTCCCTCCCTTCCCTCCTTCCCCCTCCCTTCTCCTCCCTTCTCCCTCCCCTCCTTCTCCCTCTTCCCTTCCTCCTTCCCCTCCCTCCTCCCTCCCTCCTTCCCTCTCCTCCTTCTCCCCCTCCTTCTCACGCTCCCTCCCTCTCCTCCCCCTCTCCTTCTCCTTCCCCTCTCCTCCTCTTCCCTCCCCCTTCCCTCCCCTCTCTTCCTCCCTCCCCTTCTCCCTCCCTCTCCTCTCCCTTCCTTCTCCCCTCCCCCTTCCTCCCTCCTTCTCTCCCTTCCTTCCCCCCTTCCTCTTCTCCCTCTCCTCCCCTTCTCCCCTCCCCCTCTCCCTCCCTTCTCCTCCCCCCTTCCCTCCTTCCCTTCTCCCCCTCCTCCTTCCCCCTCCTCCTCCCTTCCCTCCTTCCCCTTCCCCCCTCCCCTCTTCCCCTCCTCTTCCCTCCTTCCCTTCCCTCCTCCTTCCCTTCTTCCCTCTCCCTTCCTTCCCCCCCTCTTCCCCCTCCCTCTCCTCCCTCCTCTCCTCCCCTCTCCTCCTCATCCTTCCCCTCTCCTCCCCCCTCCCTTCCTCCCTCCTTCCCCTCCCCCTCCTTCCCCCTTCCCTCCTCCCCCCCCTTCCCCTCCTCTTCCCTCCCCTCCTTCCCTTCTCCTCTTCCCTTCCTCCTTCCCCCTTCTCCTTCTCCTTCCCCTCTCCCCTCCTTCCTCCCCCTCCTTCCTCTCTCCCTTCCCTCTCCCCTCCTCCTTCCCTTCTCCCTCTCCTCCCTCCCCTTCCCTTCCTCCTCCCTCCCCCCCTCCTCCTCCCCTTCCTCCTCCCTCCCTCCCCTTCCCCCCTCCTCCCTTCCTCCCCCTTCCCTCTTCTCCCCTTCCCCTCTCCCCCTTCCCCTTCCCTCCCTCCCTTCTTCCCCTTCCTCTCCCTCTCCCCTTCCCCTCCTTTCCCCTTCCCCCCTTCCCCTCCCCACTCCCCTCCCTTCTCCCCTCCCTTTCCTCCCCTCCCTTCCTCCTTCCCTTCCCCCTCCCCCCCCTCTCCCTTCCTCCCCCTTCCCCTTCCCCTTCCTTCCTTCTCCTCCCTCTTCCCTTCCCCTCCTCCTCTCCCTTCCCCTCCCCTCTCCTCCTCCCTCCCCCCTCCTTCTCCCTCCCCTCCCTCCCTCCCTTCCCTTCCATCCCTCCCTTCCCCTTCTCCCTTCCCTCCTCCCTTCCCTTCCCTCCTTCCCTCCCCCCTCCCCTTCCCTTCTCCCTTTCACCTTCTCCCATCCCTTCTCCTTCCCTTCTCCTTCCCTTCTCCCTTCCTTCTCACTTCCCTTCCCATCCTTCCCTTCTCTTCCCCTTCTTTCCTTCCCATTCCCATCCCTCCATCCCTTTCTCCCTCCCTTCCTCATCTCCCTTATCCCTTCCCATTCTCCCTTCCTTCCTTCCCCTTCTTTCCTTCCCTTCCCTTCCCTCTTCATCCCTTCTCCCCTTCCCTTCCTACTCCCATTCCTCCCTTTTCCTACTTCCCTTACCCTTCTCCTCCTTCCTCTTCCCTCCTTCCCTTCCCTCCATACTCCCTTCCCTTACTCCCTTCCCATCTCCCTTCCATTCCCTACTCCCCTCCTTCCCCTTACTCCTACCCTACCCCTTCTCCCATATCCCCTCCCCCCCCCCCAATCCCATTCCCCCTCCCCTTCCTATCCCCCCTCCATCCCATCCCTATCCCATATCACTTCCTCCAACCCTACCCCCCAACCCAACTCACATACCCTTCTACCCCTATCCCTACTCCCTTTCCCTTCCCATATTCCCCTCCTTCCCTTCACCCCTTCCCTTCCCCTCTTATCTCCCTTCCCATTACCCCTCCCTCCCTTACCCCCTACCTATACCTTACATATACCCACCCCAAACCCACCCAAACCCAACCCCCCAACCCAAACCCACCCCAACCCACCCCCACCCCCACCCCACCCAACACCCCCCCACCCAACCCCCACCCCAACACCACCCACCCCACCACACCCCCCAACCCACCCCACCCACCAACCCCCCCACCCCACCCACCACCCACACCACCCCACCACCCCAACCCACCCACCCCCCCCCACCACCCACCAACCACCCACCCCACCACACCACACATACACCCCCACCCCCCCACCCAACCACCCCACCCCACCCCACACCCCCCCCACACCCACACACCCACACCCAACCCAACACCCATCCAACACCCAACCAAACACCCAACCAAACCCAACCCAACCATATCAAACCCCAACCACACACAGTGTCCCAACCCCAAACCCAACCAACACCCCACACCCCACCAACCCAACACCCAACCCACCCCCCCAACCCCCAACCCCCACCCCCACCCCAACACACCCACCCAACACCCACCCAACCCCCACACCCACCACCCACCCAACCAACCCCCAACCCCCCCACAACACCCCCACCCCCCCCCCCCACCCATCCCCCCCAACACCCAACCCAACCCACCCCAACCCCAAACCCAACCCAACACCCAACCCACAGAAACGCAACCACCCACAACCCAACATCAACCCCCACCTCCCAACACCCCAACCAAACATGCCTCATACCAACAACCAACCCACCCCACACCCCACCAACCCCAACACCCAACCACCACCACTCACACCACAACTACACCAACTCCAACCCCCACCCCACACCCACACCCCCACACCACAACCAACACCACACCCACACCCAACCCCCAACAACCCCCACCCCCATCACCCCACCCATCCCATTCCCAACTCCTTCCCTCCCATCTCCCATCCCTATCTCCTTCCCTTCACTTCCCTTCATTCCCCTATCCTACCCTTCTCTCCCTTCCCCTTCCCTCCCTTCCCTTCCCCCCTCCTTCCCCCCTCCCTCCCTCTCCTCCCCTCTCTCCCTTCCCCCTCCTCCCCCTTCCTCCCTTCCTCCTCCCTCCCTCCTCCCCCTCCCTCTCCCTTCCTCCCCTCCCTTCCCTCCCCTTCCCCTCCCTCCTTCCCTCCCCTCTCCCTCCCTCCTCCCCTCTCCCTCCCTCCTCCCTCCCCTCCTCCCTCCCTCCTCTCCCCCCTCCCCTTCCTCCCTCCCCTCCCTCCCTCCCCCTCCCTCCTCCCTCCCTTCCCCCTCCCCTTCCTCCCCTTCCCCTCTCCCTCCCCCTCTCCCTCCCCTCCTCCCTCTCCCCCCCTCTCCTCCCCTTCCCTCCTCCTCCCCCTCCCCCTTCCCTCCTCTCCCTCCTTCCCCTCCCTCCCTCCCCTCCCTTCCCCTCCCTTCCTCCCTCCTCCTCCTCCCCTTCCTCCTCTCCCCTCCTCCCTTCCTCCCCTCCCTCCTCCCCTCTCCCTCCCTCCCCCTTCCCCCCCTTCCCTCCTTCCCTCCCTCCCTCCTCCCCTCCTCCCTCCCTCTCCCTCCTCCTCCCTCCTCCCCTCTCCCTCCTTCCCCTCCCTCCTCCCCTCTCCCTCCCTCCCCTTCTCCCCTCTCCTCCTCCCCTCTCCTCCCTCCTCCCTCCCCTTCCTCCCTCTCCCCCTCCCTCCCCCTCTCCCCCCCCCTCCCCTCCCTTCCTCCCCTCCCTCCTCCTCCTCTCCCTCCCTCCCCCCTCCCCCTCCCTCCTTCCTCCTCCTCCCTCCCCTCCCTCCTCCCTCCTCCCCCTCCCTCCCCTCCTCCCCCTCCCTTCCCCCTTCCTCCCCTCCCTTCCCCCCCCTCCCTCCCTCTCCCCCTCCCTCCCCTCCCCTCCCTCTCCCTCCCCTCCCTTCCCTCCTCCCCCCCTTCTCCCTCCTCCTCCCTCCCCCCTCTCCCCTCCCTCTCCTCCTCCCCCCTCTCCCTCCCTCCCCCCTCCCCTCCCTCTCCTCCCTCCTCCCTCCCCCCTTCCCCTCCTCCCTCCCTCCCTCTCCCCTCCTCCCTCCCCTTCCCCCCCCTCCCTTCTCCCTCCTCCCCCTCCCCTCCCTCCCCTTCCTCTCCCCTCCCCCCCTTCCCCTCCCCCTCCTTCCCCTTCCCCCCTCCCTCTCCCTCCCTCCTCCCTCCCCTCCCTCCCCCCTTCCCTCTCCCCTCCCTCCTCCCCTCCTCCCCTCCCTTCCCCCCCTCCCTCCTCCCTCTCCCTTCCCCTCCCTCCTCCCCCCCTCCTCCCCTCCTCCCTCCCCTCCCTCCCCCTCTCCCCCTCCCTTCCTCCCTCCCCTCCCCTCCCCTCTCCCTTCCCCCCTCCTCCTTCCCTCCCCCCTCCCTCTCCCTCCCTCCCCTCCTCCCCTCCCCCCCTCCTCCCTCCCCCTCCCTCCCTCTTCCCTCCCCCCTCCCCTCCTCCCCCCCTCTCCCTTCCCCTCTCCCTCCCTCCTCTCCCCCTCCTCCCCCCTCCTCTCCCCTTCCCTCCCCTCCTCCCTTCCTCCCCCCCTTCCCCTCCCCCTCCTCCTCCCCCCTCCCTCCTCCCCTCCCCTCCCCCCTCCCCCTCCCCCCTCCTTCTCCCTTCCCTCTCTCCCTCCTCCCTTCCCCTCCTCCTTCCTTCCCCTCCCCTCCCTCTCCCCTCTCCCCTCTCCTCCCCTTCCCTCCCCTCCTCCCTCTCCTTCCCTCCCTCCCTCCCCTTCCCCCTCTCCCTCCCTTCCTCCCCTCCTCCCCTTCCCTCCCCTCCCTCCCCTCCCTCCCCTTCCCTCCCCCTCCCTTCCTCCCTCTCCCCCCTTCCCCCTCTCCCTTCCCTCCCCTCTCCCTCTCCCCCTCCTCCCTCCCCTCCCCTCCCTCCCCCTCCCTCCCTCTCCCCTTCCCTCCTCCTTCCCCTCCTCCCTCCCCCTCCCCTTCCCTCCCTCCCCTCCTCTCCCCTCCTCCCTCCCCTCTCCCTCCCCTCCTCCCCTCCCCCCTCTCCCCTCCTCCCTCCCTCCCCTCCCCCTCCTCCCTTCTCCCTCTCCCCTCCCTCCCTCTCCTCCCTCCCTCCTCCCCCCTCCTCCCCTCCTCCCCTCCCTCCCCCTCTCCCCTCCCCTCCCTCCTCCCCTTCCCCTCCCTCTCCCTCCCCTCCCTCCCTCTCCCCTCCTCTCCCTTCCCCTCCCCCTCCCTCTCCTCCCTCTCCCCTCCCTCCTCTCCCCTCCCCTCCCCTTCCCTCCCCCCTTCCCTCCCTTCCCTCCCCCTCTCCCCTCCTCCCTCCCCCTCCCTTCCTCCCTCCTTCCCCCTCCCCTTCCCTCCCCCTCCCCCCTCTCCCTCTCCCCCCTCCCTCCCTCCCCCTTCCCTCCTCCCCTCCCCTCTCCTCTCCCCCCTCCCTCCTCCCTTCCCCTCTCCCCCTCCCTCCCCTCCTCCTCCCTTCCTCCCTTCCCTCCCCTCTCCCCCTTCCCCTCCCCCCTCCCTTCCTCCCCTCTCCCTCCCTCCCCCTCTCCCTTCTCCCTCCCCTCCTCCCCTCCCTCTCCCCTCCCTCCCTCTCCCCCCTCCTCCCTTCCCTCCCCTCCCCCTCTCCCCTCCCTCTTCCCCTCTCCCCCCCTCCCCTTCCCTCCCCCTCCCCTCCCCTCTCTCCCTCCCTCCCCCTCCCTCTCCCTTCCCCCTCCCCCCCTCCCCCCCTCCCTCTCCCTCCTCCCTCCCTCTCCCCCCCCCTCCCCTCCCTTCCTCCCCTCTCCCCTCCTCCCTCCTCCCTCCCCCTTCCCCTCCCCTCTCCCTCCCCTCTCCCCCCCCTCCCTCCCCCCTCCTCCCCTCCCTCCCCTCCTCCCTCCCCTCCCCCTCCCTTCCCTCTCCCTCCCCTCCCCTCCCCCCTCCCTTCCCTCCCCTCCCCCCTCCCTCCCCTCCCTTCCCTCTCCCCTCCTCCCTTCCCCTCCCCTCCTCCCCTCCCCTCTCCCCTCCCTCCTCCCTCCCTCCTCCCTCCCTCCCCCTCCCTCCCCTCCTCTCCCTCCCCCTCCCCCTCTCCCCTCCCTCCCCTCCTTCCCCTCTCCCCCTCTCCCTCCCCCCCTTCCCCTCCCTCCCTCTCCCTCCCTCCCTCCCCTCTCCCTCCCCCTCCTCCCTCCCCCTCCTCTCCCTTCCCTCCCCCCTCCTTCCCCCCCTCCCTCCCCCCTCCCCTCCTCTCCCTCCCTCCTCCCCCCCTCCCTCCCTCCCCCTCCCCCCTCTCCCTCTCCCCCTTCCTCCCCTCCCTCCCTTCCCTCCCCTCCTTCTCCCCTCCCCTCCCCCCCTCCCTCCTCCTCCCTCCTCCCCCCTCCCCTCCTCCTCCCCCCTCCCTCCTCCTCCCTCCCCCTCCTCCCCTCCTCCCTCCCCTCCTCTCCCCCTCCCCCCCTCCCTCCCCTTCCCCTCCTCTCCCCCCCTCTCCCTTCCCTCCCCTCCCTCCCCTCCCCCCTCCCTCCCCTCTCCCTCCTCCCTCTCCCCTCCCCTCTCCCTCCCTCCTCTCCCCCTCCCCTCTCCTCTCTCCCCTCTCCCTCCCCCTCCCTTCCCCTCCCCCCCTCTCCCCCTCCCTCCTCCCTCCCTCCCCCCCTTCCCCTCCTCTCCCTCTCCCTCCCCTCCCTCTCCCTTCCCCTCCCCCCTCCCCCCTTCCCTCCCCTCCCCTCCCCCTTCCTCCCCCTCCCTCTCCCTCCCTCCCCTCCCCTCCTCCCTCCCCCTCCCTCCCCTCCCCTCTCCCCCTCCTCCCTCCCCCCCTCCTCCCCTCTCCCCCTCCCTCCCCCCTCCCTCTCCCCTCCCTCCTCTCCCTCCTCCCTCCCTCCTCCCCCCTCCCCCTTCCCTCCCCCTCCCCCTCCTCCCTCCCCCTTCCCTCCCCTCTCCCTCCCTCCCCCTCCTCCCTCTCCCTCCCCTCCCCTCCCCTCCTCTCCCTCCCTCCCTCCCCTCCCCTCCTCCCCCTTCCCTCCTCCCTCCCCCTCCCTCCCTCCCCTTCCCCTCCCTCCTCCCCCCTCCCCCCTCCCTCCCCTTCTCCCTCCCCCCTCCCCTCTCCTCCCCTCCCTCCTCCCCCCCTCTCCCTCCCCTCCCTCTCCCTCCCCCTCCCTCCCCTCCCCCCTCCCCTCCCTTCCCTCCTCCCCCTTCTCCCTCTCCCTCCCCCCTCTCCCCTCCCCTCCCCCTCTCCCCTCCCTTCCCCTCCCCCTCCCCCCCCTCCCTTCTCCTCCCTCTCCCCTCCCTCCTCCCTCCCCCCTCCCTCCCCTCCCCCCCCTCCCTTCTCCCCTCCCCCTCCCTCCCCCCCTCCCTCCCTCCCTCTCCCTCCCCTCCCTTCCTCCCCCTCTCCCTCCCCTTCTCCTCCCTCCCCTCCCCCCTCTCCCTCCCCCTCCCTCTCCTCCCTTCCCCTCCCTCCCTCCCTTCCCCTCCCTCCCTTCCCCCTTCCCCTCCCCCCTCCTCCCCTCCTCCCCTCCCTCCCTCCTCCCCCCCTCCTCCCTTCCCCTCCTCCCCTCCCCCTCCCTCCCTCCCCCCCTTCTCCCTCCCCTCCCTCCTCCCCCTCCCCCCTCTCCCTTCCCTCCCCTCCTTCCCCTCCCTCCCTCCCCTCCCTCCCCTCCCCTCCCCCCTCCCCCCTCCTCCCTTCCCCTCTCCCTCCTCCCCTTCCCTCTCCCTCCCTCCCCCTCCCCCCTCCTCCCTTCCCCTCCTCCCCCCTCTCCCTTCCCCTCCCCTCCCTCCTCCCTCCCCCTCTCCCCTCTCCTCCCCTCTCCCCTCCCTCCCTTCCCCTCCCTCCCTCCCCTCCCTTCCCCTCCCTCTCCCCTCCCCTCCCTTCCCTCCCCCTCCCCTCCTCCCCTCTCCCCTCCTCTCCCCCTCCCCCCTCCTCCCCCTCCCTCCCTTCCTCCCCTCCCTCCCCTTCCCCTCCCCCTCCCTTCCCCCCTCCCCTTCCCTCCTCCCCCCTCCCTCCCTCCCCCTCCTCTCCTCTCCTCCCCCTCTCCCCCTCCCCTCCCCTTCCTCTCCCCTCCCTCTCCCCTCCCTCCTCTCCCTCCCCTCCCTCCCCTCCCCTCCCCCCCTCTCCCTCCCCTCCTCCCCTCCCCTCTCCCTCCCTCCTCCCCCTCCCCCTCCCCTCCCCCCCTTCTCCCTCCCTCCCCTCTCCCCCCCTCCCTCCTCCCCTCCCTTCCCTCCCCCCTCCCCTTCCCTCCCTCCCTCCCCTCCCTTCCCTCCCTTCCCTCCCCCTCCCCCCTCCCCCTCCCCCTCCCTTCCCTCCCCTCCCCCTTCCCCTCTCCCCTCCCTCCCTCCCCCCCTCCCTTCTCCCCCTCCTTCCCCTCCCCCTCCCCCTCCCTCCCCTCCCTCCCCCTCCTCCTCCCTCCCCTCCTCCCTCCCTCTCCCTCCCCTCTCCCCTCTCCCCTCCTCCCTCCCCCCCTCCCCTCCTCCTCCCTCCCTCTCCCCCCTCTCCCTCTCCCCTCCCCTCCTCCCTCCCTCCCCTCCCTCCCCCCCTCCCTCCTCCCTCCCCCCTCCTTCCCCCTCCCCCTCCCCTCCTCCCCCCCTTCCCCCCTCCCCTCCCCTCCTCTCCCCTCCCCCTCCCCTCCTCCCCCTCCCCCCTCTCCCCTCCCTCCTCCCTCCCTCCCCCCTCCTCCCCCTCCCCCCTCCCTTCCTCCCCTTCCTCCCCTTCCCCTCCTCCCCTCCCCTCTCCCTCCCCTCCTCCCTCCCTCCTCCCCCCTTCCTCCTCCCCCCTCCCTCTCCCCTCCCTCTCCCTCCCCCTCTCCTCCCCTCCCCCCTCCCCTCTCCCTCCTCCCTTCCCCCTCCCTCCCCCTCCTCCCTTCCCCTCCCCCCCCTCCCTCCCTCTTCCTCCCCTCCCCCTCTCCCTCCCCTCCTCCCTCCCTCCCCTCCCCTTCCTCCCCTCCCTCTCCCCTCCCTCCCTCCCCCTCCCCCCCTCTCCCCTCCCCTCTCCCTCCTCCCCCTCCCCCTTCCCTCCCTCCTCCCTCCCCTCCTCCCTCTCCTCCCCCTCCCCCTCCCTTCCTCCCCCTCCCTCCCTTCCCCTCCTCCCCCTCTCCCTCCCCTCTCCCCTCCCTCCCTCCCCCCTTCCCTCCCTCCTCCCCTCCCTCCCCCTCCCCTCCCTCCCCCTCCCCTCCCTTCCTCCCCCCTCCTCCCCTCCTCCCTCCCCTCCCTCCCCTCCCCCCTCCTTCCCTCCTCCCTTCCCCCTCCCTCCCCTTCCCCTCCTTCCCCTCCCTCCCCCTCCTTCCCTCCTCCCCTCCTCCCCTCCCCTCCCTCCCCCCTCCCTCCCTCCCTCCCCCTCCCCTTCCCTCCCCTCCC
>JAKRSK010009707.1:0-16849 GCA_029891615.1 Natrix natrix natrix | reverse complement strand
TGTTAGATCTGGGCAACGAGAGACAGACTACGGACACGAAGTAACTTAACAGCTCATTTTATTAGTAGTAGTAGTGATCCAGCTTGGTCTGTGGTCGGAGGGTTCCCCTTTTATAGGGATGAGGCACGCCCATTGACCAATCAGAGGAATACCTGTTTCCCGCTGTAGGAGCGGACCTGAGGGAAGACTTATCTCGATATATGTTAATATCTAACACCCCTCCCCTCCTAGATGGGACGTTGCGGTAGGTGACATAGTCCTTTAGGTAGGTGGGTGTTTGTCTTGTTCGGGAGGAACGTCGGAGTTCAGGTTGTGTTGAAGTGCTTGCAGGACTGGTTTCCTGTTGGTTTGAAGTAGTTGCAGGATCGGGTGCTTTTTCTGTTTCTGGAGGTCTTGCGTTTTCGATGCTCTTTTCCCTGGTATCTTGTTCGGCTGCGATGACGGGGGTTTGCTCAGCGGCTGTGATGACGGGGGGTTGCTCATCTGCGTGCGTGATGTCCTGTCCCCCGCTTAGCTCGCCGGTGTCGTCGTTTCCTGGGATGAAGTTTCCCTGCGGTTGTCTTTCTGTGGACAGGAAACTTTCGCCCTCATCCCTTAAGTTGGAGTGTGCTAGGCGACCTCGAAGCTGATCGATATGCCTTCTCCAATTCCGCCCATCTTCTAGCTCTAACAAATATGATCGAGGGCCCATGATGCCAATGACCCTTGCCGGTATCCACAATGTCCCCCCTGTGTAATTTTGAGCATAAACAGTGTCTCCTTCTCTAAAAGACCTGACCTTACTTGTAGAGTCTGGGGGAGCCGAGGTAGAGTAATTCGGGTGGAGCCTGTCCAGGTGAGACCGTAGGCGGCGACCCATTAGTAGTTCAGCGGGGCTCCTACCCGTCGTTGCGCTCGGGGTAATGTGTTGAATGAGGAGGTAATGGTCAATGCGTGTTTGCCAATCCCCCGGGCCCATCCTGGCGAGGGCCTCTTTCGCGAACCGCACCATTCTTTCTGCCTGACCATTGGACGCTGGATGGAATGGCGCGATGAGGGCGTGTCTGATTCCCAACCCTGCTAAAAATGTCTCAAACTGCATGGCCGTGAATTGGGGCCCGTTGTCCGATACTAAGAGATCTGGTAGACCATGGGTGGCGAAAAGTCGCCGAAGAACCTTTATAACTGCCTCTGCCGTGGTTGATGTCATTAGGACTACATCTAACCATTTGGAATAAGCATCTACAACTATGAGGAAGGTTTGACCCTGGAATGGCCCTGCAAAATCAATATGAATGCGTGACCAGGGTGCCTTGGGTTTCTCCCATTCTGTGGCGGGCGCTTCCGGGGGTGCTGGTCTCGACTCCTGGCATGGGTCGCAAGTGGCCACCCACTCCTCTATTTCTTTGTCCATATTGGGCCACCACACATAACTTCTCGCTAACGCTTTCATTCTCACGATCCCCGGATGACCCATATGTAACGCATTCAATACATTTTTTCGTAGAGCAATAGGAATAACAACTCGATCCCCCCACAACAAACATCCCTGTAACACGGAGAGTTCGTCCCGTTTAGACCAAAACATTTTGAATTCCGGGCCCACATTTCCCTTTGGCCACCCCCTCCATACCCAAGTTTGCACTTGCTTTATTAAATTGTCCTTCGAGGAGAACCTAGCAACATCGTAGGAAGAAACCGGTCCCGAATCCAAACAGTCAATGAGCAATACCGGTACTTCTGGAGTGGGGTCTGGCAAAATGTCTGGTAATGGGCAACGGCTGAGCGCATCTGCGTGTCCTAGAGTGGAGCCCGGTCGATGAATTAACTTGTAAGAGTACGCAGCCAGGAAAACAGTCCACCTGGTCATGCGTGGAGAAAGGGAGACCGGAGTGGGGCGATTTCCCGCCAAAAGTCCTAACAGCGGTTTGTGATCAGTAATGAGTTCAAAATCGCGGCCGTAGAGGTATTCATGGAAACGTTTCACACCTGCAACGGCAGCCAACGCTTCTCTGTCCATTTGGCTGTAGTTCCTTTCGGCCGATGAAAGAGTTCTGGAGTAGAAAGCAATGGGTGCTTCTTTTCCGTCGGGCATCCTGTGGCTGAGGACTGCTCCAACCCCGAAAGGCGATGCGTCGCAGGTCAATACCAGCGGGAGGGTCTGACTGTATTGCACAAGTAGTGAGTCAGTGGTGAGCAGGCGCTTTACCCCGGCGAATGCTGCAGCTTCGGCTCGTCCCCATCTCCATGGTGCGTTCCTCTGGAGTAGACGGTGTAGTGGCTCAGCAACGGTCGCCTTCTGTCTCAGAAAAACGCTGTAGAAATTAAGTAGTCCGAGGAAGGCCTGCAACTCGGTTTGATTTCGTGGTGTGGGGGCGTCCTGGATCGCCTTAATTTTCTTTTCAGTGGGGTGAATTCCCTGACCATCAATTCTATAACCCAGGAATTCTACGCTAGGCACGTTAATTTGGCATTTTTCTTTTTTAAGGCAGAGGCCCTTCTCTCTGATTCTGGCCAAAACAGATCTGACTCTTTTGTTTAGTTGCTCCTCGTTTGCAGCGGACACCAAGATGTCGTCAAAATATGGGACGACTCCCGGTATCCCTTGCAACAGTCGTTCCATGACGCTCTGGAACAATCCTGGAGCAATACTTACGCCGAATTGTAGCCGGTTGCATTTAAACGCTCCTCTGTGCGTCACTATAGTCTGGGCCTCCGCTGTGGCGCTATCTACTGGCAGTTGCTGGTAAGCTTGTGCCATATCTAACTTAGCGAAAACCTTTCCTGGCCCCAATGAGTGCAATAGGTGCTGTACTACGGGCACAGGGTATGCGCTCTGTTGTAGCGCGACATTAATTGTGCATTTATAGTCTGCGCAGATGCGGACTGATCCGTCTGGCTTAACTGGGGTCACGATAGGTGTCTCCCAACGCGCGTGATCTACCGGCTCAAGGATTCCTTGTTCCACTAACTTATCTATTTCTTTATCTATTTGTGGGCGGAGTGCAAAAGGCACTCGTCTCGGTTTAAGTCGGATTGGCGCCACATTTGGGTCTAAATTGAACGATATTGGTTTGCCCACATACTTACCAAGACCGGAGCTGAACACATCCTCGAACTCCTTAAAGATCTTTTCAGCGCTGCTGTTTCTCACGGCGTTGATTCCGGTGACTTCTAATCCCAGGGCTTCAAACCAATCAAGCCCCAGGAGGTTCTGCAATGGCGCGCTGGAGATGGTCACGGGCAGCTGGGCTTCGATGTCTTTGAACTGGATGTGGAATGTGCCTTGGCCCACAATGGGGACTTGGTTCCCCTGGTAGTCTCGTAGCAGGACGTCTGGAGCGCGCAGTTGGCTCTTTCTGAGGCTGGGAATGGCCTGTTTCATGGATGCCCATGAAATGATCATCAGGGTTGATCCTGTGTCAACTTCCAGCTCGCAGGGTGAGCCCTCCAAGAGGACTGTGACTTTCAGCCTTTTGGGCCGCTTAGGGCGGACCTGATGTATCGTGGTGAGATACGTTCGCAACTCCTCTCTCTGGGTCAACTCTATCTCATCGTCTGCATCCTGAGAATACTCTCGTTGAGCGTCTTGGTAGAACGCTCTTTCAGCTCTCTGTGTGAATTCTCTCTGGGGATACGCTCGCTCACTTTCTTGTGAGTAATCTCTCTGGGAATACGCTCGTTCAGCTCTTTGGGAAGTTTCTCTCTGGGTAAACACTTGTGGATTTCTCTCTGGGCGCCCTTTTTGATTTCGCCAAGCCCCTGGGTTGGGCTTCTGTTGGCGGTACATGGGTGGCTGCCGTGAGGCAGGGACTCCGCTCCGGCACACTCGTGCGATGTGCCCAAGTTTGTTGCAGTGCGAACAAACAACGTTCCTGAACCTGCAAGTAGACCTGGGGTGATTCCCTCCGCAGCTTGCGCAGGGCGGCAAACGGGATCCGGGTTTTCCCCCAGGCCTCCAGTGACTGCTCTGCATCAGGTGACTGTCCTCGAACTCGGGATCCACGTAGTCGGGGCTTGCGTCTTCGTAGTGGACTCTGGTTTGTCTCGGTGCTTGCTGGGTTTCGCTGACCCTTCGTTGTATGGTCACTGCTGATTTCTCCGCTGATTCCGACGCTCTTGCTTTGTTCAATGCTGACTGTAGGGTTAGATTCGGGTTGGCTAACAGTTTCTTCTGCAACGAAATGTCTCTTACCCCACAGATGAATTGCTCTAAGATATGCTCTTCCAAATCCCTGTATTCGCAGTGGGCTGCTATTCTTCGTAGAGCTGCAACAAATTGGTTAATGGATTCTCCCGCCTTTTGAGTCCTCATGTTGAATTCTTTGCGGCTGACGTGGCGGGACGGTTTTGGCGGGTAATGTGTTTCCAAGGCTTGTTTCAGCGTCGCCCATGGTACTGCTTGTATTGGAGTAGGCGCGGTGAGGTCTCTGGCCGTATTGAAGACTTCCTTTCCGCAGTAGCCGAGGAAGATATTTTTCTTCCTCGCATCGGTGATCCCCGTGTACTCATTTGCTTCGAGGAAACACTCGAAGCGAATCATGAAGGCTTCCCATTCGTCGGTTGCTGGGTCGAAAGGAGCGGGGGGAGCATGCATCGCCATCTTCTCAGTTTGAATTTGCCGCGCTGCGGTGAGCTGAGATGGCTGCCGGAATTTCTGCCGAATTCCTGGGCTGGATCAAATCCGGAGATTCTTGAAGTAGCGTTCTTCGTCCTATCTGTCTCTCAATCCCATCCTCGTCGCCAATGTTAGATCTGGGCAACGAGAGACAGACTACGGACACGAAGTAACTTAACAGCTCATTTTATTAGTAGTAGTAGTGATCCAGCTTGGTCTGTGGTCGGAGGGTTCCCCTTTTATAGGGATGAGGCACGCCCATTGACCAATCAGAGGAATACCTGTTTCCCGCTGTAGGAGCGGACCTGAGGGAAGACTTATCTCGATATATGTTAATATCTAACACCTGTAGTATGGATAGTTTTCCCTGGGCCTGCCATCTCCTTCCAGGGATTGGCCTGCCTCACAAGATACCCATGTTTGTTCATAGATTCCCTTCTCTAGTTTGCTTTTATGGTCCTATTTCAGGAGCTAGTGCAGTTTAGGTTAACTGCTGAAGAGCTTGATGTTCTCCAGGGATAAAGGAGCAGTGAAAATTCTTGAATAATGTCACAAATGGGAGAGAATTGAGGGATAAAAAAGTAAAGATTTTGTAATATTTTAAAATTATAAAGTTGCAGAGTTGTAAGAGAGCACAAAGATCATCTAACCCATATAGTTTCCCAAGTATAGGGGAAGCTTTCATTTAAACAATCCACAAGGTGGCTGGCCAGTCTCCACAAGTTCACTCGTCATATTGTGAATTAGCATCATATACGCATATACATGTGACCGGGTGGGCGTGGCCAACTTGTAAAATGTGGTGAAACTCACTTAACAACACTCTTGCTTAGCAACCAAAATGTTGGCTCAGAAACTCTGGCATTTGAAGCATGCAAGTCTTAAAGCTGTCAAGTTACAAGACCCTTGCACCCCTAACCCTTTAGAAAAAAAAACCCAGGGGTGTTCAAACTTGACAGCTTTAAAACTTATGGACTTCAACTCCCAGAATTCCTCCTCTCACTCTTCATCTTGATGATGTGCGTAAGGGTGGGGGGAGGGAGCTGGAACCAGTTCTAAACAACACTGTAGATTTGTGGTACCTCTTCTATAGAAGAGGTTAGAACTGGCAGGAACCCACCCCTGCTTCAAAGGTATCAGTTCCCTTGCTTCATTTTAAAGAATATTGAAAAATTGATTGACTGAATTCCCATTTTATGTCTTAGTTATATAGCTACAAGAAAAACTTCAGTGCAAATGTATTCTTAAGCTAATCTAAACAGTACAAATCTATGTCACTGGGACATATTATGAACTTAAGTTCATAAGTCTACAAACACCATTTGGTGATTGCCTCACAGTCTTCATTTTTAGGCCCTGTCATTTCTAAGAATTGTGGACAATTCAATTTGATGTATGCATGTAAATGAACCATCCAATTTTCATTTCTGACTGCAAACGTTTCTGAATTGTGCAGTGCAGTTTTAGACATCTCCCCAAACATGTATTGTATAAAGTGGCAAATAGTATCTGTGTATTACCAATGATTGTGTAACAGCCTGTTCTCACTCATGAACTTTTCGCATCCTCACATGTAGTTACTAAGAGAGTCAAAAGAAGGCCATCTGTTCTGGTTACCAGATTAGTGGAAGCAGAAAGAGGTAACTTAGTTTCATTTTGGAATAAGTGGAAAGAAAGGTAGCTGCTGAGCTGGCAAAGATGAAATCTTCAAAAGAGGAATTGAGGAGGAGGAGGAGGAGGAGGAGGAGGAGGAGGAGGAGGAGGAGGAGGAGGAGGAGGAGGAGGAGGAGGAGGAGGAGGAGGAGGAGGAGGAGGAGGAGGAAAAGAACCTTTTAGAAAGAAAGCAAGAGGTTTAATGGCTGGAAATCACAAACGATTCTAGACAGTTTTTGATGTTGAAGCTCATTGTTTTAGGAAAAAGCAATGAAGACTACTTTTGGGTGGATCAAATTTTGCATTGCTGAAAGTCTTTGCTGTTTGTGGGATACCTTGGGTAAGACATCTGAAGTGGAGGTGGGCACAGTCTGAAGGAAACAGCTGTAGTAAAGGAAGGACCACTCAGAGGTACAGGTAGTCTCGGTGGGAAAACTGAGGGAGAGCAAATTTCACCAGCCAGATGTTTAACTAAAGTGAGAAAGAGAGGGAGGGAGGAGAGAAAGAATGCCATTCAAGTATAATTAGGCACTTTTTATTTCTAAGTATAAAGTAGGACTAGAACACTGAAGTGGTTCTATTTATATTTAGCTGTTTGGTGGGAAGTGGACATTTCATGTATCTGGTAAGGAATGCTTTGCAGTAGAGTGCTTTACTAGTTGAAAATAAACCTCTAATTCATTACTATTGTATTATTTCAACTGTCAACCAGGAGAATAGAAAGCACAACGAGAAGTGGAGATACCTCACACATCTTCAAGCAAGCATGAAAACTGTGACTGTTCCCTAAGATCTTGAGTTAGGGTACTGGCCTGGCCCCTCTTAGTTGTAAGTGACATAGAGATGGGGTGTGTTGTTTTTCACTGTTCCCTTATACCTTTTGGGCTTTTTATATTATGCTGCTTTTTCTGTTTTTGATTTCATGAAGTCACCCTAGCCCAACTGCAGGAAACAGCCATATCCTTGGTTATGCTATCAGGATCATAGAGTATCTACCATGTGGTCGGCAGTGTAACAGAAAAGCATGATTCCTTACTCTAACAATGTGACATTATTTAATGGAAGGAACCCTGAGCATGTCCTCTCTGCTGGCTCTGATGTGGAAAGGAGGAACAATTGAGAAACAAACAGGCAGTCCTGCAAATAGCCTGCCTCCACACCATATAGGTCTTTATAAGTGATAATAAGCACTTGATGGCATCATTTGGTTTGTGCATGGCAGAGATCAGCTGAATGTTATCAACATACTAATCTCACCAAGCAGCTTCATATAGATGTTAAATAGGAGTAGGAAGAAGGAGAAATCTGAGCACCCATAAAGCCTAGATTTTGATAGAAATCTTTTGTGTTGCCATCGACACTAACTATACTTTTTCCTGGAGAAAGCAGGAGATCACTGACCAACATAGAGCCAAATCAGACCTCGCCCAGTCATCTACACCATATCACTGTAGTCCAGAAATTGGTTTATATCACAGATCTCACTGCTACTGTTTCTTCTGCTATCTGGAGAAGACACACCAAATGGATTGTTGTTACCATATTGTCTGCCAATCTCCAACAGCTGAGCAGTGGAGTCTCCGTTTTTGCCATAGAACTGATAAGCAGAATGACTATAAGCCCAGCTCATTGGAAGAGTCCACTGCTGCTCCTGCCACCATCAAAGGGTTCAGACCAACAGACCTGGATAGCTCTTGTTCTCATCCCAGCTGTTCTACAGTTCTGCCTCTCTGATCATCCCAGAGACTGTCACAGTGGCACTGTGCTTCTTCAAGCTTTGTAACCATGAGACATCACAGCACAGTTTCCAATTCTTAGCATTGCTGAAGTATATCCACTCAACACCCCATCTCTTATCATCCACAATTTCCTAAACCCCCAACTCCTATATGCTCTGCATATAGGATTCAAATTCAATCTTGATGTCCTTACAAAATAATTTTCCCCTGCCCCAAAAATATCTCAAAGACATTTATACAATCAGTGTCCCATACATGAGAGTGATTGAAATGGTTATGAGCTTACAGCTGTCCCTCCCATGTCACCAGTTTATTACAGAAGGAACATGTACAGTTAACAATGTAGATGCAGCCATTTATAAATGCGCCTAATTTTAATCAAAAGAGTAATTGAATATTGGAAACATAGTCAATTGAAATAAAAAAGCATTGATTTGTTATGACTCATTAACTTGTCAATGGATTATGTCTTATGTTTCCATAGCATTTATGTTAATGGTCCTGTTTGCATCTCACCAGTTCTGGACTGGATACGCTGTCTACTTGATTTTTATAGCCACCGTGCCCAGTAACAGCCCTATATCTAATTATACTGTTTGCAAAATGCATTTCTACATATTTTTCCCCAGTGCTGCCGTTTTCCTTTCCTTTTCCATTAAACAGGAAATGTTCATTTCTTCTGCTATCAGCATCTCTTTTTGGTCTGTTGGAAAAATATTTAGTAAGGTATTATCCTCACAGTTCATTAGGGAATTGGTCGTTTGTATATGAATATAGATGCTTTTGGCTTTCCTGCAGGAAAAGCCTAGCAGTCTTCCAAGGAAAGCTCTTAACAAGAATGCATTTTAGCAGTGCAATCAAAGAAAGCAAAGGGCTTTGCATATTCAGGGCTTTTATTTGCACTGTTCTCTCTTTTCCTTTTTTTATTGATTAAATTCTCTGATATGTACACCAAGAGAAAACAAGGTAAAGATTTTTAAAGGGTAATTGAGAAGTGAATTCTTTTGTTAGTGCTATTCAAGGATCTGTAACTGAAGCTGCATCTTTCAGAGTGTCCACAGAGGCAAAGTAACTAGTGCACACTCCATAAAAACCAATGTGATCCTCATGATTATAACTTTTTCTTTAGAAACAACAGGTCCCACAGACTGATCCTGCATATATACAGATTTTTTTAAAGGTTGAGGGAATGGGAGGAAGTAGAATCCTTTACAATCACAAAGCTTTACAAAAGTTCTTTCTTACTATTTGATATGTGGAATTGTGGGGGGGAAAGCTTTGTGTTGAAGTAATCCTATTTTTTGTCTTCATATTTTTGTATGCAATTTTTGATCCGTAAAACATTTCAGTAGAGTTGCTAATGGATTCCATGAATTATATCCTTGTCTCTATCATACTAGATTGTAGTTTCATTAATCACAGTGTTTAGATTCGAAAACCGCAAATTACAGTTTTCTTTTGCATCCATGGGTACAACAAAATCACATTCTAATGGAAGAATGTGCCCCATACACTGTTTTCTTTTTTGAATCAATATTTAACACTATATCTCCCAAAATCTCACTGGAATGTTGGAGAGGGGGGAGGTGATATCTCCCCAACTTTTAAAGTGTTATACATCAGCAAACATTATCTCCCCTAAATATGCTGCTATTTTTATTACTTCTTTAAAGTAACCCTTGCTTGTGATTGTGTCTGTCAGCATTTGTAGTTTATGAGAGATAATGATTAGTGTTAGATTCGGGCAACGAGAGAACAGACTCCGGACAAGTAGTGACTTAACAGCTCTTTATTTGTAGTAATAGTGATCCAGCTTAGTGTGTGGTCTGAGGATTCCCCTTTTATAGGGATCGGGTACGCCTCTCGACCAATCAGAACGATCCCAAGTTCCCGCCCTAGCGGCGGACCAGAGTGGAGACTTACAGCGATATATGCTAATATCTAACACCCCTCCCTTCTTAGACGGAGTGTTCCTGTTAGTGACAAAGTCCTTTAAGTATGTCGGTTTCTGTCTTACACGGGTGGATCGTCGGAGTTCGGGTTGAGTTGGAGTGGGTGTGAGATCGGCTTGTTCTGCTTGTTCCGTTTCGCAGTCGGGGGTTGGAAAGCTTTCCTCGCTTGGATGCTGCCCTGATCCGTCGTTGATCTCCGGTTCCACTCTGGGCTCCAGGGTGCTGTAATCCTCTGTGTTTGGGCTCTCGGGTTGCTGACTTTCCGACGGTATATAGTCCTCGTTAGCGGATCGCAGGTTTGAGTGCGCCAGGCGACCCCGGAGTTGGTCTATGTGCCTTTTCCAATTCCTACCGTCTTCTAGTTCCAGCAAGTATGATCGTGGACCCATGATACCGATTACCCTTGCCGGCATCCACAGTGTTCCCCCTGCATAGTTGTGGGCGTATACTGAATCCCCTATGCTAAAACTCCGAATTTTGCTTGTACAGTCTGGGGGCGATGTGGCAGAGTAATTTGGGTGAAGTCGGTCCAGGTGAGACCGTAGACAGCGGCCCATGAGGAGTTCAGCAGGGCTCCTACCCGTCGTGGCGCTGGGGGTAATATGCTGGATTAGAAGGTAATGATCAATACGTGTTTGCCAATCACCTGGGCCCATCCTAGCGAGGGCCTCTTTTGCAGATCGCACCATTCTCTCCGCCTGTCCGTTCGAGGCCGGATGGAATGGCGCGACAAGGGCATGCCGAATTCCCTGACTAGCTAGATATGTTTCGAATTGCATGGCCGTGAACTGGGGCCCGTTATCGGAGACCAGGAGGTCGGGCAGGCCATGAGTGGCGAAAAGTCGCCGTAGTACCTTAATGACTGCCTCTGCCGTGATTGAAGTCATTAGGACTACTTCCAACCATTTGGAGTATGCATCCACAACTATTAGAAACGTTTGTCCCTGGACTGGTCCTGCGAAATCAATGTGTATTCGCGACCAGGGTGCTTTAGGTTTGTCCCATTCTGTGGCGGGCGCTTCAGGGGGTGCTGGTCTAGACTCTTGGCACGGATTACAAGTGGCCACCCATTCCTCTATCTCTTTGTCCATGTTTGGCCACCAAACGTAACTCCTGGCTAACGCTTTCATCCTTACGATCCCCGGATGCCCAACATGTAACGCTTCTAAAACATTTCTCCGCAATGCATATGGAACAACAACTCAATCCCCCCACAATAAACAACCTTGTAAGACCGACAGTTCATCGCGTTTCGACCAGAACAGTTTGAATTCGGGTTCCACATTTCCCTTTGGCCACCCCCTCCATACCCAAGTTTGTACTTGTCTAATTACATTGTCCTTAGTAGAGAATCTAGCAACGTCCAAAGAAGAAACCGGTCCTGAGTCCAAACAGTCAATCAATAAAACCGGTACCTTGGGGGTGGGGTCTGTTAATAGTTCTGGGAGCGGGCAACTGCTGAGCGCATCTGCGTGTCCTAGTGTGGATCCCGGTCGATGTATCAGTTTGTAGGAATACGCAGCCAGGAAAACAGTCCACCTGGTCATGCGTGGGGAGAGTGAGACCGGTGTGGGGCAGTTTCCCGCCAAGAGACCCAGCAGTGGTTTGTGGTCCGTAATGAGTTCGAAATCGCGGCCGTAGAGATACTCGTGGAAACGTTTGACTCCAGCCACAGCGGCTAACGCTTCCCTGTCCATTTGGCTGTAGTTTCTTTCAGCTGATGATAAAGTCCTTGAGTAGAATGCTATGGGTGCTTCGTTTCCGTTTGGCATTCTGTGGCTGAGAACTGCTCCGACGCCGAAAGGAGATGCATCGCAGGTCAATACCAGTGGTAGAGTTTGGCTGTATTGGACGAGTAATGAGTCGGTTGTGAGCAGGCGCTTGACTGCGGCGAAAGCTGCTGCCTCGGGGCGTCCCCATGTCCATTTCGCGTTCTTTGCGAGGAGTCGATGTAAAGGCTCAGCAACGGTGGCTTTCTGTCTTAGAAAAACGCTGTAGAAGTTAAGAAGCCCGAGGAATGCCTGCAACTCGGTCTGATTTTGTGGTGTGGGGGCGTCCTGGATCACCTTAATTTTCTTCGATGTTGGATGTATGCCCAATCCATCGATTCTATACCCCAGGAATTCTACGCTAGGCACATTAATTTGGCATTTTTCCTTTTTAAGGCGGAGACCCTTTTCTCTAATTCTGGCCAACACAGTTCTAACTCTTTTTTGTAGTTGCTCCTCGTTTGCAGCTGACACCAAGATGTCGTCAAAATAAGGGACGACTCCTGGTATTCCCTGCAAAAGCCGTTCCATGACGCTCTGGAACACACCGGGAGCGATGCTTACACCGAATTGTAGCCGGTTGCATTTGAAGGCACCCCTATGCGTCACTATAGTTTGGGCCTCCGCCGTGGCGCTATCCACAGGCAGCCAACGAGTGCAATAGGTGTTGGACTACTGGCACAGGATATGCGCTTTGTTGTAGGGCGACATTAATTGTGCATTTATAGTCCGCGCAGATGCGGACTGACCCATCTGGTTTAACTGGGGTCACGATGGGGGTTTCCCAGCGCGCGTGATCCACCGGCTCGAGGATCCCTTGTTCTACGAGCTTATCTATTTCCTTATCGATTTTGGGATGGAGCGCAAAAGGCACTCTTCTTGGTTTGAGTCGGATTGGCGCGACGTTGGGGTCTAGATTGAATGATATAGGTTTACCCACATACTTACCAAGACCAGGGCTGAACACATCCTCGAACTCCTTAAAAATCTGTTCAGCGCTGCTGTTCTCCACGGCGTTGATTCCGGTGACTTCTAGCCCCAGGGCTTCAAACCAATCCAGTCCCAGGAGGCTCTGTAATGGCGCGCTGGCGACGGTCACAGGCAGTTGGGCTATGATGTCCTTGAACTGCACCCGGAACGTGCCTTGACCCATGATGGGAACCCTGTTTCCCTGGTAGTCACGTAGCAGGATGTCTGGTGTTCGCAGTTGGCGCTTCTTAAGGCTAGGGATTGCCTTTTTCATGGCGGACCATGAAATGATCGTCAGGGACGATCCTGTGTCAACTTCCAGCTCGCAAGGGGAGTCCTCCAGGAGGACAGTGATTTTCAGCTTTTTAGGCCGCTTGGTGCGGACCTGACCTATCGTTATGAGATAGGTTCGCATTGGTTCTCTCTGGGTCAACTCTCTCTCCTCATCGGTATCCTGGGAATACTCTCTCTCGGCTCTCTGGTAATACGCCCTTTCAGCTCTTTGTGTGTATTCTCTCTCGGCTAACTCCCTCGGTTCTCTCTCTGGGCGCCCTTTGTTTTTTCGCCAAGCCCCTGGGTTGGGCTTCTGTTGGCGGTACATTGGAGGCTGCCTTCGTGAGGCAGGGACTTCGCTCTGGCACACTCGTGCAATGTGCCCAAGTTTGTCGCAATGCGAACAAACAACGTTTCTGAAACAACAGGTAGACCGGGGGTGGTTCCCTCCGCAACTTGCACATGGTGGCAAACGGAATTCGGGTTTCCCCACCGGTCTTGTGTGACTGCTCCGCATACGATGGCTGTCTTCGAACTCGCTGTCCTCGACCTCTTGATCGGTGTCTTCATAATGTACTCTGGCGTGTCTGGCTCCGGTCTGGATCGCGCTGTATCCGCGTTGTATGGTCTCGGATGATCTGTCCGCCGATTCAGAAGCTCTCGCCTCATCGAGTGCAATCTGTAGGCTTAAGTTGGGTTTGGCCAACAACCGTTTCTGTAGAGAGATGTCTCTCAACCCGCATATGAGGCAATCCAGGATTTGCTCGTCCAGATCCCTGAATCCACAATGTGTGGCTGCCTTCCGTAGAGCTGCAACGTACTGGTTGATGGATTCTCCCGCCTTCTGGTTCCTCGTGTTGAATCCTTGGCGGCAAACGTGGCGGGAAGGTTTTGGCGCGTAATGTGTTTGCAACGTCTGTTTCAACGCCGTCCATGTTACTGCCTGAATGGGGGTTGGCTCTGAGAGGTCCCTGGCCGTTTCGAAAACCTCTCGGCCGCAGTAACTTAAGAATATATTCTTCTTTCGAGAGTCCGGTACTCCTGTGTAATCGTTTGCCTCGAGGAAACACTCGAACCTGAGCATGTAGGATTCCCAATGATCGGCGATGGGGTCAAATGGAGCTGGAGGAGTGTGCATCGCCATCTTGTCTGCGTTTGAATTTGCCGCACTGAGATGGCTGCCGGAATTTCCGCCGAATTCCTAGGCTGGATCGAATCCTTGGATTCTGGAGGTAGCTTCTTTGTCCTATCTGTCTCTCGATCCCACCTTCGTCGCCAGTGTTAGATTCGGGCAACAAGAGAACAGACTCCGGACAAGTAGTGACTTAACAGCTCTTTATTTGTAGTAATAGTTATCCAGCTTAGTGTGTGGTCTGAGGATTCCCCTTTTATAGGGATCGGGTACGCCTCTCGACCAATCAGAACGATCCCAAGTTCCCGCCCTAGCGGCGGACCAGAGTGGAGACTTACAGCGATATATGCTAATATCTAACAGTTTTCTTTTTGTACAAACACAGACAAACAAAACTCAAAACATAAAACCTTCATCATTTTACATGTAGCATGTTGTTTGGTTACAGGCTTTTGTGCATCACCACTTTCAATTATATAAAAAAATCACATATTATCCATCAGATATACATAGGTACATTTTTATCATTATACTTCATTTGTTTAGCTACAATTATTATTCCTTCATTTTGAAAAAAACATTCTAAGTATTGAATTCATATATATACCAACATTCTATTATATCATTCTTAGTCTATTTAATAAAAATATGCCTTTATAGTATCACCTATATCATTCTATTATTCTTACAATATAAAAAGATTCTCTAACATTTTACATTACCATGTTTTTTATCTAACCACTGATAGAACAAATTCCATACTTTATAAAATTGTTCATCTTCTTGTTCTCTAATTTCAAATGTCAATTTACTCATTTCAGCACATTCCATTATTTTTGGAATAACTTTCTCCTGCATTGGTGTTTTCTCATTTTTCCAATTTTTTACAAATACAATTCTACCTGCTGTTAAAACATTTACAATCAAATATTTTAATTCTTTATTGTATATTTCAGGTATAATTCCCAATAAAAAAAATCTCTGCTTTATGTGTTTTTGTATCATTTTCTCCAACCATGTGTGGATTTTAGTCCAATAGCTTTTAGCTTCTATGCAAGTCCACCACATATGGTAATATGAACCAGGTGTCTGATGACTTTTCCGATTTGTTCTTGAACATTCTTGCTATTCTCGTCGGGGGTAGATGCCACCTGTAAAACATCTTATACAAATTTTCCTTATATGCTGTTGACATTGTCATTTTATAATTTTGAGACCACAATTTCTGCTACTTTTCTAATTCAATCACATGTCCAATATTTTTCCCCCAAGCTATCGTAAGTTCTTTAACTTGTTCTTCCACTAGCTTAACCTCTAATAACCTCCACATAACTTTGTAATTACTTTTTCATCAGCACCTGTCAGAATTTTGTCTAACTCAGTCATTTTGTCATAAAAACCTTCTGTTTTATGGTCTTTGTCATATCTAGACTGTGAAGTTTCCAAGAGTTGCCCTAATTAATTTACAAGCCCCGAGACAAGGTTCACATTCTCCAACAGGACGTTATGGCAGGTTCTGGACATGTGCATTCACATCCCAGTACAGAAATATGAAACTTTTACTCTGGCCAATCAAAACGGTTGAAGTATTGAGCCCATTGGACTTGTTTGGGTGATAGTTTCCGTGAGGTCCTAAGTGTCTCCAGATTTTTGTGGTTGGTCCAGACTTCGAATGGTTTCTGGCTCCCTTCCAACAGGTGTCTCCAGGTTAGCAGAGCCCATCTCACTGCGAAAGCCTCCTTTTCCCATGCGGCTCATCGTCTCTCTGTGTCTGTGAGCTTGCGGGAGGTGTAGGCGCAGGGTTGTAAGTTTCCTTGGTTGTTTCTTTGGAGTAGCACTGCTTCCACTGCCACATCGCTGGCATCTGCCTGAATCACGAAAGGTTACTCAGGGTCAGGAGGCTTCAGCACTGGATCCTTTGTAAACATTTCTTTTAGTGTCTCGGACGCCTCTTGGCAGGTTAGGTCCCATGGTAGGGGTTGTCCCGGACAAGGTTTCATTCCTGGGCTCCCTGTCTTCAGGAGGTCTGTTAGGGGTTTGGCAATCTTCGCAAAGGAGGGGATGAATTGCCTGTAGAAGTTCGTGAACCCTAGGAAGCTTTGTAGCTGTCTGCGGGTGCAAGGGGGATGCTAGCTTAGGACAGCTTGCACTTTCACTGGGCCCATCTCTATTCCCTCATTTGACACTCGGTAACCCAGGTAGTCTAACCGTGCATGGTGGAATTCGCATTTTGATACCTTGACGTACAGGTTGGCTGCCTGTACTTTCTCCAATACTTGGCGGACCAGTGGTACGTGGTCGTCCATGGTCTCTGTGTAGATAAGGATGTTATCTTGGTAGACAAAGACCCCCTTGTAGAGGTGCTCGTGAAACACCTCGTTTATTAACTGCATGAATACTGCTGGGGCCTCCTGCAGTCCGAAAGGTATCACTTTGAATTGAAAGCTCCCTAGGGGGCAGTTGAATGCTGTTTTCCACTCATCTCCCTCTCTGATTCGTACTCGGTAGTATGCTTCTCTGAGGTCTAGTTTGGTGAAGGCTTTTCCCTTGGCCAGATGAGATAGCATATCCGTCATGAGGGGGAGGGGGTATAGGTTGTGTACGCACACCCCATTTATCCCTCGAAAGTCCACACACAATCTCATGGTTCCATCTTTTTTTTCTTTAAAAAGGACTGGTGCAGCGACCCTTTGCAGCCTGGAGGGCTTTCCCGGACATTTTGGTGGTCTGTTTTAACCCTCGTTCTGGTTGTGCCCTGGGCAGTG